>NQII01000400.1:744072-754808 GCA_002778355.1 Clitarchus hookeri | reverse complement strand
GCCTCGAACGCGAAAAAAAAAAAAAACAAATCTGGGGACCGCGTGCTCTCAAACGCGGAGAAATGCTTGGACTAGCAGGGCGCCTTGGAACTAGCCGGGAGAAAAGAGCCAGCTGTGTAAAGAAAAGCCGACAAAAATCTTCCTGTTCGCTTTCCTGCCCACTTCACTGCCGAGGCTCGATGAAGCGAGATTTCAAAGAGTTCGAAGCTACGCGACTAATCACTGAGCTGTAGCTTGCTCGCAGTCTGTTTAGCCCGTTTTAAATCGACGTTTCTTTCTTTGAAGCAAGCTTTTTTTCGTAACTGCGTGTATTATAACCATTACACCCAGTAAGGTTGGTAGCGGAATAATGGAATTAGTTCCATGTATTACCGTCTCATTAAAAGCCTAGTGTCTGAACGCCGCTCGAATCGGCTTCTTCTCTTTTTTTTAGTTGTATAATATAGATGAGTGTAATAGCGACATTTTTAGTTACTTTTTTTAAAAATCAATTCACAGAGTAACGTAACCGGCGCACTGATGTTAGTTACTAGGCTCGTAGCGATAATAGTTCCTGCACGTCGCGGAAGGATACACAGCGAGAGAGGAAAAGAAACTGAGGAGAGCTTGCAGGAATATAAAATTATCTCGCACTATCTATAGGGATAGCTGTAATAATAATAACTTACCAGCGGATATGGTCTCTCAAGGGTTTTCCTTCCGGTAAAAGAGCGTCCAGGTTCGAATCCCAGCTAAATACTGTTCAGGTTAGTATAAGGGCCTCCTCTAGGAGAAGACTAGAAACACACNGTCCAGGTTCGAATCCCAGCTAAATACTGTTCAGGTTAGTATAAGGGCCTCCTCTAGGAGAAGACTAGAAACACACATCCTAGATAATATCTAACACAGTCTTTATGTGGTTGGTGTCCGCACTTAAGCACGGCTTCTCCTATTGAGCAAACATTCTTCGTTTTCATATCATAATTTCAGTTTCAGGGGTATTAATTGAAAATATTTTACTATAGGAAATTTACTTGCTGTTTAATACTTTTTACTTTTGTATCTCATTTTAAGTGTGAAATTTCCTTCTTGCAAAAGTCAGGAACTTATCNTGCTGTTTAATACTTTTTACTTTTGTATCTCATTTTAAGTGTGAAATTTCCTTCTTGCAAAAGTCAGGAACTTATCGATAATATATATACACACACACATATATATATATATATATATATATTCCTGACTTTTTACAACAAGCTGCTAACACACAGTTAAAATTACGCACAAAAACATTACGCATCTAGTAAAATGTACATTTTCTATAATCNCGCACAAAAACATTACGCATCTAGTAAAATGTACATTTTCTATAATCGTACAATCTCAGAAATTTCTGCGAGTCCGAAATTATGACGTGAAAAGGAATAATTTCTGCAAAAGAGGCAACGTCAAGCTTTGAAGGAGGTAGGAGTTATTATTCTCCGTGTTAGAGTTTCTTTCTCCCGTCTTTAATTCGCCGCTTATCTTATCCCATCTCATCTCACGTCATGCTATCTTAATTCTAGCCAATTACTTAGGAGAGATGTTCATTTTAAATCCTTCTCTAAGAGGCGCGACAAATGGTACGTACGGTTTTTTTTTTTTTACTGGAAATTGAAATTAACATTTAGGAGTGTCTATGCACCATGAATTCACGTGATCCACATCAGANGTTTTTTTTTTACTGGAAATTGAAATTAACATTTAGGAGTGTCTATGCACCATGAATTCACGTGATCCACATCAGAATGGCTTTACAATATACACAGATATTCTTTCACTGCGTTGCTTTCAGCGAAGTTATACACATTTTCTTTGAGCAGCTTGGGCAAAAGCAAAAATCCATGCCTAACTCCAAATTGGACTTGGACTGATGCTACGTCTTGGGGACGTTATCTCAATTTGTAATGCGTAAGACGCACCTGTGCGTGTGTTTATGCGTGAGACAGGTACTGTGGTGGAGTTGCTCAGGGTATTGCGAACTACAGGACAAAATAAAGATGCGCTTAGAGCCTCTGGTTGAGAAGATTCAAGGATTGCGCTCAAGAGTATTTTAAGAATGACAGCTCTCATTTCAGAGACCTGTTAATAAATCCACGACTGTATTTTCAGGAGAATTAAAGAATTCGTGAGAAATACATTTGCACCAAGAGAGATTTTTAATCCAAGCCGTAGAAAACTCATTTCATTGCTGTTAACGAATCCTTGGCTTTGAAAGCACTTTACAATCGCGCAAGTTGAAAAGTAAGTGGTTGAAAATTCTTAAAATAGTTCCGTTGCTGGCACAATTACCTACCATGCTAGAACTTGACAATTAACCAAACGGTAGGACAGATCCAAACATTCCGAGGTGTATGTAACCTGTTGACTCATAGAAAATTTTGCTTTGAAACATTTCACTTACTTTCATTTAAAACCCAATCACGTAGCTATATTATACGGCCTTCGAGTTGAAAGACGAATTACAATTGAAAAGTGTTTGTAAAATTTTTTTGTTAATATTGGCCTTGTTATTAAGCACCACACGACGAGGAACACGAGAATGCGATCTGTCACTGATCGCTCCGGGTTTGTCTCGGCACGATAACAATGTCGTGAGAACGAAATGTAATTGCTCACTGAAGAGGTATTTATCCCGTGTTTTGTTCCCCAGTCGCTGTCCTGAGCGGGAAAAGTACTACAGGAGTTGTGAAATCGAGCGTGAATGTAGCTACCGAAGGTCGTTTTGGTTACCCGACCTCTTACTCTGCGATACAGTCAACTGTGACGGGATTATACAGGAACTGCTGTGACGCCATACTTATTACATCCTGCTACCTTTCTGGTCTCTTTACACACGACGTGCGACGAACATAATCACATACATCACTACTGACTAGCCAAACGGAGGCCATCAAAAGCCACATATTCTTTGTATGGCGACGTAAAACCAAGTTACTAATATAAATATTTAAGTGCTTAAATTGCGTATCTCTGAATTAAAACGAATTAGAAGTGCGCAACAACAATTAACGGATGTATTTGCGCAAGACAATCAAATAAGATGTGAGGTTTATGAATCGACCACACTTAATGGTATTTAAATTACTACTTTCATTTTTAGGGCATAAACCGAAGAATAGTTGCCCCCGAAAAATTTATATTTGACGATACCTTAAGTTAAACTGTAATGAAAAAAAGGTGTTAAATTCTTAAATTCATTATTTAATCTACGTCCCCTAGTAAAAATAATTAAATATGCAACACTTGTAAGTATGCGATTTAATATACATTTAGTTGGTTTAAGCGATAAATAAAGCTTTGCTTCCTTTTTCCTCCGTGCTTAAATTTTTGTTGCGCACGATGCTCCTTGTAAAACGCTCTCTGGCTATTAAACTGCAGCTAATTATCAGTTCCAGTCTGTAAATTTCGCAGTTAAGGTCAATAACTTTACAGAGCTCGTTAAAAAAGCTAAATTTTCTTCATGCTAGGTACCTCTGTAAAAATAAACATGATTACATCTGATTCATCGTTGGTCTTATTGCCGTTCTTTACTCTTTTTTAAAAACACTTATTTAATTTGACCTTTAGAAGAATTCCTCAGTTTACTTATTTTAGAACAGTTGAGTTGTAACCGGACGGTTATATTGTAACAGAAGCCAATAAAACGTAGGGACTATTCTAAAGCATTTTATGCTAGTAAAAATTTGTGATACGATTTGCGAAAGTACATCGTAACGGGTTTGTTGTTATTATGCACACACAGCAAACGTTGCGAGCCAAGTGTACCCGAAGGAACAATTTAGGAAATAATTTTCAGTAAGGGGGAAGGTGGAACGTTACAGCAAACATATTTGCCAGAGAGGACTCTCTATAGCAGACTTCGTTCTTCTCTCCGTTTCTTTGTCGCTAAGGATGTCGAAGGCTACGGTCTACCACTTATCATGGACCTTGTTGGCCTTTGTGAGAATGATTTTAAGTCGTCAGTAAAAGAATACCACAAGCGTACGTGGTCGTAAATTTCTGGGATGTTGGGAGTCTGCTACCTGCCTAATGCCCTTAAAGAAAACATCAGCTATCTTCCGAGAAAATCTTTCGAGTCCTAAGGACTGTTATCATCTAAAAAGCCTTCAAAATGTCTGTACTGAGTAGGCCTTGTAATACATAATATGGTCATGTTTTCGCCAATCACGTGGCGCAGTTGTTCGACCCTTGACTTGCTCCCCCTGCGCCTGATCCGTAAAGGTATAACAGGGGACATCTTTCAGAGCAATTATTACAAGGGGAGTGCGATCAGGACTTCCCATTACTTTCAGATCTGACGTCTATTTGTCACTCCAGTCATTGCACATATAAAGAAAATATGAGCATTCTTAACACCAGGCTGTTTTGGCGCGCACTCCCCCGCAGACTTGGACTAAGTCCATAACCTTGATTGATTTGAGCTTGGTCAGTGCTCTAATTGACAGTAGTTGAATACTGCCAATAGAAAGAGTAACGCCCTTTCCAATCGCAGTGGGTGGATGTTCTCCACCCGGGAGTGGTTCCACCTCACCTGTCAACAGCAACATGCAGAGTTGAATCTGCATGCGCCACCTTGATGGGGCCGAGTGCTATCCTCACTCTACAAACCCGCTTTGTAAACGAGTCCTCTTACTAGGCGGACCAGACCGTCGACCCTTCGTTGATGAGCACCAACCCTTCGAAATTGACACCCTAGCGCGAATCAGCACGCTTGCGTTCCACGGCAGCAGCTACTGACCCTTCCAGTACTCAAGATGCCCGCCCTCCAGGCAAGTACCCACCTCCAGATCTCCTTCTAAGCAGAAGGTTCAACCACTGCCACCCAGAGTCCGACCCGCGATCAGCACGGCCTAAGCCGGGGCTTTCACACTGATCCCCTGGGTACCCACAATTTTCAGACATGCACACTGAGTTTTCACCCAGAGCAGCCCAGCCCCTCCAGGACGCCAGACAGACCCTTCATCAGGACTCCGCCACCCCGAGATCATCCCCAACCTGCCACAAGTCAAGGCTCAGCTTTGGGAGTGCAATTCGGTTCGCGGGTCTTCACCGCAGGGCGAAGAATATATACAGCCTCTGGAGACTGCACATAACCTCGCCGTGACTGATTATCTGTGCACAGACAGGCCGTCACCGCCTTCATTCGTCCTCACTCTGTTAGCCATGGGGCGGCCCCCATGTTACCAGCCCATACCGCGAGGAGGTGGAGATAGACTTGAGCAGTGCTAGGCTATATATTCGCATCACTGCCCCGTTAATGGAGATAAGTTGGAAGCTTTTCGTGACGGCAGGGAGACGCCCCAGGGATCACTAGTTCCTATGAGCGGCTCCCACCGGAGCTCGACAAGCGAGCTCTTACACTTGCGCCGGTCACTGCCACTAGAGCCTGTAACCAGGGTTAGGCCCGTCTGGAGCAATCATTCCGTAGCCGTCATGACTACCCCACCAGGTACTCAGTTTCTGGGTTCCCTCCTACACACTCGGCCATCCCACGACCGGCTTTCAGGCACCCAGTCCCCTCACCTTACACCCATTATAGGTTGGTTGCCAGACCACAGCCTGTACCCAACCCGGCCCCACAGGGCCNAGCCTGTACCCAACCCGGCCCTTTGATTCATGGAATTTTGTGTTTACGAGTACTTAAACACAATTTTGATTCCCGCCATTGAAACATGGCCAAAATGGCACTACCAGCGGGTACATAAAAAAGACCGGCCGTTAAAAACATCCATTAGAAGAATTTTTTGAAGAGAAGCTCTAGTAAATAATGGTTGACGATGGAATTGATAGAAAACCCTGCACTGACAGTATGAAGATCATTTTTCGGCCATTTCACCAATGCGACTTAGGTCATATAACTGAGTGTTAATGACTTACTAAAATTAGAAAGACAACGAAGGTAATAGTGTTTATAGCCCTGTCTGNTGTCATATAACTGAGTGTTAATGACTTACTAAAATTAGAAAGACAACGAAGGTAATAGTGTTTATAGCCCTGTCTGCATGTAATAAGCTTTGCTATGTTGCCTGACGTAAATCATGCTGCCTCTAGTTAGCGGATGTCTTTTAAATATTTTTTAAACTATATAGGAATGTTTTCCTCAGAAGGCCCAGTACATTTGCTGAAACGTTGTTGCCAATTAAGTTTTTTTAAGGCGTCAAATATTTTGTTATCTGCTGCATAACTAGATTTTTCGCACTTAAAAATGTCAGTTTTCAATAGAATATTGTTTGGACCTGGTGGTCAATACCCACCTGCTTTTCGTCAACTGTTGCCCGTCAGCAGTTTGAATGACTCATCCGACTGCTAGGAGACGAATCCAGCATGGGATGATGTGATGTTTGGCGCGGGATGGGAGGGTATGACGTGATGTGTGGCGTAGCAAGAATGTTGATGTGTTGTGCGGCGCTACGAGGGAAGGGGGATGTGACGCAGCTGCAAAGCAACTGTGATTGACACACCTGGCGAAGACCACAACACCTTCCAGAAGGTCTAGGATTGCTTCTCCTTTTCAGAAACCTCTCGATGCTGGACCACGTCGTCTCTGAGGATGTTCTAAGACCGAATAAAGAAGAAAGGGCTGGCGCAGTAATAGGCTGTTCACGGAAAACTGAGCACTTTTAAAAGCCCTGNTAAGACCGAATAAAGAAGAAAGGGCTGGCGCAGTAATAGGCTGTTCACGGAAAACTGAGCACTTTTAAAAGCCCTGCTTAAATATTTACTTGTATGCACGTTGTGCATTCTCCCACCGTATGTAAAATTAACATTGCCATGAGCCTCATAACTTTATTAACGTGTCGGTCAAGTGAAACTGTTAAGTTATTAGAAAAGTAAATATTTTACTAATCTGCTCATTTTTACACTTTGTTGCATTAAAAAAAAACGGAAAGCTAAAGGAATAATTTAAGTTATCACAAATAGTTACCAAACACTTTTTATTTGCCGTTAAGATATGGAATTACTTTCCCTCCATCGTTACCATTATTACTGGGCACATGTCACTCAGTGCGCCCATTAAAATATATGCAGGTAGGAGCAGTGACTTTTTTGTAAGGTTGACTTCAAAAGTGCTCACTTCATCGTGAACAGCCTTTATAAACATACCTATCCCAACGAGGCAGTTTTTGATAGCGCGAGGACGGTGGTGACCGACGAGTTGCTGTAGTTCTGCGGACGACTGTGGTTATTTGCGGTGCAGATACAATGACCTATGAGCATGGAGCTACTNTAAGACCGAATAAAGAAGAAAGGGCTGGCGCAGTAATAGGCTGTTCACGGAAAACTGAGCACTTTTAAAAGCCCTGATTAAAGATTTACTTGTATGCACGTTGTGTATTCTCCCGCCGTATGTAAAACTAACATTGCCATGAGTCTCATAACTTTATTAACGCGTCGGTCAAGTGAAACTGTTAAGTTATTAGAAAAGTTAATATTTTACAAATCTGCCCATTTTTACACTTCGATGCATTAAAAAAAACAGAAAGCGAAAGGAATAATTTAAGTTATCACAAATAGTTACCAAACACCTCTTTTATTTGACGTTAAGATGTGGAATTACTTTCCCTCCATCGTTACCAACATTACTGGGCACATGTCACTCAGTGCGCCCATTAAAATATATACAGGTAGGAGCAGTGACTATTTTGTAAGGTTGACTTCAAAAGTGCTCACTTTATCGTAAACAGCCTTTATAAACATACCTATCCCGACGAGGCAGTTCTTGATAGCGCGAGGACGGTGGTGACCGGCGAGTTGCTGTAGTTCTGCGGACGACTGTGGTTATTTGCGGTGCAGATACAATGACCTATGAGCATGAAGCTACTACGGGGAGTCATCGGGGTGCTCCCGGACAATCGTTACTCTATCTGTGATCAACCAAGGCGTCGGAACAGAGGGTTGGGAGGAGTGCACGAGAGACTTAACGCCACTGGTGCACTCTGGCTGACCTAAAATAATGGGCTGTATTATTTTGTTGTTATTAATTTTAAATGATTTAATAAAATACTGAGTAATGGTTTATTATTTATTGTAGGCTACTGTATTGTGAGATACATATTTATATATATATTTTTATTTTCGTAGTGTAAATAAATCGCAAGATCAAATTTAACTGTGTTTTTTTTTAATTTAAAACTTTATCCCTCACAAAACTGACCATGTCTAGAACCATTCCAACTTTATTTAAACACGACGGCAACAATATACATTTGTCAGATCTCAAAGTTATTTAGTTCCACTAGGAATAAAAATAAATAAAATCACTAAAACTTACTCTATTGTAAACCACAAGTGTTTCAGTTGATATGTTGGGATAACTCTGTTGCTGAATAATAAGAACGAAAGAAGAAGTCACGTAAATTTAATTACTCTAAAAATTGCAAATAATTTTCGATATAGGTATTTGCAACTCTTTGTTTAAGAAAATATGCCTATTAACGGCGATCGAATGTTGTTGGATAGTACATCGTAAGTGACGTGCTATGCACAAGCATGCCTCCACGGAGTCAGCAAAACAAGTAGAATGCCAAATCAAAATATCCTCCCCTCTAAGTGGCTCCTGTTTCAGGGCCCATTGGCTTTACTTTTGAGAAACGTTGTGTAAGGGGCAGACAAATTTAGCTGTGACTTTTTCCATGCGTGTATAGTAGACGTATTCAATTATTTGAGATACTATGGCTGAGTTCACTTTTATACATTTACTTAGGGCCTTATTGTACTAATACCACGATTATTCTAAGACATTATTTATGTTGATAAATTTGGAGTCGTCACGTCACACTGGTCGAATTTCTAGGTTGTTGAAAACAAAATTCTGAGAACTGCATATTTTTCAAACGCCATTATTAATATTAATAAAAAATCTTTGAAGCAGTGATATCCTTCCAATTTACTTTTGCAACTTCCTTCTTTTGCAAGAGCGCAATAATTCAATGGATTATACCGCTTTGTTTATGAATTTATAAACTCGCTCTGTATTTGAATACATCTCAACTTACGTAACTTGATGCTCTGAACTGGCTAGACCGATTGTTTATCTTGTGTGTTGTGTGAACAGTAAACTGGTTTACTGAGATACTTACCTTACAACACTAATGTAGTCAAGCGTAGTTACTGTTAGATTTCTCTCATTTTCATAAGATAACTAATTTTGAAGCTAGACTCTGAAAATTCCCACTCCACGTGATTATCGCAGTTTCCCGTAAAACTAAACATTTTTTTTTGTTTTAAACATACTACTATTGTGTGTAATCACCACACATACACTTTCTGTAATTTAATGAATATTTAATTACAAAAATTAAGTTTGTACCAATTTTTTTTCACCCGAGAATGAAGCATCATTGAATAATATTTTAAATAATAAATTAGTAGGGCCCCTGGAGGAATCTAAACTATGACAACCAGCTGCACATATTTATTCCGCTAAAATATGTCTAAAGAAAACCATAGCAATTATAAGTAATTTTATACGGCCTAATATGTATATGCAGTTTTTATGACATTTTGATGCGACGTTTTACATCACTTCTATAACGTTGGAGAATAATTGTCGCACAGACTTGATCCCCNCTCTAGGAAAGAAATGAAAAAAAAAAATATTAATACTGAATACTGTCTAGAAACAGACGAAAATTACTTACTCATGATCTCTATGTCAATAAACTATCAAAATAACCAAATATTATACTGTTAACTCATATAATGTCACAACGCACGCCATACCCCAACTCCACCCCCTCCCGCAAGGGCCTACCAGTAGCCACTTGCCTCAGAACACGTGGGGCGTAGGCAGTTAAGCATTTTTGTTATGCAATCACCTGTTTTTGGTGTGTGACTACTCGGTTGATGCTCTCAGCATTCCAAGAGGAGAACTGACTATGAATTCCGCGCTCTCCGCTTTCCAAGGGAACCGACAGCGAATCCCTAGAAGCTGCGCCTGTCTTGTAGGAAGCAAGCCTCTACGCAGGTTGCTTATCGTCGGCGGACTTATGCGCGGGGAGCACGGAACACACTAACTAGTTACGCAAGTAGGAAAGTTTGCTTAGATATATTGGTGCAGGAGTTTGCTGGTGAAAGGGGGACGCTTTGAACCCTTATTGTATCGGAAGGCGAGAGGCACGGCGTGAGACTTTCATTTTAGGAAGCGAGATGTTTACCTCCATTGAGACCGGCTTCAGTATGCTCACGCGCTGAACGACAGAGCAGTGTTTAGTGGGAAAGCATTCTACATTTTCAAGGAAAATTGAAATTAACTTAAACAAAATGAGTTGCTGACTTGTATTTCTAGAAGATTTTACGGTTAAACTATGTTGACTATAGTTTCGCCAATATTTCTTTTTTTTCAAATGTTTAGTTTTTTATTATCTTTTTTTTCACCTCTTTATTTGTTTTTTCTCTCAAAAAATGCCGGGCTTATGTAGAGATCCACCAGATATTTTGGTTCTGTTTTCTACATTTCCGCTTGTTTTTAATCATATTAATTATTGGTAAAATATTATTATTTATAGGTAAAATATAACTAACAGATCCATCTAACCAGAAAATAATGTATTTATATGTTAACACAAGTATAAAACGCTTGTGCTAGATAACATGCTTAGGAAACATCAAAGCGCGTAATACATGGGGTGATTTTTCAAAGGTTTGATTCAAAAAGTGCGAAGAAACTGGGAATAGACAATAGTTATGACGAAACATAGTCATTTGCAGCATCGAAA
>NQII01000400.1:539371-744028 GCA_002778355.1 Clitarchus hookeri | reverse complement strand
TTTTTTTTTTTTTTTTTTTCGCTGTAACTGCTCTAGCCGTTAGTGGACTTATATCTTTAAGGAGACCCCGACGACGGGTGTTACTACGTATCTCAACATGCTGCAAGAATGGCTACTGCCGCAGTTGGCGCAAGATGAGAACGAGTTCATTTTTGCAACAGCATAGGACCCCAGCACATCTTCATCAGGAGGTACGGTTGTTTCTCCACGTATTTACGTCTGCCACATCGGTAGATTGGTCGTACTACAGGTGAGGACGAGCCGCTTCTGAAATGGCTCCCCAAGGTCGTCAGACCTTACCTCGCGTGTCCCCCCCCCCTTCACCCCTTTATGGGTTTACGTGAAAGGCGTTGTTTATGTGGCCCAAATTGCGGGCGACGTTGTGGTAACTGCGACAACGCTGCAACGCAGATGTTCAGTTGTATAGTTGTCATTAAAAATTGTTCAACACTTTTGAACTGTATCTGCTTGCGAAAGAAATTTATACTCAATTCGCGGTTACTTACAAATTTTCTGAAGCCGTGGTAAAGTTCTACTTCCATGGTATTCCTCCGCCTCATACAAAGCTTGAACGTCTAGGGAATTACACCAAAGGGACAACGCACTGCATTCGTGTGCACTCGGTTCAATATTATTTTGAATAAGAACGTTTTATTACTAGGCATTGCCAACACACCTATTTTTAAAACTATTTTATTTATATTGATTATAAATGAATTATAGTATTTTTTTGACGAAATACAATTGAAATTTCAATTTAACATAAAATTAGGTACTTTTGTATTAACACAAGTATAAAACACTTGTGATACAAGATATATTTAGGAAACAATCAAACACGTCACATGGGGTAATTTTTCAAAGGAATGATTTGGATTGGAAACGGCTTATAAACGTTCCCCGGTTTTATGCCTGAAGGACTATCAGGGGGACGGCTTACAATCAAACTGACACCCATGCCTTACCTGGGATTCGATCTCAGAGCCTCCCGCACCCCAGACCGGCGGCGCACTAACCGACTGCGCTACGGGAGGCACGGCTCAAATGTTTGATTTAAAAAAATGTGAAAATAGCGATAATAGATTATAAATAATTCCCCACCTCCGAATACTAGTTTCCGTTTTAAATTTTCGCATCAAAAGAGAATTTTTAAACTTAAGTAGGAAAAATACAAGCTTTTATAATCATTTATAGTCGTGAAACTTTCTGTTAAGGCTATTTAAATAGCCCATTAAGGCCGCGGTGGCACAGCGGCTTGAACTCTCGCCTCCCACTAAGAAGAACTGGGCTTAATTCCCGGCGGGGCCCCAGATTTTCGCACGTGGGAACCGTGCCGGACGATACCGCTGTTTGGCAGATTTTCTCGGGGAACTCCCGTTTTCCCCGCTGTTGCATTCCGGCGCTACTCCATACTCACCTCGCTTCACCCTCATCAGCTCTCAAGACCCTGTTCTTAAGAGCCACCAAAAACGTATCCACTCCACTTAATACGGACATGCAGCACTTCCACGTGTCTTTATTATTGCACCATGAAATAAGAGTGTGGCCACCGAAACTACTATGAGGCGAGAAACACCGCGCGTTAGTTCAGTGCCTTGCACGTTAAGGGGGACGAGACATTCAATGCGCGCACTCACATCACCTTTAGCGCTCTCACGCTTCTTGGCATCGGACACGCGAAACGCCTCCAACTAAACGGTGTCCTTAATTATACCGTGCTAACTGATGGAAACATGTTAAGAAACGCGTGGCAAGAAATCGAGCATCGAAATTAAGAGTACCGCGACACTCAAAGTGCACACGCATATATATATAACTTCGACTGTAGTAAACTTTCCAAGAATTGTGCATTTCTTTGTGTGGCAATAAAGTTTGCAATATGGTCACAGNTTATACCGTGCTAACTGATGGAAACATGTTAAGAAACGCGTGGCAAGAAATCGAGCATCGAAATTAAGAGTACCGCGACACTCAAAGTGCACACGCATATATATAACTTCGACTGTAGTAAACTTTCCAAGAATTGTGCATTTCTTTGTGTGGCAATAAAGTTTGCAATATGGTCACAGCAGTTTGAATAGTTCTGTATTCCCGCTATGATACGCAATATTGCAGAGTTTTGATTAAGCGTTTTAAAATTCAACTCATGAATAATAATCTCACAAGTATGTTTGCTTGTGTCTGTCTTGAAACAGCAAGTAGATTGGATTTTATTTGTTTTTTTTTTTTTTCGTTTGATTGTTTTTTCTTTTTCACCAGACTTATGCACGGCATGATAGCCAATATTAAAAATACAATTATCTCGATTCTGCAGTGAAACTTGTAGATAAACAATGATAGTGTAGGCGAGCGTAGTTTTGCCTGAAACTTCAGTGATGAAAATTTCATCGTTAAGTGATGCGCTGGCCTGCGTACGGAATTGTATAAGAAATCGGGGACAAAGTGCGCTGGGGACAAGTTACTATATATTAGCTCACGTTACGCCATAAGTCGGAACTGTGTTCACAGACGAAGTGAAAGATGACCCTAAACCGCTGTCCTTTGTTTTTTTTTCTCCCTCCCCTCGAAGCTATAGCTCCTTCACTTTCCACCACCCCAGTTGCTCCATACCACTTCAGTTGATTACTGCTCCAGCCAGTTAGTGACGGCTAGCGCGCAAGTGCACGTTAATGACGGGCGGTTACATACTATCTCGCGTGCATTAACCCACAAACCATCACGGCCATTATTCTTTGAAGATCTATTAGAGTGTGGTTTTTATAAAGNGGGGGGGGGGGCTGCACATTATTCCATTCCACGTCACACAGATTGTAACATTGCAGTTATGGTTATGTACACCGTTGATCATAGATATTTCATTATATATGATCAAAGAGTACTTGCTTATGTTGTCCATTAATTTAATATTATTCCAAATTACGCTTTATTATATGAATTAACAGTATAATATTTGGTTATTTTGATAGTTTATTGACATAGAGATCATGCGTAAGTAATTTTCGTCTGTTTCTAGACAGTATTCAGTATTAATAATTTTTATTTTATTTTTCATGTATTTCCTAGAGGGTAGTCTATATAAAATGTTTATTAAACAGAAATACTAAATAAAATTATCCTGATTTTCTCTCGTCTCGCCATTGCTGATTTGTGGAAAGGTGTGCCATGGTCAGACGACAGCCAATCGGAGGACAGGAGACAACATAAGTAAGGCCGATATGAAATAGAACTAATTTTTTCTTTAGAATAATTCTCACCACCTCCAACGATTGACGTGAGTCGTATGACATGAAAGTTTTCATGATGTAAAAATATAATAAGATTGCTGCAATACGTTTCGAAATAGGATTCATTATTAATTGAAGAAGAATGAATATTAATTTTTAAGTCTTTGAGAAGAAAAAAATTATAAATGTATAATTTTGTTGAAGAAGAAGACGTACGAGTAAAGTAAAATTTCGAGAAGATTTTAATTACAATATTATGATTTCTACTTAAAGGTAACAACTTACGACTTGGATAATTATTGGCAATATTACAAACGGCGCCCAACGTATTAATGGCAGAGTTGTGAATTGTCTGAAATGTAACAAGATGCGCAGAGAATAGGAAAATGCGACGGGACCGCCAAGGTTCAGCAGTCTCGCAACTGCTTAACACCACCAACGTGTAATTAGGTTTTGAGTAAAAGCTGTTAATTATATCTCTAACCATAGCTTTAGCTACCATCGTAGTAAACGTCAAATCCAAGCAATTATTATACATTTATTGTTTTTAAAATTCCTTATTTGCTATGTTAATCGTTAAGTTGGCAGTGAAAAGGATTACGTGCCAATAATGTAATGCAATACTAGTAAATTAAAAAGAAGTTATAAAAATTCCTAAATTATTTTTCTACTAATGGAAATTTCTATTACTGAGATTCAGTCCAGTTTTTCTTTTAATTGAATGTACACTTTTCTCCCATAACAGCGCCGAAGCACTAACATGTACATTAGTTGTTGAAATAGTTGCGTAATGTAAAATTTTGAATAATGAATGTTTCTGACAATAAACTGATCACACCAACCATGATAGTGCATGCTGTGGAAATATCGGTTAATCACAATAGTACATATTACGTTACAAAAATTGCGTTATTCGATAGCTTTTAAAAATCCTTGGTTTCCTCCGGTTCTGCCATAGATTTGAAGACAGTGAATTAAAACAAAAGCTCTGAAGTATTGCTTCGTGAACTGCAGCTTCGTAGCTTCGCTCTTCAAAATAATCGCGTTATATTAATATTTCAATTACATACCTTCATTAGCATCACGTACATTTATTTGCACACGAATGCCTATGCCACTATTAATACTACCAACCTACTTTCTATTTTTGTGAGCTTCTAAATTAAGAACTCTGGCAAAAACCCTATTTTAAATACTCATATACATGTTCAGCCGCACATTCCCGGAAAATTATTTATACGCTCCCTGCTGGGAATCAATATAAATCACAAGCAAACCAGATGGATTCACTCAGTGAGGTAATTATTAGAATTTTATTTATTTTAGTGGCACTTTTTTACTCACCTGCAGTAAAATTTCAATTATTTTGAGCAATATTCCCTATTATGTTTGTAGAACGTATAAAATTATTTTTTAAGAGTGGTGAATTTCCGTGGACAAGTTAATGACACTTCAGAAATGATGAGTTTATATTAAATGGTGGAAGTCAAAATACTAAAAAGTAATGTGTTTGAGGAGGCGATAATCGCAAAAGAAATATAATCAGTGTTTGTTACCACAGCCTTCCCCACGCGAATCCTGGTGTAAATAGAGATGAAAGTCTTCGTGACGAAACGTCATCATATGAAATTTTGCGTTTACAAAATGGCAACACTGTAGGACAGAGTATATGGGATTAATCCACAACCTGCAGTCACTTTCTAAGGTTGCTGACCTGCTGGCCTTCAAAAAGTCTGGATGGGTGCCCATCCGTTCCCAGAGAATCAAGTGATTCGTCGCTGAAGACAATACTTAAGACAGTTTATAGCACTCCAGTTGCTCTCTGACGATGCCTTTGCAAACACAAGCGACGACGGTACGGTGTCACTTGCAGAACACGTGAAGGTTGTCGAAGGGTTCGCAGATATTCCTGTGTTAAGCCTCTGGGGATGCTTCTGGTAGATTTACAGTGCCCTAGTTGAGTTGCCAGATGTCGCTGTATGGTGGACAAGGAAGCCACTGGCTCTGTTCTTGCCTGTCTGACAATCGAACGGCATTCGGGATCATCCATAACCGGTCCACCGGTCCTCCCATTCATCCTAAGACAATCTGACCATGAAGTCCAAACGGCCAAAAATGACGGACAGTTCGGCACGCTGTCTATACTTTCAGCCCTATTATCTGGCTTATATATAACGCAGTCGTTTATTTTGTATGAATACCTCGTTCGAATTCATTGCTAAGCTTATCAGCCATTAATGACGGCTGAGAAATATCGTGCATGTAACGTCACATGCAGTGTTCTGAGAACTGCCTGTTTATGCCCACGAAGAGCGACGGCAGACGTTGGTGCATTCTCCAAAGCAAGAAAGTTTTAATCGTGTGACACATCGATGTGCTCATTTAGCAACTTCTTGGTTATAAAATTATTTTACAAGACACGCAAATTTTGTCTGTGAGAATATGAAAAAACTAAGATTTTACAAACATTCTAAAAATAAAAAATTAATGAATACGAACGTGACTTGGAAAATAGAGCGCTCAGGGGATAAATAAATATTTTAATAGCCCGAGCTTCATTTGGATAGGAATAAAAAATGTTTGATATTTCTTACTATCAAACCAAAAGTATTACCAAACTGCAATTAAAATATTGTAGGGCGGTATTTTATCTCTAACATTTTCATTTCTATTTTCATACAGGATTCGCGTGATGAAGGCCGTGAAATTATATTTTGGAACTTCCTGTCTGACAAGAGCTCGTCAAGGTTCCTAGTTCCTGGCGTTAACGAAATTTCTTTTTAATTGGCAGCAACGTACAGGAACACGCCAGCAGTGCCGAAGTGTGCACAACGGTTTCTTGAATTCTAAAAAAAAACCATGCCTATGTGCTACTTGCAACATGAGAGCCTGCTTCGAGACTACAATTGAACCTCGAGCACTCAACCTAAAACAAAAAAACAGGATAACCGGCACATCAAGTCAATTTGACATTCGGACAAAAAAATTTAGTATAAAGTGAGTTGAGATATAACATAAATATCATGTTTATAATAATATCCGTAAGATCGCAGCCTGCCTGAATTTGTTTGGAATGTTTGAGGTTCGGAAGCATGAGAGCGATAAGGGTGACACTGACACGCTCACCTAGTGCCTCATCACTCCTATGCGCAGGACGCTGAACTGGCGTACAGTGTTTCCGTCGTCCTACTGTAACTATTTTAATTTAAAGCGGTGACCATAATATTGTATTACTGGAAAGTCTGAAGCAAAGTTCAGTGTAGGCCCCTATCAAGGATTCACATGTTTCCGGCAGGTATGTCCTGAGATACAGCAGTGTCTAAAACAGTTTTTAGCTAGGTGTTGGAAAGCACGGAAAAAGAATTCATAGTGTTTATGATGTACTGAGAGCACGATTCGTCCCTCACCTGGAATCTGCTTCTTTTAATATATCAGTAAAGTGGAAATATGCTTCATGGATTTCAAACACCTGCAAAGTTATTCAAGAGCCAGGTAGGCGGTTGCCTTAATGATTGTTATTAAATTATATCCCCAAATGCTGGGAAAGATCTCAATATACTCATTTGCAAAAAAAAAAAAATACTATCGCTGGGGCATGTAAGTTGGTGCAGGCACAGGACATGGTAATGTGTACACAGGAACAATCACAATACTGTATAACACCAAGCATACATTGCAAGAGACCAACACGTGTAAGATGCACTTGGTATGGTTTTCGACCACCCGTAGGACGGAGAAAGGTGACGCACGGTACGATCACACATGGAGGTAAATAGGGGTTGGATGTTCTTCTGAGAAAGATCCTGCCACAACTGGCGCAACTGACTCTCCAAATCCTCAGTAGTTGCCGCTGGCCAAAGTTGCTGCCCAATCTGATCCCAAACATTCTCGATGGGCGAGAGGTCTGGAGACCTTACTGGCCAAGGTAGCATATTGACATCACGAAGGCAGTGTGAGGCCGGAAATTATCGTGCTGGGATATGTGGTTGTCAAGCTGCAACAGGAAGAGGAGAGCACATTGTCGCAGAATTCCCTGGATTTATCGCCGCGACGTCAGGGTTCCTCCAATCGCTACCAGTGGGGCGCGGGAATCGTAGGAAATAGCACCCCGCGATGTGACACCTCTGGTTGGGGCGGTGTGCGCTCGACCATAAAGCGTGGATCACGGCGATGGCCAGGACGTTTAAAGGCTCGAATTCGGCGGTCGTATGCAGCCAGACAGAACAGTGATTCGTCGCTGAACACCACACCACCGTTCCCGGCGGAAGGTCACGCGTGCTCGGTGATGCTTAGATCGTAATCGTATACGTCGTAAGGTACTCTTCAACGATACATCCCGCTCTTATAGCCCCTTGGATATGGTACAGGCGGGCACAGGCGTATCCCCAGCTACCGTGACGTGTCCCTGGATGGTGAGCAGCGACGCCCGTGGTGTTCTTACAGCCTATTGCACGATGAAACGATCCTCGCTGCTGGTGATCCGCCGGGGTCGACCCAAGCCTTATAAACGGGTGTGTGTATCCTCCTGCCCTTACTTCGTCCAACACAGACTCGCAGTGTAGGCAAAACGGTTCAAGTGGCGAGCAGTGCGCCGAAACGTCCAACCCGCCTCTTGGAGGCCGACGCCGCGGCTTGCAGCTATGAATGATGGAGGGACATGTATGTCTCCTAGTTGCACATCCACGCAAGCAAACCAAATTAAATGGAAATGAGACGCATGTCGGGCTTTGGTGATACTGTGTGGCAACCTTCGTTGAACTCACGCGATTCGTTTTTGGTGATCATTTTTTTTTTTTTTTTGCAAATAAGTGTATCATGGGTAAAGATAATTCATATTGAGAAACCTCTTCCGCATCTGACTGGATTATAGATGTAAAAACAACTTGTGGTAAAAACCATTCGCAAATCTGTCAGCGGAGCCTGAACCCAACCCACGGTCTATTATTTAAGAGTCAGACACGCTACCGCATGACCAACCATGATCTACGACGTTGGTTAGTACGTTATGTTGGTACTTCGAACGTTTTGCGGGGCGAAATATATCGAGAGCTTACGGCTTCCTAGACGATGTGAATTCGCAATTTACACCCTGTTGCCTTCCACATATGAAATTAAATTAAAATGCAGGAAGCATAGTTTTCATACCAAGAAATGAGTGTTTGGGCGTTTACATGTGTCTCAGTAAATGCATGTTCTGGGAATACGAATTTTTTCTAGGAATAGTAAAAAATAATAACCTATAGCCATAACTTTTTACTTTTATCCTATTAAATATGTTCAAAGAGAAAAAAAATAGTTAAAATGGTTTAAAATATATTTTTTTAGAACTTTCCTGTTTTGCTTCCTCAAGATAAAGTAGATAAATAGATAAAAGCATCTGTAGTTTCATCCATTGGCTTACGTCACGCATAATAATATTCTATTGTTACAGATATAGGCTTTATCCCAATTACCTTCAATTATATACATGTCCATACTTCGCCCCGCCTGTGACGTCACTAAGTATATACTAGCGCCTTCCCAATTCCTAGTATAGTACACACAGAGTACGTACTTGCCAAGTACACGAAGTTGCTTACTTGCTGGGGGAATTTGCGTACTTGCGGCGGTCGCCATGTTTGTTTTAAAACTCACGTACATAACCTATGATGGGTACTTTTTGTGGTTCTACTTACCCGCCGTCTTATTATTCTACGAAGCGACCAATGTGCAACATTATTTCAACGTTTATAATAACCTGTGCGACGAGTCAAGTACATCCAGGAAGAAACCCGTTCCAATAGTCACGGTAAGTACACACAACGGCAAGTACGAATATGTATATACTTAACAAATATGTACTTACAATTGAGAAACAGTTTTAATTTGCAAGGAATGCAACTTCCTGGGAGAGAACGCATATCGCAGTCTTGGGAGGTCCAATCGCAATGCTTCCTTATGGCGAGGCGTGACATTGAGGCGTTTAAAATTATCTATAGGCTATTCACGGCAAACTGAGAACTTTTGAAAGGTCTGGTGTGCACATTGTGTATTCTTACATCACATGTAAAATTAGAGTTGGCATGGGCCTGGTCACTTTATTCATGATTCATGCGACGGTAAAGGGAAATTGCAAAATTATTAAAAAAAGAAAATTTTTTACAACTTTAATAATTCAAATAGGTGTATTTAAAATCCAAAAGAATCATTTCATAATTTATAAAATTTTACCCAACACTATTAATTTACCGTAAATTGATGGAACTATTCTCCTCTTTCATAACCAACTTTACTGGTCACATGTCAGTCAGTGTGTACGTAAAAATACATAAAGGTAGGAACAAAGACATTTTTCAAAGGTTTTTCAATAATGCATATTTAACCACGATAGTTTTTTTTTTCAAACATATTTTCATGATAACGTTTCGAGAGCGATTTTTTTTTTTTTTTTGGAACCTGACAAACATGGTCGGGGATCGACAAAGAAAGCTCGTTTCGCGCAAAAAGCAGGCTAAACCATAAGACTAAAGATGAGGTAGACCGATCTCGCTGGCTGCGCACAAACAATCTTCTTGTCCCGACATTGAACTGCTTTTCTGCCAATACGTGTAGCAAAAACGGCGTGGATATGGTTTTTTAGGTTAGAACACTGTTTAGTAAACAAGTGCTTTGAGATGTTTCTATATTTCCTCTAACCAATTTGTAATTCAGTTAGATTTAATTCAGATAGGTGCAAGTATTTTATACATATAGAAGTGCTTGTCTTTTGAAAATTAATATATAAACAAACACGTCCATCGCCCCTGCCTACCTGGTGCTTGAACTGCGCTGCAGTGTGTTCGAAATACACGTTTTTAAACGAAACTATTAAACGTGCGTCCAATGTGCTGATCTACGAAAGGAACACACACTTCAGACGAGGCCGGTTGAGTGCTTTCATGACGTCACGCACATTAGAAACACCATTTCACAGCACTCAAAAAAAAGGCTAGAAACGCCTTTTTCAAAGCGCTGCATCGCAGAGTGTCTGCGCCTCTGATCCATGCAAAACTACTCAAGGACCCTGCATTGAACATTCCTACAGACTTTCCACCAATAAAATAATAGGGTCGCCGCTGAAAGTCCCATAGGTACACGCAGTGCGACGAGAACACTGCACGCCAGTTCAGAGCCCTGCGCGTAGCGGCGATGGGGCACTTGATGCACGTGGCAGTGTCGCCCTTACCGGCTCTCGCACTTCCCGGTCTCGAACGCGGGGGAAAAAAAAAACGCTCCAGTTTGACGGGAGAATTGAAGATGGTACTCGACTGGGGAAAAAAAGTGCTTTCTACAGGTTTGAATGTTGGGGACACGCGCATAAGATACTCGGTCTATCTCAAGATGCTCTGTGCCTGGACCTCGCCACCCGCCCGGGCACTGTTAGCCAAGTCCAACTGTGATCAGGTTCCTCCGGCGACCAGTAGCAGCCGTCTCGCGGCTGGTCACGACTGCCCACGCACACGCTGACGCGCGGGCCCGCCAAGGAGAAAGCAGCCGAACGCTCCGAGGAACAATAGGCAGCCGCTAACATGTGCTAAGGGCGGCGCAACTGGGCGGGCTAGGATACCTCGACAACACGCACGAAGGAAAAAAAGAGAGGATTGCGCAATTCACTGGCCATATAAGGCTTCCTCTCAAAGGTATCTCCAGGTCCATCCTTGTCCACTGGTCTTTCACCACCCGCTAATAAAGAGCGTGTTTCCTACCCATCTTTCTCCTGTACCATTTTATAACAATGCACGTAACAATTTTGAGTTGCTCTCTGTCGGAAGTGGCGGTATCTATGGCAGTTCCCCTCTCTGCCACCATGCATGTCTCTTTGCGTGAATTTCTTATCTTGTAGGCATAACGGCATAGGGATTAGCACTAAGATCCACTGAATAACCCGTCCTTACGTCGGATACACGCTTAACACTTAGAATTAGGGCGAGTTAGGAAAATCTTTCTCCGGGATCCGTTCATGCATAATCCGTGAACGGGAGGGTGTGCACAAACGTTTACTAACCTTACAGCACATACGTTTATGCATAAAACGTTTTTATTTTTAAAAAATACATTCTATAAGCGCACACACGATGTTGAAGGCCACGCATATGTACAGCCTCTCGTTAACATCCAGTAGTTATAGACCTTGATCACGTAAAACAGTATTGTTTTGAAGATTAAAAACGCATATACTGCTTGAAAAAACTGTAAACACATATGTGTCGAAAGCCTTCTATATTCTATTCTTGGTTTCTTCAAACTTTTTGAATCAAACCTTTGAAAAATCTCTACCCATGTATTACGTGTTTGGTTGTTTCTTAAACATGTAATGTATAAAAAGGGTTTTATACTCGCATTAACGTAAAAGTATTTTATTTTGGTTAAATTTAACGTTTACTTATATCCTATTTATAAATTATATTTCACTTATGATTATTATGAATAATTACATGTATAAAATAGGTGTGTTGGTAATACCTAGTAAGAAATAGTTCTTATTATACATTTTATTATATCGAGTGCCCACGAATGCGGCACGTTGTCCCTTTACTGTAAATCCCTATACTTGGTTAAGCTTTGTTTGCGTGAGGCGAAGGAATATCCTAAAAGCAGAATTTTAGCAGGTCTTCAGACAAGTTTGCAGTAACCGTGAATTGCCTATATGTTTTTTACGTGCTCTAGGCCCTTCTTTCCGAACTCAGGATAAATATACGATCCAGAGTGACAGAACGTCATTGCCTGTCAAGGGCGTTTTTAAAGGGGATGGCCGATAGGGCCCTGGGCACCATAGAAAAATGGGGAAAGAAAACTATTTAGACAATTAAATATAACAAAAACAATGGCGGTTTAGAATGTTAACGCGAACTGTAGAGCAGAGCGTTGAATTACACACATAAAAAGTATTTATACACTGAAGAGCCAAAAAAACTGGCACACCTGCCTAATATCGTGTAGCCCCCCCCCCCTTGCACCCAGAAGTGCCGCAAGACGACGTGGCATGGACTCGACTAATATCTGAAGGTATGCAAGACGCAATTCTCACCATGAATCCTGCAGGGTCCACAAATCCAATCTGCGCCAATTTGAGAAAGGGTTGCACGTCTGTCACGTTTAATGATTCTCGTCCGTCGTCATTTGTCCCATTCTTTCACGATCTTTTTCCGGCCGCAGCGTTGTCGAAGATGTGATGTTTTACCGGATTCCCAATATTCACGGTACGCTCGTGAAATGGTCGTACGCGATCATCCAAATGTTATCGCTACCTCGGAGATGCTATGTCCCATCTCTCGTGCGCCGACTATAACACCACGTTCAAACTCACTTAAATCTTGATAACCTGCCATTGTAGCAGCAGTAACCGATCTAGCTGCCGAACGCATCACGTTACTTTGATTGGTTCCATACCTCTGTTATTTGCATACGCACGCCTATACCAGTTTTTTTGGCTCTTCAGTGTACATCTACAGGCCTAAAATGAACGTCACGGGACGAAAATTGTCCAGTCACAGAACTGTTGCGTGCAGGGAGCGTTAAAGAATAGTTACGTGAGAATGGTAATTCTGTATTCTGAACTGAAACCCTGGCAGATATAGGAACAAATTAATGGCGAGAACAATTATTTAAAACTACAAACAACTTTTATTAAATTGTTTTCAGCAAATTAGTTTTCATAACTTTCTACTCAGACATGAGAAAGTAAGTTTTGTATTCGTGGTTGTCTGAGTTTAGCAATTAATTCAACTGCACTAAAAAAAAAAAAAAAAAATTATTTTAATTTTATTATGAAAGTTTAAAATATAAACTTTGGAAAAAAGAGTTTCTTTGGTTTTTATAATTTAATGACACACTCCGATTAAGTACGTATAAGGAAATTTTACTCGTAACTTTGTGTCATCGACTGCTGGTAAGCTTCAATCTTTTTGGTCCTCCTCAAAGAAAAATCCTATATACGCCCCTGTTGCCTGTGTTTAGGAAATGTCATGGAACATGTGTTGATTGTGTCTGGACTTTTAAAACTAGCTCAAAAATAACTTTAAAATTCATTAAGGAATAGAATGTATTAGTTTTCAAACATAGTATCCCACCCTAACTGGTCCACATTTAAATAATCCAGGATACTAGGTGAACATGAGTTATTTTTTGCTGTTTATTGTAATAAAAATAATGGAATAAATTTGTTGAATAAGTTTTTTTTTTCTGTTTAAAATAACGTTTTGTTTTTGTCCTCTGCAGGCGCATGCGCAGAGACCAAGGTCTTTAACGGTCCACAGCCGGTCGTGGAAGCATCGAGCCGAACGCGCGATGGAACAATGGACGCCGCTAGCCAGAGTGAGGGGCGGCGAAGCTGGGCGGGCACACGAATACCTCGGCAAAGCGAGGCGACGGACCGAGCAAACAAAAGACGGGTGGAGACAATGCATTAGCCATATCGAGCTTCGCCATCGATATGTCTGCAGTTCCGTTACTGTGCGAGGCGAGAGTTCTCCGTATCCGCGGACGCTAAGTTACCTTCGGACCACGGCGTTGCAGAGGCAACCAGAGCGAGTTTCTGGGCGAATAAACAAGTTCGGACTGGTGGTACGCATGAAGGCTTATCAAGGGACGGCTTAAAAACTAACTTTTAACTAACACCCATGCCTAACCTAGGATTCTAACCCAGAACCTCCCTCACCAACTGATTGCGCCACAGGAGGTCGGTATCATAAGTTGCTTGTTAGAGCAAGTACACTAAGATAATACATCAAAAATGGTAAAANCACAGGAGGTCGGTATCATAAGTTGCTTGTTAGAGCAAGTACACTAAGATAATACATCAAAAATGGTAAAATAACTTAATAAAAAATACTGAAATAAAATATGTAAAACATTTTGTTATCTCAATATCACAACTGCCAAAATATAAAAACATATGTGTATCACAAAATTTGTCACAATGTAATTATCGCTCTGTTTATATGTATAATCCATTGACTGGAAAAACATGAAGTACCTAGAAATAATTGTCCAAATTGGACGTAATTTGGTAGGATACACAAGCATGCCATTGCTGGGTGTGTACAGTAAATGACTGGATTTGTAATAATCTATAACGTCTAGAACGACGACCAGAGTGCGGTAGTTGTTCCACGACGATTATAGGGCGTGTGCAGAGCGTCAGACGTTCAACACAGCGAGGGAAGATCACCAAGTACACAGCATGCCCCGTAGACACAGTATACAGCATGAGTTTGATAGGGCCGCATTGTGGGTCCGCATGGGGCTACGTGGACGTATCGAGTAATTTCCAGGCGTGTGGCTCATTCCTTTCTCACATTTCCCCAATGTTCGAACAAATGGTTGCGTGGGGAAACATACACACTTGTACGTAGGTTCCGATCAACCGAGGCAGAGGACACCAAGCGCCGAGTTGTGAGTCGTGTCAACCCCGTGAAACTGGCGCCTTCCACGTTGTCTAGGATAANGCACTACAACGTCCGGTGCCTTGTCATCCTGCATCACGTCCAAGCGACTGGCTCAGCTGGACTCGGGTTTCGCTGTCTCACGCATATGCCGGCCATCAACACCGGCGCAGAGCCGGCGGTGTTCGGCGTGGTGCCGTAACTGGGAGGCATCGAGTCATGAGTCGCGCCGCGTCATGCCCGCCGATAAATATCGGTGTTGCATCACCGTGAATGAGCATGGTTGTGTGCGGGCATGTCTACTCCAAGGAGAAAGGATACGTTCTGTTTCGGAGAGAGACTCGGGCATTACTTCTGCAATCGTGGTGTGGGGGAGCCTGAAGATAGGACTTCAGATCACCTTTGGTAGCGATCCGAGGGATCCTGACGACACAGTGGTGCGTCACACATCCGGCATCCTCATTAGTGGTTTACCCCTCATGAGATAGCATCCGGCGCAAAATTTTTAACAAAACAACGCTAGCTCACACACCGAGGAAAAAGTTTTGTTCATTAGAATAAAGCTTGTTTGGCGCAACCAAATTGATTGTCTGTATAGGAGTAGTTAAATGTTTTATTGCCTAAACGAAATTATTTCGTTGGTCATGTTTGCTTGCGACAAAACTTGTATAATTTAGTTAGTTCAACTAGAGATTTGCATGGCTCTAAGCACACCAAACAGTTTCGGTCATCATACTATTTTAATATACAGCATATGTACGTAAATAAACGCCAAGTTTTACTTTCCCATTGAAATCGTTTTATTGGGTAGGTTTTGGCCATTACTAAGCACCGACATATGCACTAACAAACACTGTTGCTATCCTGATTGCCAATTGACTCATTGACAATCCCTCAATGTTCGTGTAGTTTGATGCACGTGTACTAACAAGCAACCACTTAGCGGCGTCCACGTACCTCGAGTTTACGGTGTCATATTTGCAGTGCGTTCACTGCTTGGCGCACCAGTTCCGTTCGCCTTCGTGGTATGCAACTTGTTGCGCACTCAGGTACGTATGGCTGCGGATTCCCTGCGATGGTTTGCCTAACTTCAACTTAAATTAAAAATACTATATGACCACTCCAAACATTTTGGCACAATAATTTTTTTTTTATATTAGTCCACAGACGCTGTGGTTTAAATGTCGACAAGTTGTTCGAAAACACCTTGTATATAGGGCCTGTAAATATTTCCGCAAGTACAAACAAAGAAACACAGGTTTCATAAAACAGGGTGTCTCATTCTCGTATAAATATTTCAGCAACACAAAGCTTTTGAGAGTCGGGTTTCCGAAACTGAAGTTTCAGCTAACGGTATAAACGTACTGAAAGTACTGTTTATAGTTGGAAAACTCCTTACCTAAACGGGCTAGGACCCGGAATTACCCTCGCCCCGCCTAGGCAGCATAAATGCCCCCACTTAGCTAATCAAAAGGGAAAGGCATAACGCCAGTGAATAGCGTTGCTCTAATGAGACGGCCGTCAAAGAGGAGACGTGGGAAAAGTGATTGGGGGGGAGTGGGGTGAGGGGGCAGACCTGTGCCACAACTGACCGGTGATGATGCAATGCTCGGTACAGACCGCGGCAAAATATTCCTCTCCCCTGCCGAAGCGACATGGTAGACTGTTCACGGTTAATCGAGCACTTTTCAAAGTTATGCTTGGGATATACTTTCATTCTCAGTTTGTATCCTTGCGCTACATGTAAAAGTAACGTTGCCATGGGCCGTCTCGCTTTATTCAGGCGCCGGTCATGTGGAACCGTGGAACTTTTTAAGAAAGTGAATGCCTTCAACACTGTTGACGATTAATTGAGAACTTTTGAAATAAACCTTTTAAAAATGTCACTGGACATACCTGCATATATTTTAACGGTCTCGCTGACTGACATTCGCCCAGTCAAGTTGGCACCGAAGGGGAGAAAGTAGCTTCGTATCTTAACTTTTAATTTAAAATGTTAGATAAACATATGGGAATATTGGTATTATCTATTTTTATTTCGGTTTTCTTAACGAAAAGTGCAAGAATTGAAAAGGTTGTAAAATATTATTTTTTGTAATAATCCCACAATGTTGTTTGACTGACGTTTGAACAAAGTGATCAGGTCTATGGCAATATTAATTTTGCATACGGTGGAAGAATACACAACGTGTATACAAGTAGGTCTTACGGTAAGTAAGTCTTTCAAACGTGCCTAGTTTACCGTGAACAGCCTATAATAGCATAGGAATTCGTGCTCTTATGTTTGTAAACAAAGGAAAACTTACTTCAGTAGCCATTAAGTTAAACATTGCACTCGTACTATAACAAGTTATAGAGCGACCTTTTATTGACTCGATGCCAACCTAACTCGGAGCCTGCATGCCGATGCATGCCAATTCATTTTTTTAATGGTTGACTCTAAAAGTGTTANCACTCGTACTATAACAAGTTATAGAGCGACCTTTTATTGACTCGATGCCAACCTAACTCGGAGCCTGCATGCCGATGTGTACCGTGGCTTACGCGTAGCTATCAGCAATTAATTTTTTTAATGGTTGACTCTAAAAGTGTTAACATTACCGTGAATAGACTTTATTAAAGTATATTCACGGTTACTTCCAACTTTTTTCTGAAGCCCTGCTAAAGTTCTAATCTCAGGATATTCCTCCGCCTCGTGCAAACAAAGCTTAACTAAATCTATGAAATTACACCAAAGGGACAACGCACCGCATTTGTGTGCTCTCAGTATAATAATATTTTGCATGAGAACTATTTCTTACTGAGCATTACCAACACACACACATTTCATCTCTGTTTTTATTCATTTTAATCATAAACGAAACATTATAATTTGTATTTAACATATAAGTAAAAGTTCAATTTAACCAAAAAATGTATATATTTCCTGGTAACAGAAATATGAAACGCTTGTGATAGATTACGTATTGAGGAAGCAAAGACACGTCATACATGGGGTGTTTTTTTCTAAAGTTTGATTCAAAAAGTGTGAAGATACCGTGAGTAGACTATACTTTCGACTCGAGCGGCTCAGGTCCGAGTGCCACCGTCCATTTGTTAAACCCCGAAGAACAACCACGTCACTTTCGCTCGACCTGAAAGATTCCTTTCACAGAACGGCGATCCTGTTCGAGTGGAAGTGAAGTGTTACACGCGTCTCTACGTGTCTCTCCCCCCCTCCCTCCATTTCCCCCCTTTACCGAGCATTTTACGTAATGTTTTTCGTTCTTGAACCACTTCCACGGTTTGATAATTTAGCGACACGAGGCGTGACACGGCACACAGCCTTTCTCTGTTTTCCTCCGCTTCGTGTTGCCTCTTTTTTTTTTTGTTACCCCCTCTTTCCCGTCTTTCTCGCCAACGACTTAAGTGGCAAATATTCAGGACACTGCAGTTACCCGAAGCAGGTATTTGTCCGGTGCTCGAGACTAAGATGTGACGTTTATTTACATTGGATACTGTACCACGGGTTACAAAAGATATAATTCTGTTTCAATAAAATGTTGGTGCTGATTAAATACAGGAAACCTACTAGTCGAAATAAAATAACTTAGATTAAAAACTTACTTAAATTAGAGAATAAATCTAAAAAAAATAATAAATTATTTTATTTACTTTTTTTTTTATCTTACCTAGTAGATTTTCTGAGACTACTGTTTTACTGCTGCATCGAACAATTACGTGGACTGTATTATAATTTATGGGCGCGATCAAATCACTGGATTTGCACATGTTTGCAGCACTTCACTAGCGAGTGGCCGCATACGGTCGTACAACGCGTCTGTCTCCGTCCAGGCCTTCGTCTTCACTGACCACGAGAGGTCCCTTGCTGTTGAACAAAGAACTCGTCCTTGAGGTCTCGGCCCCGCAGACCACGAACACGAACGCCAACAAGTATTGAATCTCAACAAATACAACAAGGTGTTTGCAATGGCGTTATGTCCATGGTTGTCGGAACAATTTATTAAATACAAACAAAAGTGAAAGTAAGTGTTTTTCAGGGTTTCTTATGAAAAACGCCGTCCCAGAAACAATTGTCCATTTTGATTCCTAGTAACTTTTCTCAGCCATTCACAAAAATTGTCTCCTCAGAGAGAAAATTACTTTAAGTCACGGCCCAAAAATCATGCTGTGTAATATTCGCCTGCTATGAAGTGGATTTTTTTTTTCATTTGAATACTGAACTTAATAATATACAGGTTTCGCCATTACCATAAGGGATTCTTTAGTGCATAATGAAGAATAATTTAACCGTTTAGGAAAGGGAAAGCACATCTAAAGGATGGAAAGCTATTNGATTCTTTAGTGCATAATGAAGAATAATTTAACCGTTTAGGAAAGGGAAAGCACATCTAAAGGATGGAAAGCTATTAAAAAAAAACGCGACTCGTACAGTTCATCTTAATTGAGCCTGGAATGTTCCTGGCGTGCGTCAAAGCACACGCATTAACAGCTAAAAGAAAGAAGCAAAAAACCTATCGTTGTAGTGATTCCAGTGGCTTTACTANGATTCTTTAGTGCATAATGAAGAATAATTTAACCGTTTAGGAAAGGGAAAGCACATCTAAAGGATGGAAAGCTATTTAAAAAAAACGCGACTCGTGCAGTTCATCTTAATTGAGCCTGGAATGTTCCTGGCGTGCATCAAAGCACACGCATTAACAGCTAAAAGAAAGAAGCAAAAAACCTATCGTTGTAGTGATTCCAGTGGCTTTACTANGTCAAAGCACACGCATTAACAGCTAAAAGAAAGAAGCAAAAAACCTATCGTTGTAGTGATTCCAGTGGCTTTACTACTTACTTATCAAGAAGTATGTTCTGCAACTTGGGTGTAGGCAAGGCAAGTGTTTCAAATGCGTGGTTAATTTACTACATGTGAAAAGCCCTCAGATAGAGTTGAAAATACAAATAGGGAATACTAACAGTCGTTAGAACAAACAAATCTCTGTTTTTTGCGGAACTTTAGACAAGCTGAGAATTCATTGATTATTTGATTAGAGGTCTATATGTTTACCGTACATACTGAACGCAAAGGTCAAGGTCAATTTAGAACCAATTTTTTTTTTTGTGAAACGGAAACATGACAAATTTTTTATGTTCTCCGGAACCAACCAAGCTATTTCCTACCCATCGTCACATCTGCACTTATATAAGTGTTACATGTGTTTCCATATAATTGCTGGTCATTCTCACCAGGCTATTTGGGTAAACTTTCACACGCGCTACTTGGAAACTTGGGAAATAAGTATGGTGATCAAGCTACATAGGGGTCACCAGACACAAATTCCTGCAATAATATATTTTTTTTCAGTTTTTGTGATAAGGTGCCTGAGTAGGTTTAAAAGTCATGAGCCATTATAGTCACCATTATTTCTGCCACAATTAAGTGATAACCGAGAGGTGGTTACACGCTCCGAGATGTTATTCGCACATTTATCACATCAGTGTATACGCGTATAGGTTGTTCACGGTAAACTGAGCACTTTTGAAAGCACTGCTTGAAATTTACTTGTATGCACATTGCGTAATCTTCCGCCATATGTAAAGCTAACCTTGCCATGGATCTGACAACCTTATTTATGCGTCAGTCAAATTAAATTGTGGAGTTGTTAGAAAAGTAAATATTTTAAATTTGTTTTGCTAATTATTGCATTTGCATGCATTAAAAAAATTCAGAAATCAGAAGAAATCATTTTAGTATTCACAATGTTTATCTAACACTTTTTATTTTTATTGAACTACTTTCTATCCATCGTTACCAACTTTACTAGGCGCAAGGCAGCCAGCGTGCCCGTTTAAATACATGCAGGCAGCGACAGTGACTTCTTTCAAAGGTTGATTTCAAAAGTGCTAAATCAACCGTCAACAGCCTTATACTGAGAAAACACGAATGGGAAAGTTATTTTCCATACACCCATGGTAGCTATCATACATTTGCTCAGGAAACAGAACAAGTGCGTAGTGAATTTCCCGTCTCTTCATAGAAGCATTTCTGTACCAGCAACATGCTGTATGGTAGACTTCTCATGTTATGTGTAGGTGAAATCTTCCACTGTAGTTTAGGAAGTTAATTGAAGAAAAAAAATACACAGTAAATTTTGATGAGATCTCTCATGCACGGTGTTACCGAAGCACACCTTCAAGCACTTCTCTACCTCAATAAGAGAAGACGCCTACAATAATTCATGAAGTCCGGCTTCGAATTCGTGATATCCGGTGCGCATATTTGAAAGGAAGTATTCATATGAGATCCATTTCCGTTAGTAGAGGGATTATGGGGACTTTGGCACATCGGGACCTGGGACCGGAGCTGTCCGTGCTCTGTCATTCCGGTCGGTCGGCGGCCATCTTGTCCGCCATCGTAGATCCGTGTAACCTTGACTCTTACCTTAGCTACGGTGACCTTTGACCTTGAAAACCCAGGAAATAAAAAAACAAAAATAAAAAATAATATAAAATTATATTTAAAATTATTAAAAATTATTTAGAAATTATTAATATACTTTTTTTACAAAATTTATATAAAAATTAGATTCCCGGAGGTTCCCCANTAAAAATTATTTAGAAATTATTAATATACTTTTTTTACAAAATTTATATAAAAATTAGATTCCCGGAGGTTCCCCACACCGTCCTCCTCTCATACTCAGTCCACCATCTTGGTAGGTGCAGTCCACCAGCTTGGTAGGTGTCATAGCCACCGTGCGTTCCGGTCCCAGGTCCCGATGTGCCCAAGTCCCCATAATCCCTCTACTTCCGTTCAAGACTTTCGTTGACACTTAAGAAAGCGTCTCTGGTGGAATTTCTCTTTTCGGGGATATCCCTTCTGATCTGCTATTTTGTTTCCTTAAAACTTTCGATAGCTCTCTTGGCTTTCATCCGGCTCTCCGAACCTTCTACTTTAACGGCAATTAGTTCATTCNCTTTCGATAGCTCTCTTGGCTTTCATCCGGCTCTCCGAACCTTCTACTTTAACGGCAATTAGTTCATTCTTGAGTCTGGTTTAAGTGAAAACTATACCTACCGCAATATGGCATTTCAGTGATTCACTGTTATTAAACTGCGGACAATTTTGAACAGTTATTAAAAACCTTAGGAATAAAGTGCGGTACTGGTTGGTTAAGGACTAAAGATAAATAATCTATATCTCATATCCGATGAGAGGACCTAACTAAAAATCTAGTATTTCGTGATGTAACAATGAAATGTCACGTATATATAGATCTTAGAACTCAATTTCAGATTCAATGACAACGGGCAATCCGGGGACCCCTCCTCACTCTAAATCTGAATCAGTNCTTGAGTCTGGTTTAAGTGAAAACTATACCTACCGCAATATGGCATTTCAGTGATTCACTGTTATTAAACTGCGGAAAATTTTGAACAGTTATTAAAAACCTTAGGAATAAAGTGCGATACTGGTTGGTTAAGGACTAAAGATAAATAATCTATATATCATATCCGATGAGAGGACCTAACTAAAAATCTAGTATTTTGTGATGTAACAATGAAATGTCACGTATATATATATNTCTAGTATTTTGTGATGTAACAATGAAATGTCACGTATATATATATATCTTAGAACTCAATTTCAGATTCAATGACAACGGGCAATCCGGGGACCCCTCCTCACTCTAAATCTGAATCAGTGAATTTAATCAGTAAAATTATTTTACTGAATCTTTAGTTAATGAGTGGTTATATAGCGGCGAATCAACGGAATGCCGTGAGATTTTACTGCCAGACCAGTTCAGTTCACTAGGAATTACTAGAAATCACTGTCTAAGTCAGTGAATACCAGCAGCTTAAAATGATCAGCAGAGTTTCACTTATTAGAGTGGAGCAGTTTAGACATATCTGCAGTCAAATTCACTGATTTTGAGCAATTTAAACTGTTCCGATTTTAGAATGCAAGGAGGCAAAATTATTCAGTTCAGTATGTCTAGCTTAGATAAAAAAAAAACAGAAATTTTGAGTTTCCTGTGAAAGCTAAGCTACGTAATACTCTTTGCGCAATGGCTTGGTCTTACGCTATGCCCGTTGTTAAATAAATCGCCTTGTAAACAAACGTTACTTGTGATAATTGATGTTCTGCAGACGACGCGACAGCAAATCGTCTATGAGGACTTGCAGGAAAGTGGAAAAATAACAGAAATAATTGTTTGCTTTTTGCAACCGTCGTGCACAAAAGGAAGACACCCACATGTAGCCTGCGATGAAAACAATAGTGATATAGTTGCTGTACAACTCTGCTCTGGCATTTATTTCCTAGACGATGGCAATGAAAAAAAATGCAAAAAAAAAAAACATCCACTGGAAGTGCAACCAGCCGAGATTAACCTTTGATCTTCCTTTGCAGGGCAAACATGTTACAGCACAACCAAACTCTCGGTAGCTAATGATGAGCTGTACTAAGCTGTACTAAGCTGTACTAAGACAGAAATATTACTTATAGAAACAAGCGTATATTAAACACGAGCGTATACCGAGAAAACCCCACCAGTCGACGGAAGCATCAGCCACGTTTCCACACACACACAGGAATTCTTGAGTTCTACTACATCTAGAATCGAACACGGATCGCATGTTAGAAGACCAGAGCATTAGCCACGCATACGTGGAGCTCCAGCGTTGAAATAAGAATCAGTGAAATAAATAATAAGAACTACCGTAAGTGTGCACACGAAAGTCGCTGGAAAAAAATCGTGCTTGCCTCAAGCCGTGTTTTAATTCACCAATTAGGTTAAGAAATCGATTACGTGACCAGGTTGGAAATAAAACTGTTTCAGGATTTATGGAGAAAATGTACTATGCCGGAGAATCAAGAGAAATCACCGAATGCCTCCGCAAAAGCGACNTGTTTCAGGATTTATGGAGAAAATGTACTATGCCGGAGAATCAAGAGAAATCACCGAATGCCTCCGCAAAAGCGACTCCTGCTGAATTGTTTACGCCTTATTTCACGCCTGTCTTCGTGCAGGTCATTTTAATTNTGCCTCCGCAAAAGCGACTCCTGCTGAATTGTTTACGCCTTATTTCACGCCTGTCTTCGTGCAGGTCATTTTAATTGAAACCAAAAACAAAGAAGAAAAAAATTAACAACGAATTATTACTGTGAAATTTTCTTTGTCACTCGTTTTCTTTGTATTGAGGGAAATCAAATATAACTATAAAAATAAAATTATGATTTCGTAAGTTAATGTTTCTGATTGATATTTTCCTAAAAGTTAACAAGTAAATAAAATGATTGTACAACTTTCCAAGTGATACAATCTGTCATTNTGCCTCCGCAAAAGCGACTCCTGCTGAATTGTTTACGCCTTATTTCACGCCTGTCTTCGTGCAGGTCATTTTAATTAAAACCAAAAACAAAGAAGAAAAAAAATTAACAACGAATTATTACTGTGAAATTTTCTTTGTCACTCGTTTTCTTTGTATTGAGGGAAATCAAATATAACTATAAAAATAAAATTATGATTTCGTAAGTTAATGTTTTTGATTGATATTTTCCTAAAAGTTAACAAGTAAATAAAATGATTGTACAACTTTCCAAGTGATACAATCTGTCATTNCTGATTGATATTTTCCTAAAAGTTAACAAGTAAATAAAATGATTGTACAACTTTCCAAGTGATACAATCTGTCATTTATCTATTTCATTTTCGGTGCCAAAATAACAAAGAAACATGGAAACATTGAGTGGTGCAGTCCCCAAACTGAACACTATTATCATTGCACAGTGTCGATTGCATTCGACGCAATAAAGACCGATTCACGGTTGAAGTTAATATTGGACTCATTATGTTACGTTTGCGTTAAATCTGTATGGAATTATTTAATAAAATCGCACTTGTGTTCACGGTACGATCATATATGCTGTATCTGGAATCTGAAAAAGGCTAGTGTATATATGTGTATATTTGCAATTAAACATACATATGAGCAGTTCTCATAAAAAGTATTTTAACATTTTCCTCCAAATGTCAATAACAACCTCATCTCTCACATAAATTGACGCTAGTTCACACCCGAATATTTTCTCTAATTACAGAGTTTTCCAACTCGTTAATTAGTTTATAATTCAAATACATACACACGAAACAGTTCTTCAACACATGTTGCATTCTTGGTATAATACAAAATAAACAATCCAGTCGGTGGTTAGTAACAATAAAAATGAATGCGGAAAACCAAAGAAAAGAATCGTCCATTGAATCTGATTGGCTAAAACTTCGTCACTTTTACGGTATGTTGATTATGGGTCAACTTCTAGAGTGGAAAATTTACTTGCCTTGCCGTTAATTCAAAGTGAACACACTTAAAAAATTTCTGGTAAATCAAGATTTCTAGACCCGACCAAAAACACAAACTCATATTAATCTACTCCAGCTTGTTTCTTGTAGCATTATTCTTCTCTTCAAAGGACACAAAGTGTTTTTTGTATGAAAGCGATGTTGTGAAAGATAGCTAAGACACGCATAAAATAATTTAACGTGTAAACACTATCCATTCGCTCAGCCGGTCCCATACTAGACAGCCCCATTAACGGGAACCTCCTCCTGCCATATTGGATTCTTGGTTCTTCTAATTTGTTTATATTTTTTAAAAAAAATTTCCGAAAGTACCCCTATGTCAAACTAGTTTAAGACTATTCACGGTAAAGTGAACACTTTTGAAATCCCTGTTAAAGATATGTTTGTACGCACATTCCGTACACTTCCGCCATATGTAAAATTAACATTGCCATGGACCTGGTCACTTTATTGATGCGTTGGCCAAATAACACTGTGAAATTTTTAGAAAAGTAAATATTTTACTATTTTGCTCATTTAAACACTTATACGCATTAAAAATACAGTAAGTAAAACAAATAAATTCAGTAATCTCAAATGTTTACCTAAGACATTTAATTCAGCGTTTAAGACATGGAACTACTTTATCTTCGTCGTTACCAACTTTGGAGGGCGCATTCCAGTCAGTGTTCCCGTTAAAACACATGCAAGCAGACACAGTGACCTTTTTCAAAAGTTGATTTCAAAAGTGTTTACTTTATCGTGAACAACTTTTAGTGACCTTAAACACAACATTACAGACATAACGATTGAACTACGAACTCATTTATATGTTACCATTTTTATTTTGCCAAATTCTGTGACCTAATTATGAGATCGTATCTCCCTTATCTTGTCAATACTGCAGTGTAATGTCAATTGTTAGATGGACTTAGACGTACTTTAAAAATNGATCGTATCTCCCTTATCTTGTCAATACTGCAGTGTAATGTCAATTGTTAGATGGACTTAGACGTACTTTAAAAATGTACATATTATTTTAACAAACTAGAAATACTAATAATCCAATATGGCGTAATATATGGTTCCCCTTAACCCTTTTAGATTCACCTTAATTTACGGTTTCAAGTGTTGCAAACAAAATAAATATTTTATGATGCGCACTGTACTTAAGTCTACACAACACTTGTTTCGCTCTCACAGCCAATGAGCTGTAGGTTATATGTCCGTCTACGACAATATGAACCAAGTATGTCCTAGAGCAGCAAGACGGTTTGCGAATCATTTATTCGCAGGTAAGATNCCGTCTACGACAATATGAACCAAGTATGTCCTAGAGCAGCAAGACGGTTTGCGAATCATTTATTCGCAGGTAAGATCATTGGTCATTGAGCTTCACAGTGTGCAGTACAGAACAAAAAATTACCTACACGTGCTTAATGTACAAAATTGTGTATACTGGGACTGAATGGGTTAAATTTCAAAACCCTAAACTACCAAACAACGGAATTCGAACACGGCTTTAAACGCCGAACAGTCCCGCAAAACGGGGAGGGGGAAGAAACACATTCAGCGAGATGAAGCAGTTGAGGTTTTTTCCTCAAACGGTCGGCGTTTTCTCCCAGTTAAAGATCCTCAAGGACGAACGGAGGGGAACGGCGAAAGTGACAAGTATCACGTCGCCCGTTTATAGCTCATTCACGCGGGCGTGATTAATCTGGACTGGACGTTGTGGAATCAGGATTAGCTTTTTCCCCGCGCCGACTACGGGTTCCATCTGTCTTCATCAGCGCGAGCAACAGTATCGCAACTATAGACTGTCGACGGGAGATTTCCTTCGTCCGTTCACCGCCTTTTGGACTGTTCAGTATCCTAGGTCACTGCATTCAATATTTTCTCACGTTCTCTCAATTGCCTTAAAAGAGAAGCAGTCAGTCAAAGCTTGGCCTCACACGCCATGTCGAATTACTGGTTGATGGCTTATTTTAGTTGTTTAGTGAGTGAGTGAGTGAAGAGATTTGGCCAATTCCGTTGTTTAGGGACAACTTCAACAATACCTCTCTGGCAATATGTACTACGNGACAATATATACTACGCTGTAGGACAAACACCAATTTCGAACTTTCGTCAAATAATTACAATGTAATTGGTCTAGTAACTTTTTAAAATTATCGATAGATTCTCGGCGTTTCACAATTGAATGATAATGAGTGGATAAAATTTGACGACTTCATTTTAATGCATTTGTAACGTGTAAATGCGCTTTAAAAATAAATATTCAGTTATTTTATTGAAAATAAATTTTTGGCACATGGATGGGACCGAGCCTTGAAGCATTCTGTTGAGAACGTTACGGTGATTTATTTCCATAAGTGCAAACTTCCACATTTATGAAACTTAATTATTATTAGTTTTTTAATTTCATTTTCCCGTATTTTGTTTTCCCACCGTTGATGAACATGCAAGGAAACAGGGCGGGGTTTGGGTTAGGTTAATTCTACTCAGGTTAGGAACAAAACGAGTTTTCTTATGGGAGAGTTTGGCATACGGAAAATTTCCGTCGCTAGGTGCGCAGTGTTCCAAAGAGGTCACCTATAATTAAAATTTTAAGCTACCTGAATAATAAAATAAAATGATTTTACTTAGTTACGTAGTTGTTTTTATATTTAATTTACGATTATTGCAATTATTTTTTTTAACGTATAAAATAAAGAAAATCTGTTACACACGCGACACTGGCGCTTATTTAGGGGCGAAACATTTTAGTTGCCAAACTAAAAGCATTGAGTTTCTCAACCTGGGAAGAATAAACGTTAGTTTGGGTAATGCAAATTAGGTCCGGGTTTAATTAGCAATCAAGGTACAGACACCTAACAAGGAAACCCACTTTCGCAGCGCTGATTGCCAGACACGCAACTCGCTGGCCGAAATGACAAAAAAACTGTGCACGGGCGTATGCAAGAAAGCACAGCGACATAATCAGCGCTTCTTTTCAACAAAAGATTTATGCCTCGTTAAGTTAAGTCTTATTCACGGCGACAGCTGCGAAACGAACACGCGAATGCGCAACAAAGCTATTGGCCGCTTCATCTCCGCACATCTGGCACGCATCTCCAGTTTGTTCGAATGATGAATGAACAAGGAATTTTTTGCAACGCGCTATATGTGATTGCTTCACAGACCGCAACGGTAATTGGCGTCCCGGTAAGATCCCGTGTGTGTTGCGAGGCTGTTGAGGCGTACAAGGGCGAGAGAATGTGGCTACATAGTGCCAATTTCGTTTTTTTTTTTTACATGGTACCACAGTTATGCCATGTTTTATTATAAACTCGTTTCACAATTGAACTCTTACTATAGTACATTAATGGTTGGTTCCAACTTTTATGAAGCCTTGCTAAGTTCCACTTTAAGGTTAATTCCTCCGCCTCATGTAAACAAGGCTTAACAAAGTCTATAAAATTACACCAGAGGGACAGCGCACCGTATTTGTGCGCACTCAGTTTAATATGCAATATTTTGCAATATAACTATTTCTTACCCGCCTATTTTCTCTCTGTTATAATCATATTAATTATAAATGAATTATTATTATTTACTAATAAAATACAAGTTAAAGTACAGTAAATATACTTTGAAGTTAACAGATGTAAAAAATATTTGTGACGCGTCGCATATTTGGGAAACAACGAAACACGTCATATGTAGGGTGATATTCCAAAGGTTTGATTCTAAAAGTGAGAATACGCCGCAAACAGACTTAACAGATATATGTACTTATCTTAAGATGTTTCTGTGAGTTCGTATCACATCATTCATTTTAGAATCTGAAGTATTTTAAGAACGAACAATAACATATTTGATCTGCTGTCCTATTGAGGAAAGCAGATTGACTTCGTCAACAGATAACAATAGCTGAAATATTTTTCCTTTGTGATACGTCATCAAACGGTGTCTCCCATACAAAAATTCCAAAATACATGGAGTCCAGGTCATAAAAAAAAACGGATTAAAACGGATTTCAGAAATCGATAATATAATAAGTAGCTACATAAAAAGATCATTGTCGTATTTTATTGTCACCAAATTAAAGCTTATTGTTGGAACTGATAGCTAGCTAACTCATTCTAAATTTCTACTTGATCGATTCTTTAATAGAATTCGGAAAAGATCGAAAAATCTCGTAAGTACTAAAAGGGTGAAATTAGTAGCAAATAAACAACAAAGAGTTAAATACTACAGTTTAGAACTATCCGTGCATTTGTAGCATCAATTTAAGTAGTTGCCCAAATTGTACTAGGGGAGGTATCGCAATAGTTTATTTTAAGACAGGACATTTCCCCACATATTCTAACACTACCTCCGACGTAATATAAGGCCATATTATTTAAATAAAACTAAAGAATTTGCTTTTCTATAGTATGATTGCGATTTCGTTTGTCTGAGGCTAACGTTCGCAGGACATCCTTTTGCTCCCACTCCCAATGAAGTCGCCCAGCAGAATGCTACATAACCAAAAGCACAAACGCCTGAATACCATATTCGTGTTTGCTGTCATAATGAGCCAACGTGTGCCTTCCAAACGGGCTTGATTGCAGAAGGCCTGTAGACATGGACGTTTCGTCAGAGATATTCCTCAGCAGCTGAACGCGCCGCAATCAACTGCCAACGATATAGTCCATGTCATTGAATAACTAAACCCGAGCATCGTCCTGGTAATCCCAAGAAACTATTTAACAAGACCGGCGAACTCTAACGATTTTTGAGCGAAAAAGTCGTTATAGAGCCATGTCAACTACTGTTGCAGACGACTTTCTGTCGCAGCACATGTGCAGAGAGATATGATTCTATCTCTCCGCTGGAAGGTGATAGCACTTGGCTTTCATGGTCGTGCCATTACCAGGAACCTCCACTCATCACGCGCACCAACACCAGAAGTCGTTTGGAGTGGTGTAAACAACATCACCATTGTAGCATGGAGCAGTGGTAGGTCTCATGCATTGATAAGTCACGTGCATGATCTGACATTCGGATGGACGTGTTTGGACCTTGGACCTGGGGGACGCCTGGTGACGACCGGTATTCACCTCAGCGTGCTGTGTATATAGTGAAATTTGGTTCCGGTAGTTCCCGTCGCGCTTTATTTTAGTTTGGGCTTGAGCCACTAGTCTTAATCGATTGATCGCTTAAATCTGGTGTGCACAAAACCTTTTGGATAATACCACGATTCCCACAATTTGGCAACAATTTAGAAAAATCTTTGTTCTGCATCGTCACGATAAACATACTCTTCATAAAGGAAGGTCAATTTCCTCGTGGCTTCAGAAAATCAGGTGGACCTACTTAACTGGCACGTTCAAAGTTCCAACTTGGAACCAAACAGAACATATTTGGGATGAGCTGGAGCGTCATTTGGATGTCGGACCAACTCGACCAACAGACAAACGTCGATTAATCACCGTGTTATTGGAATAATGGAAATAAATTCCGCCACCTCTGTACTGTGACTTATTGGAGGGAATACTCTGGTGGTTTAACAAAGGGATGTCCGACATAATATTCGTTACTTGACTGGAATTGCCCCGTCGCGTTCAGCCTGACATGCATTTTGCCTAATATGAATTTTACTTGACAGACGTGTTGCCTAACGGGCAATAACATGTGTTTTTCCAAACAGGCATTTTTCCTAAAGGCGTTTAGGGCCACAGTGGCTGAGCGGTTAGACTGCTCGCCTCTCACCAAGGTGAACCGGGTTCAATCTCCGACCGTGTTACTCCCGGATTTTCGCACGTGGAAATCGTGCCGGACGATGCCGCTGACCGACTGGTTTTCTCGAGGATCTCACGTTTCCCCCGCCCTTGTATTCCGACGCTACTCCCTTCTCACTTCCTTTCACCCTCATCGGCTCTCAAGATATCGATTTTAAGGTGGCCGCCTGGGTAGGCCGCCGAAATGTGTGCAGAGCTCCACCAGAAAACGTTTTATTAAAAAACCGTCCTTCATGTCTTAGTGAGGTATGCTTTCGATGAGTATTTAAGAAATGCTATGAGTCTGTGTACGTTTAACAGTTCCTCCATTTCTCACTAAATCATGTTCCTGTGATAGTGAAAACGGCTCAAACGGGTGTTTTCACGGTCATTTTTAGGTATGAACAATCCGGTACAAAACATATAAAAAGGAATAGGGGCGTGCATCAAAACTTTATTATTATTACGTAATTAAATGGTAGGGTATCCGGTGAAAGTCTCATAGAGGCGCGTTATCGACGGCAAGACTGCACTCCCATTCAGTGCTTTCGCGTAGAGGCGATGAGAGAGTTGATGCGCATGTCTCGGTCACCCTTAGCGCTCCCACGCTTTTAGGCATCAGACGTGCAAAATTCCTTTAACCAGGCGGCCACCCTAAATACGATATTACACGATACCTGCAGCCATACTTGGTCTTGTACAAGGCCTGGTGCATGAGCCGGTCAACCAGCCGCTATATGAGCCGCCATGGGAGATTCTTATTACACGACAGAAGTTCGCGTACTAGCATTTGGCACACTCGGTGGGTGCGCAGTGTTTGGTTTGTAGTAAATATGACCCTAATTCCTAGAACTGCTAACAGTCAGTAACTGGCGTAGGCCTATAAAAATAGCTAGCACATCTTAATATTGTTATATAACGGTCCGCCTTTTACAAAAATGTATTGCTTACTAGTATAGTTACACTCATTCTGTTGAAAATGATGTGAAGTCACTAAGAGTACAAGTGTGTTATATTTAATTTTGACAAAAATTATTAACCGTTTGCAAAATATAATTTTTTCTTTACATACCAAGTTACTATACGCCTGTAACATTTAATGATAACATAAAATTATGGTCGACGGAGTTTTGAACTCACGTACACAGGCATCGCGACTTTACCACTGCACTACCAGTTCACACACTATGCATATTGTTCATAGAGTTTATACAAGTCAACATCTAGAATTGATTTTTTTATAGGGTGGTTAATGTTTCAAATATTTTTAACGGTTCTAAACCGCAATTAAAAGTTGTCATCGCCAATATTGTTCGTCGTTGTCGTATTTTAAATCTATCTGAAAGAGTTTCAAACCTCATGGATATATAATCAAGATGGAGGCGTCCTTTTCGGTTTTTTCATCAACTCGTTTCAAGTAGCAGCCACGGGGAGCGCCCTACGCTCTGAAACTGCGATGTGATTGGCAAGGTTCGAAACCCTGGTATGGAACATGCCACGAAAAAATAGGACGTGTCCTTTTTAACAAACCTGCTACGAAATCTGTCCCGGGTGCAAGGCGGGAAATGCCATGACAGGTGCCACACTAGTCCGTATACCAGCCGCTATAGCAGACCATGCACAAGCTTTTACGTAATCTGGTATCGTGTAATATCACCTTAAGAGCAGCCACAAAATCTCTCAACTCAACTACTCCTAAAGGTGTTTCACCTACGTTTTAGGTTTTTCTATCACACGCTAAACCACGGGTACTCGTCGTGGTCAGCGAAGACCTGAGAGAGGTGTAATGTAGTGCACCGGAGTAGTAACTGTAGTGATCACCCCCCATCCGCGTTTTGGAAAGGTTGGGGAGGGGGGGTGTGGAGACCTTCTCCTCGTAAACACGCCGCCTACGCCGACAGCCGACAGCGAGCTGTCGAGAGGAGCCTGGGAAAGCCAGCGAGGCTCCACGGTGCCGCCCGCTTCGCTATAAGGCAGGGNAGGGGGGGTGTGGAGACCTTCTCCTCGTAAACACGCCGCCTACGCCGACAGCCGACAGCGAGCTGTCGAGAGGAGCCTGGGAAAGCCAGCGAGGCTCCACGGTGCCGCCCGCTTCGCTATAAGGCAGGGAGACCTCGCCCGTCAACACGACCCAGCCGGCGGCCGGAGTTTNATTCTGTTGAGAACGTTACGGTGATTTATTTCCATAAGTGCAAACTTCCACATTTATGAAACTTAATTATTATTAGCTTTTTAATTTAATTTTCTCGTATTTTGTTTTCCCGCCGTTGATGAACATGCAAGGAAACAGGGCGGGGTTTGGGTTAGGTTAATTCTACTCAGGTTAGAAACAAAACGAGTTTTCTTATGGGAGAGTTTGGCATACGGAAAATTTCCGTCGCTAGGTGCGCAGTGTTCCAAAGAGGTCACCTATAATTAAAATTTTAAGCTACCTGAATAATAAAATAAAATGATTTTACTTAGTTACGCAGTTGTTATTATATTTAATTTACGATTATTGCAATTATTTTTTTTTAACGTATAAAATAAAGAAAATCTGTTACACACGCGACACTAGCGCTTATTTAGAGGCGAAACATTTTAGTTGCCAAACTAAAAGCATTGAGTTTCTCAACCTGGGAAGAATAAACGTTAGTTTGGGTAANAGGCGAAACATTTTAGTTGCCAAACTAAAAGCATTGAGTTTCTCAACCTGGGAAGAATAAACGTTAGTTTGGGTAATGCAAATTAGGTCCGGGTTTAATTAGCAATCAAGGTACAGACACCTAACAAGGAAACCCACTTTCGCAGCGCTGATTGCCAGACACGCAACTCGCTGGCTGAAATGACAAAAAACTGTGCACGGGCGTATGCAAGAAAGCACAGCGACATAATCAGCGCTTCTTTTCAACAAAAGATTTATGCCTCGTTAAGTTAAGTCTTATTCACGGCGACAGCTGCGAAACGAACACGCGAATGCGCAACAAAGCTATTGACCGCTTCATCTCCGCACATCTGGCACGCATCTCCAGTTTGTTCGAATGATGAATGAACAAGGAATTTTTTGCAACNACCGCTTCATCTCCGCACATCTGGCACGCATCTCCAGTTTGTTCGAATGATGAATGAACAAGGAATTTTTTGCAACGCGCTATATGTGATTGCTTCACAGACCGCAACGGTAATTGGCGTCCCGGTAAGATCCCGTGTGTGTTGCGAGGCTGTTGAGGCGTACAAGGGCGAGAGAATGTGGCTACATAGTGCCAATTTCGTTTTTTTTTTTTNGTGTGTTGCGAGGCTGTTGAGGCGTACAAGGGCGAGAGAATGTGGCTACATAGTGCCAATTTCGTTTTTTTTTTTTTACGTGGTACCACAGTTATGCCATGTTTTATTATAAACTTGTTTCGCAATTGAACTGTTACTATAGTACATTAATGGTTGATTCCAACTTTTATGAAGCCTTGCTAAGTTCCACTTTAAGGTTAATTCCTCCGCCTCATGTAAACAAGGCTTAACAAAGTCTATAAAATTACACCAGAGGGACAGCGCACCGTATTTGTGCGCACTCAGTTTAATATGCAATATTTTGCAATATAACTATTTCTTACCCGCCTATTTTCTCTCTGTTATAATCATATTAATTATAAATGAATTATTATTATTTACAAATAAAATACAAGTTAAAGTACAGTAAATATACTTTGAAGTTAACAGATGTAAAAAAGGTCTGTGATGCGTCGCATATTTGGGAAACAACCAAACACGTCATATGTAGGGTGATATTCCAAATGTTTAACTCTAAAAGTGTGAATACGCCGCAAACAGACTTAACAGATATATGTACTTATCTTAAGATGTTTCTGTGAGTTCGTATCACATCATTCATTTTAGAATCTGAAGTATTTTAAGAACGAACAATAACATATTTGATCTGCTGACCTACTGAGGAAAGCAGATTGACTTCGTCAACAGATAACAATAGCTGAAATATTTTTCCTTTGTGATACGTCATCAAACGGTGTCTCCCATACAAAAATTCCAAAATACATGGAGTCCAGGTCATAAAAAATACGGATTAAAACGGATTTCAGAAATCGATAATATAATAAGTAGCTACATAAAAAGATCATTGTCGTATTTTATTGTCACCAAATTAAAGCTTATTGTTGGAACTGATAGCTAGCTAACTCATTCTAAATTTCTACTTGATCGATTCTTTAATAGAATTTGGAAAAGATCTAAAAATCTCGTAAGTACTGAAATGGTGAAATTAGTACCAAATAAACAACAAAGAGTTAAATACTACAGTTTAGAACTATCCGTGCATTTGTAGCATCAATTTAAGTAGTTGCCCAAATTGTACTAGGGGAGGTATCGCAATAGTTTATTTTAAGACAGGACATTTCCCCACATATTCTAACACTACCTCCAACGTAATATAAGGCCATATTATTTAAATAAAACTAAAGAATTTGCTTTTCTATAGTATGATTGCGATTTCGTTTGTCTGAGGCTAACGTTCGCAGGACATCCTTTTGCTCCCACTCCCAATGAAGTCGCCCAGCAGAATGCTACATAACCAAAAGCACAAACGCCTGAATACCATATTCGTGTTTGCTGTCATAATGAGCCAACGTGTGCCTTCCAAACGGGCTTGATTGCGGAAGCCCCATAGACATGGACGTTTCATCAGAGATATTCCTCAGCAGTTGAATGCACCTCTATCAACTGTCAACGATATCGTCCATGTCATTGAATAACTGGGCCCGAGCATCGTCCTAGTAATCCAAAGAAACTGTTTAACAAGACCAGCAAACTCTAACGATTTTTGAGCGAAAAAGTCGTCATAGAGCTATGTGAACGACTGTTGCAGACGACTTTCTGTCGCAGCACATGTACAGAGAGATATGATTCTATCTCTCCGCTGGAAGGTGATAGCACTTGGCTTTCATGGTCGTGCCATTACCAGGAGCCTCCACTCATCACGCGCACCAACACCAGAAGTCGTTTGGAGTGGTGTAAACAACATCACCATTGTAGCATGGAGCAGTGGTAGGTCTCATGCAGTGATAAGTCACGTGCATGATCTGACATTCGGATGGACGTGTTTGGACCTTGGACCTGGGGGACGCCTGGTGACGACCGGTATTCATCTCACCGTGCTGTGTCTATAGTGAACTTTGGTTCCGGTAGTTCCCGTCGCTCTTTCTATTGGTTTGGTCTTGAGCCACTAGTTTTAATGGATGGATCGCTGAACTCTGGTATGCACAAAAACATTTTGGATAATACCACGCTTCCCACAATTTGGCAACAGTTTAGAAAAATTTTTGTTCTGCATCGTCACGATAAACATACTCTTCATAAAGGAAGGTCAATTTCCTCGTGGCTTCAGAAAATCAGGTGGACCACCTACTTAACTGGCACGTTCAAAGTTCCAACTTGGAACCAAACAGAACATATTTGGGATGAGCTGGAGCGTCATTTGGATGTCGGACCAACTCGACTAACAGACAAACGTCGATTAATCACCGTGTTATTGGAATAATGGAAATAAATTCCGCCAGCTCTGTACTGTGACTTATTGGAGGGAATACTCTGGTGGTTTAACAAAGGGATGTCCGACATAATATTCGTTACTTGACTGGAATTGCCCCGTCGCGTTCAGCCTAACATGCATTTTGCATAATAAGAATTTTACTTAACAGTCGTGTTGCCTAACGGGCGATAACATGTGTTTTTCCAAACAGGCATTTTTCCTAAAGGCGTTTAGGACCACGGTGGCTGAGCGGTTAGACTGCTCGCCCCCCACCAAGGCGAACCGGGTTCAATCTCCAGCCGTGTTACTCCCGGATTTTCGCACGTGGAAATCGTGCCGGACGATGCCGCTGACCGACTGGTTTTCTCGAGGATCTCACGTTTCCCCCGCCCTTGTATTCCGACGCTACTCCCTTCTCACTTCCTTTCACCCTCATCGGCTCTCAAGATATCGATTTTAAGGTGGCCGCCTGGGTAGGCCGCCGAAATGTGTGCAGAGCTCCACCAGAAAACGTTTTATTAAAAAAACCGTCCTTCGTGTCTTAGTGAGGTATGCTTTCGATGAGTATTTAAGAAATGCTATGAGTCTGTGTACGTTTAACAGTTCCTCCATTTCTCACTAAATCATGTTCCTGTGATAGTGAAAACGGCTCAAACGGGTGTTTTCACGGTCATTTTTAGGTATGAACAATCTGGTACAAAACATTTAAAAAGGAATAGGGGCGTGCATCAAAACTTTATTATTATTACGTAATTAAATGGTAGGGTATCCGGTGAAAGTCTCATAGAGGCGCGTTATCGACGGCAAGACTGCACTCCCATTCAGTGCTTTCGCGTAGAGGCGATGAGAGAGTTGATGCGCATGTCTCGGTCACACCCTTAGCGCTCCCACGCTTTTAGGCATCAGACGTGCAAAATTCCTTTAACCAGGCGGCCACCCTAAATACGATATTACACGATACCTGCAGCCATACTTGGTCTTGTACAAGGCCTGGTGCATGAGCCGGTCAACCAGCCGCTATATGAGCCGCCATGGGAGATTCTTATTACACGACAGAAGTTCGCGTACTAGCATTTGGCACACTCGGTGGGTGCGCAGTGTTTGGTTTGTAGTAAATATGACCCTAATTCCTAGAACTGCTAACAGTCAGTAACTGGCGTAGGCCTATAAAAATAGCTAGCACATCTTAATATTGTTATATAACGGTCCGCCTTTTACAAAAATGTATTGCTTACTAGTATAGTTACACTCATTCTGTTGAAAATGATGTGAAGTCACTAAGAGTACAAGTGTGTTATATTTAATTTTGACAAAAATTATTAACCGTTTGCAAAATATAATTTTTTCTTTACATACCAAGTTACTATACGCCTGTAACATTTAATGATAACATAAAATTATGGTCGACGGAGTTTTGAACTCACGTACATAGGCATCGCGACTTTACCACTGCACTACCAGTTCACACACTATGCATATTGTTCATAGAGTTTATACAAGTCAACATCTAGAATTGATTTTTTTATATGGTGGTTAATGTTTCAAATATTTTTAACGGTTCTAAACCGCAATTAAAAGTTGTCATCGCCAATATTGTTCGTCGTTGTCGTATTTTAAATCTATCTGAAAGAGTTTCAAACCTCATGGATATATAATCAAGATGGAGGCGTCCTTTTCGGTTTTTTCATCAACTCGTTTCAAGTAGCAGCCACGGGGAGCGCCCTACGCTCTGAAACTGCGATGTGATTGGCAAGGTTCGAAACCCTGGTATGGAACATGCCACGAAAAAATAGGACGTGTCCTTTTTAACAAACCTGCTACGAAATCTGTCCCGGGTGCAAGGCGGGAAATGCCATGACAGGTGCCACACTAGTCCGTATACCAGCCGCTATAGCAGACCATGCACAAGCTTTTACGTAATCTGGTATCGTATAATATCACCTTAAGAGCAGCCACAAAATCTCTCAACTCAACTACTCCTAAAGGTGTTTCAGCTACGTTTTAGGTTTTTCTATCACACGCTAAACCACGGGTACTCGTCGTGGTCAGCGAAGACCTGGGAGAGGTGTAATGTAGTGCACCGGAGTAGTAACTGTAGTGATCACCCCCCATCCGCGTTTTGGAAAGGTTGGGGAGGGGGGGTGTGGAGACCTTCTCCTCGTAAACACGCCGCCTACGCCGACAGCCGACAGCGAGCTGTCGAGAGGAGCCTGGGAAAGCCAGCGAGGCTCCACGGTGCCGCCCGCTTCGCTATAAGGCAGGGAGACCTCGCCCGTCAACACGACCCAGCCGGCGGCCGGAGTTTTGGGTCGCCCGCCCCGGGTGAAAGTGACCGCTCCCCCCCTTCACAACATCATGTTCCGCTGCTGCTGCAGTATACTCAGCGGGAGGGAACTGGTTCTCTACTCTCCGTCTCCCGGCTGCATCCTATTACACTTGCCGAGCATCGCGACGACCGGTGTGCCCCACTGGTCACTGACCGACGGGAAACCGTATACGCCTTTCCCGGGCCTGGGAAATGCATGCCGTACGTGGTAGGCAGAGGGGCGAAGCGGCGGTGCATGAGGGGGAACCGATCTCTGATCTACTTAGGATGTAGATGTAAATAGTATTTCCTAGATCACCCCCCTGCGAACCTTGAATTGCATTGCAGTGTGTTTGAAATACACGTTTTTCCCACGAACTATTAAACGGGCGTCCAATGNCCCGCCCCGGGTGAAAGTGACCGCTCCCCCCCTTCACAACATCATGTTCCGCTGCTGCTGCAGTATACTCAGCGGGAGGGAACTGGTTCTCTACTCTCCGTCTCCCGGCTGCATCCTATTACACTTGCCGAGCATCGCGACGACCGGTGTGCCCCACTGGTCACTGACCGACGGGAAACCGTATACGCCTTTCCCGGGCCTGGGAAATGCATTCCGTACGTGGTAGGCAGAGGGGCGAAGCGGCGGTGCATGAGGGGGAACCGATCTCTGATCTACTTAGGATGTAGATGTAAATAGTATTTCCCAGAGCACCCCCTTGCGAACCTTGAATTGCATTGCAGTGTGTTTGAAATACACGTTTTTCCCACGAACTATTAAACGGGCGTCCAATGCNTGCGAACCTTGAATTGCATTGCAGTGTGTTTGAAATACACGTTTTTCCCACGAACTATTAAACGGGCGTCCAATGCGATGATCTGCGGAAAGAGCACACACTTCACACGATGCCTACTGTGTGCTTTGAAGACGTCGCACACATTATACACGCCATTTCAAAGCACTCCAGCATAGCTAAAAACTGTCAGATACCTCCAAAAAATACTTAAGGGCTCTGCATTGAACCTTGCCACAGACTTTACACCAACAAGACTATATAGACACCACTTTGAGTCCCAAAGGTACTCGCAGCACGACCAGAACTCTGTACATCAGTTCAGAGCTGTGCGCGTACTGGCGATGGCGCACTTGATGTGTGTGCAATGTCGCCCTTATCGCTCCCGCGCTTCTCGGTCTTAAACGTGGGAAATAGCTCCGGGTAGGTGGGCCCCTTAAACATAGATCAAGTTTGTGTGATCTTATGAAAAGGGAAGGAGGGATGTTTTCGGTAGCCATAGCATTAGCATGATCCATGTTCGGATCCTAAAGACTGAGCATTCCATTCCGAATTCTCGCATGATGGGAACGTGTCTGGCGTTGTTGGTGGCCATTGGGCTTTCTCGCGGCACTCCTGTCCCCGTGCCCAAATTTCAGTCACTTAGTATCCTTAAGATTTCGTTTCTTGGCATTCTTTCAAGGATAAATCTCAACTACGGCTCCCAAGCCTTGTGTATACTTATAGAATGCAATTTATTTTTATACGGCCTATTAATATTTCCAAATAAAGTTTAAAATTTCCGGTTTGATTTTCAGCACCGAAAGAGAACTTTTACTGAGGAAGTTCATGAACCAACAGTAGTGCTAGAAGTCGTGGTAGTTCGTATGCTCGAGCCAAGCTTCACAATGGTTGCATATAACATTGCCTTAGCGTAATGTCCAAGCCGATCTCTGACAGTCCTACAAGCTTTAACTAAAGATACATTAATGCAATTATATTNGCCTTAGCGTAATGTCCAAGCCGATCTCTGACAGTCCTACAAGCTTTAACTAAAGATACATTAATGCAATTATATTCCCATAATTTTAAATACAATCATATTCATCCAGACTTTTACTTCTGGGCTTGTTATTTAAAAACACAAGACTTTTAAAGTCACAGGATATATCTTTGTATTATTTTTAANGCTTTTACTTCTGGGCTTGTTATTTAAAAACACAAGACTTTTAAAGTCACAGGATATATCTTTGTATTATTTTTAAATCCGTGATTTTATTTGCTTTTGCAGTTTTCACATATGAAAACAGAAAATAACATGTATATCTACTAAGGTTTCGTTTCACAAGAAATAAACAGGAACGAAAATGAATCACTATTAATTTCAGAAGATTTATAAAGTAGTTATAAATTTCATAAAATTCTTAACTTCAACTGTGGGAATCAATAACTTCTTTAGGAAAGAACTAATATGCCCACTTAATTATTTGCAACTTATTTAACATGAAAATACTAAATATCGTAAGTTTTCTTTCCTTTCCTTATATCAAGCTTTACTCAGATCTAAAAANTTATTTAACATGAAAATACTAAATATCGTAAGTTTTCTTTCCTTTCCTTATATCAAGCTTTACTCAGATCTAAAAATATTTTATCCTTTAAGCGATAAATAGAAACGTCTTTAATGGAACTTTTTAAACAATTCTCAGATATAATTTACTTCTGTCAGGAATTTTTCTGTAAATTTTACTGGATGCTCTATCTTTTGTAANTTATTTAACATGAAAATACTAAATATCGTAAGTTTTCTTTCCTTTCCTTATATCAAGCTTTACTCAGATCTAAAAAAATTTTATCCTTTAAGCGATAAATAGAAACTTCTTCAATGGAACTTTTAAAACAATTCTCAGATATAATTTACTTCTGTCAGGAATTTTTCTGTAAATTTTACTGGATGCTCTAGCTTTTGTAAAGGCATATAGAAAACTTATCACAAATTTGTGGGTATAAATACATATATTAAGAACTTACTAGATATAAAGATAATAACTGGAAAAAAAATTAGTTATAGGAACAAAGTTTAAACGTGGCAAGAAAAATATGTCATAACATATCTTATTATACTTTTAAATTAAAATCTTGAATCACCTAATCTGAAAAGTAAAAATGCTTTCGTCCGCCTTTTCAAGTGTTCCGCGATATTAGTTATACTTGAAAAAAATTTACTGTTAAGGTTTTATGTGATGACAGAAACGCCAGGTACTTCAGGACGTTATTATTTATATTCATTTGGTAAGTTGTTAAGTTTTCTCAGACTTTCCAAGACACTCTTAAAAAGCGCGTCAGAAGGACAGATAAATAATAGCCGTAATAAGAGAACATCGAGTCATAAAAAAGGTCTGGGAATTTTGGACGAGAGAGGTCAGCTGGTTGTTAAATAGCGTGTTTTTTATAACATACATTACAAAATCATTGCTTGCCTGTATTGTTGTTCCGATTATTTCGAACTCAGAATTTGTACACTTGTCCCAAAATGAGACAATGTCAACCGAAAATAGCCAAACCAGATGATAAGTATTTGTAGCTTTGCGAAGCGTCGGCGATGATATGTAGCAACGAAATTTCGTTAATTATGATGTTTATTTCACAGAAGGTAAACACAAATATTGAAATTCTGTTATTTTTTAACGCACTTGTAAAAACAGACGCAATTTAGTGCCGTTCTTGAGTGATGGACTCGAACGTTGCATATCTGTTGGGAAATCACGTTTGTCGTAACAGATACATACATCAAGGTTTTTTTTCTGCTCGCCAGTTAAATAGTAGAAGATATGCAGCGTCTTCAACAACAACCACCATTGTTACTCGTTCGTTTGTTTCCAGTACCTTATGCGTTGAATTTGATTCAAAAGTCACCTTGTACGCTGTATTCAATAAACCTTTAAAAATACGCTGTTTGCGTACACCAAGAGAGATACGAACTTGTAATATTGTAGTGCTTTAAATAATTTCGTCATTTGTTAGAAATAACTAAATGGTTTCGTTGTTGTTTCTTCACGCGTTATAATTATAAGCTTTAATTGAAAAAAAAATGTCTACGCTAATTACTCTATACATATATAACCATGAAAAATATGCTAAACATTTTTATAATACGCNAAAAAAAAAATGTCTACGCTAATTACTCTATACATATATAACCATGAAAAATATGCTAAACATTTTTATAATACGCATTGCCAAAACAGTGATAATCACTTGGTGATTCCACATTAAATTTGCCATCGAAAAACATTCAGCGCCGAAGGATGTATCAGTAAACATAAATGTAAACATTAATGTAGAGCTGAACACGATAATTCAAAATTTTGTAGTGTATAACTGTTTCATATGGAAATTGCGCAGGTAACTGGAATATCAACATGAACCGTCGGGAATTTCAAAAGAAAAAAAACCGGTTCACAAACCTGATTGGCTGGAAAGCAACTCTCGTGACAGAATGTAAGCGAGATGGGACGGTTAACGACTTAACCGGTATATCGATTTAATATATTGGTTTTCAGCTCCGGCCGCTACGGAAAATAAAGATAGTAGAGACGAAGGGATTCCGAGAAGAAATTAGAGAATGCGCGAGATGAAGAATAAGAACGTTAATATAATTCACAATCGTGGTTGATTTTGAAAACTACTTGCAAGCGCTTTAGAGCCACACGACCAACCGGCCTGTAATAAAATCTCCCACGAAACTAAACGGAGTTCCTTGCTACGAAGAATGACGATATTTATGAATACTCACGGAGACACATACCCTGCCCGTAATTACGAACTCACTAAATAAAGGTATTTAAGGAAGTAGGACACAGATTAGTCTTGCCGACAGGCCAAAAAAAAATCATAAAATTCTTATGTAGTTATAGACATAAACCTGTTTAACTGTAATAAACATAGATTTATCAAAACGTTTTTGTAAGTTGAAATTTATTTTCCCAGAAAAAACTAGTTTTTAATATAAACTCATTTCTAAACCATTTATTCTTTATGCTGATGTCTAACAAAACAATTTGGAAACTGGCTGAAGAGCTTAATTTTTCCCGTGTTTAAATAAATTTAATTTAAACAAAAAAGAGTTTTTGAGTGGTGCAAGAGTGCAATAAGAAACGGTCGAATAAGACTACGTAAACAGATTGCAGACTTACTGAGCAGTTTGCATAACTTTACGTTCTTCTATAGTTTGGAATGGCAGTTGTCTTGTAACACAGTCCTCTTAAAAAAAAAATTACGGATTCTTAAAATGGTAAAGTTATGCGTAATCAGGAATAACAGCATGCAGTGAAATGGATAATTTCTTACACCATGTTTATTGCGCGAGAAATATTTAGGGTGCTGGACAACATAAATAAGTATCATTATACCTACGCACAACACTTTTAATTTTTAAACATTTTACACGATGCCATTTCCAGCAAAACAAAATGTATTCTATATTTATTGCACAACTAAATGTAAAAATCAGTTTTATTGCTACTGGAAATCATAAACGCAATGTAGCATTGAATTCATAAAGAATTGAGGGCCATTTTAAAAGCGTTATTTTCATTAATTTTGAAATCCCCCTGGAAAAGAGAGTTTTGTTCAAAGCAAAACCTGAGATAGCCACACAATGTTCTTATATACTAAATTATATTTAAAAAATAAGGATACTGTACTATTGTGCATTTAATTTATGCATTATCTCATTGGAACATTTAATTAAGTAGCAGTATAGAAATTATATTTCAGCAAGAGAGTTAATTGTATTACTTGTGTCTTAAAACAGCTAAATCTTAATGCTTAGATGTGACTGAACACAAATTTTTAACTATTATATTTCGCTAGAAATTAAACCAAAGATAGTATCTATAAATTGAAGAGATTTATACTAAACAAATATAAAATAACGAATGTATTTTTGTCACCCAGATCATTTAAGACTCGCACCAAAGAGTATTTTTATCCAGATCGGAAATGGCAGTTGGGCCAGTAATAGTTTTCCGTCGTCAAACCGTACATCCAAAGTTTAAATTAAATTTGTTATCATTAACTCCCCGCCTCTCTGTTGATGTCCAATAATATCGGTTATTCTAAGCATTACAGTGGGAGTGACGTCAGTAAAGAGGTGTCTCCGAAATCACAACGTTCGAATCACGGTTAATACACGAACGTGTGTGACGTTTTATAGGCGTAAATAACGCCAGTTTAACACACAGACGGGTGCCTTAACAAACCCAGAGAAATAAAACAAAAGTTCGGGATGAACATTAAATGAAAGGCGCGAGCATCCTACACGGCTTCCCACGCAAGTAGGTGTTCGCACTGTGGATATGAGGGGGCGTGGCCAACCACAAGCTGCGGTTTCGCTTGGAACCGGAAGTACTCGTTCCTAAACAAGACCGAATCAAACACGCTACATCAGCTCTATGCGAACATACGGCCAAGAGTGCGGAAAATTACCTAACTGCCAGGAGCGGGTCTAGACTTTCTGTGCGTTTATATGTGGAAAAANCGTTTTCCCATTATGCAGACGCAAGTCTAGAATGGCATGAAAGGAGGCACTGTCTCGTTATGATTTTTAGTAAACAGTATATTAAATCAATAAAATATATATCAGTATTGACATTACTTAATTTTAGCTTTGAAACATTCACAGGACAGTTTCAAGTCGACGTGAGGGTTTGAAAAAAAAAAAAGTTGGGATCATGTCCTCTGTGACCCACTCCCTGCATGATGAGGAACTGCAGTAATTCCTCGTCAAGCAATGTTTTCATCGTGTATTTTTATTAACTAGCTTCTTACATTTGTTTCTCTATCCATACATTTAGCTTGCTGAGGTTTAGATTACTTCATTATTCTTTATGGGCTTTGCAGCGACACTCAATTAGCGGCCTGCGGGCTAAATTCTGTACCTTAAACCCTCACAATGGCCGTCGACTATAGTGCATTCATGGTTACTTCCTGCTTTTCTGAAGCCCTGCCAAAGTTCTACTTCCAGGATGTTTCCTCCGCCCCGCGCTAACAAAGCTTAACCAAGTCTAGAAAATTACGCCACAGGGACTACACACCGCATTCGTGCGCACTCGGTGTCATTATATTTTGTATAAGAACTATTTATTAATAGGAATTACTAACACACCTGTTTCCTCACTGTTTCTGTTCATGTTAGTTATAAATGAAATATTGTAATTTATAGATAAAATGTAAATAAAAGTTTAAAGTAACCAAAAATAACGTCCTTTTTGTGTTAACACTAGTATAAAACGCTTGTGATTCATGGCATATTTAAGAAATAACCAAACACATCATAGATAAGGTGATTTTTCAAAGGTTGAATTTAAAAAGTGTGAATAATCCGCGAATAGACTATAAATACTTTTTCAGCTATTCATTTTGTTTTTAATATAAAATTCTGATTACAGTTACCATATCCAACGTTAACTGTATCTATCGCTAGCGTAAAACTTGTTTTAAACATATATGTTACTATATGTGTTACAACCGAGGGCACACGAATGTTATTATGACTTTATTTCATCGGTTCGGGTGTTGAAGAATCTCTTGCCCTACTACAATTTGTATATTTTCTTATCAACACAGAAAATTTTAACCGCTTTGGAAAATTTTTAATATTTACAGCTTATATACAGAAAGTTTGACTAAGAACAGTTATATTTTGCCAAGATTGGTTTAATGTGGAACTGGGACTACTAAAAAAAAATTTGGGTAAAAAAACGGTGTATGAGCCACTGTGCCCCTCCTTAAACACGCTACTGATCTTCATAATTAAACCGACTGTGTATAANGATTGGTTTAATGTGGAACTGGGACTACTAAAAAAAAATTTGGGTAAAAAACGGTGTATGAGCCACTGTGCCCCTCCTTAAACACGCTACTGATCTTCATAATTAAACCGACTGTGTATAAGTGAGCCGGAACTTTGTAATAGGCGAGTGAAGNAAGTGAGCCGGAACTTTGTAATAGGCGAGTGAAGAGATTTGGGCGGCTATTAACATTGAGGTCTTGAAAGTCGATGGGGGCGAAGCGAGATGAGTATGGAGCAGCGCTGGAATGCAAGGGCGGGAGGGAACGGGAGATCCCCCAGAAAACCCGCCGACCAGCGGCATCGTCCAGCACGATTTCCACGCGCGAAAATCCGGAGGTGACCCCTCCGGAAATAGAGTCAGGTAGGAGTCGAGTAGTCTGACCACTACGCCACCACGGCCCCTTTGTAAGAAGTGAGATTGGCCCGTAAAACATTATAATTATTTTTAAGTTGCCCGATGGGAAAACTAATTGAATAGCCCCGTGTAGAGCAAGACGCTCTGGCCGGCACATGAGTACAGAGATTGCACAGAAGAGTGCGTGTGATAGATGTACAGTAGTCAACTCCAGTGTCTCAGCAAAGAACTAATATTTTACCACTGTATTTACTGTGATTGTGACCGACGCCTTTTGACTTGAATTATCGATTAGTACAGGCCTGAAAAAAAATCGTGGATTCATTTCGAGGCAAGCTTAAGTTCGCACTCTCGTACGTTTATGTTGCTGTGGCAATATTAGCCCCATGCGTCGACACCTCGTTGAGAACCCTGGCCCTATAATATGAATACAATAAAATGCAGTCCCCAACACCGCATTACACTGTAATAGTGAGCTGCTAACACGCAGATGTTAGCTGCATGGTGGTATAGTCTATCCACATTATCTTCACCTGTTTTGAATCAAGCCTTTGAATTATCAGCACATGTTTCCTGGTTTCCTAAATATGTCATGTATCACAAGCGTTTAATACTTGTGTTTACTTAAAAGTTTCTTAGTTTTGATTAAATTGAATCTTTACATATGTTGTTTTCATACATTATAATATTTAATTTATATTTAATATTAATTTAAACAGGGAGAAAATAAGTGCGTTCATAATGCCTAGTATGAAATATTTTTAATGCAAAAATATTATGAAATGATTACACACAAATGCTGTGTGTTATGCTTCTGGTGTAATAATCTAGACTTAGTACAGCTTTGTTTGTAGGAGAAGGAGGAATACCTTAAAAGCAGAAGAACTTTATCAGGGATCCAGAATAGTTAGAAGTAACCATGAATGGACTATACAATAACATGCAGGCCCAAACACTGTCTTACGCTGTAACGTCGAACAGCCAATGGGTAGAGACCTGAAAAATTCACGAGTTCAATGACGTACAGGCTAGACTCTATAGTCTTTTGTACAGATATGCCGATATCAAGTGCACATTGGTTGTCTGCCGTCACAGCAGAAGGCAAAGATTGGGCCAGCCTTCTCCAGGAGGTGTCTTTGTGGCGCACCTGGTTACCAACTGTAAAATAATCGTGTGCACTTTTGAATTCTAGCTTGTCCCGAAATGAATCGGCGAATTTTTCAGGTCTCTGCCAAGGGGCAGTTGATAGCTGCATGAGTGTACGTAAACTGTGAAGTCTAGCCTGTAGGCCACTGAACTCGCGAATTTTCCAGGTCTCTGTCGGTTAGAGAACTATTCACATACCTACGTGCTTTGAAAGATTTTTATAATCCGTTTGTGGATACATTTAGTTTTTTGAGGCTATGCTATAATTCTACTTTCAANCAAACACCGCGTGGACCAATGGTTGACATTTTATTAGCACACGTGTTTTGAATTCTAGCTTGTCCCGAAATGAATCCGCGAATTTTTCAGGTCTCTGCCAAGGGGCAGTTGATAGCTGCATGAGTGTACGTAAACTGTGAAGTCTAGCCTGTAGGCCACTGAACTCGCGAATTTTCCAGGTCTCTGTCGGTTAGAGAACTATTCACATACCTACTTGCTTTGAAAGATTTTTATAATCCGTTTGTGGATACATTTAGTTTTTTGAGGCTATGCTATAATTCTACTTTCAAGCTATTACCCCGCGACATGCCAACAAAGCTTAACTTACTGTAAAAAATTACACCAAAGGGACAACGGAACGCATTAGGACGCACTCAATTTAATTATATTTTGCATAAGAACTACCAACACACATATTAGCTCTGTTGTTATTGATATATTATTTATAAATGAAATATTTTAATTTATAAATAAAATATAACTAAAAGTTAAATTTGACCAAAAAGATGATCCGTTTATATTAAAAAAAAGTATTAAAGGCTTGCTGTACCATAAGTATTTTGGAAACAACCACACTCGCCATAGGGTGATTTTTCAAAAGTATGCATAAAAAATTTAGAAGATATTGCGAATCTATTTTACACTTGCTCTAACCGAATTTTAACGTAACGAATATTTAAAAAAATAGAAGCTAGAATCTATTCGAAAAATAAATGTAAACATTGCCACTGTTTGGTGACACGATTTTGACAGGAATGTTGGCAAACAGTGAACCAGTTCGTAGCTAAGAAACTGAGAGGTTTTTCATTGTAAAATATTGTAGACGGTGTCATCAAACCTTCGTATTTTATTTTTATGGTGTCGTTAACGAATGACTCGCATTTGGGTCGTCGTGTTATCAGTTCTAGCTGGCCGCACTTGTGTGGTGTTTCTCGAGTAAGTACATACTGTTGTAGTCACTAAATAGAAAACTTCAAAAATTTCTCAAGCACCGGATTAAGATCGCGAATACCCTTGGTACAGAAAGGAAATAAATAAGAATTTCTTCTCTAAAGGGTGTTGTAGCAAGCGAGGTTGAGCAGAGGTAAACTACCGGTCTCGCAATCGGGATGCCCCGGGTTCGAACCCCAATCCAGCCATCCTTATGTCGGGTATCCATGGTTTTTCCTACATTGCTGCACGTGAATGCCGGCACGGTACCTTACTACAGGCCATGGCCGATTTTATTCCCATTCCTGCTTCTCTCAGCAACTTGCTTCGTCTCTAATGAACTAGCTGTCGACGATGTGCCAAGCCCTTCCTACCTCCCTATCTCAAGGGTCTTCTAACTGGAGATTTACTTGTAGTGCCTAGTAGTGATTTTTGTGTATCACTTGCGGTGTGACGCATATATTTTGGGAAGCAGCGCTTTGAATAAGCCGTTTATATATATATATATACTTTAGTGCTCCAAGATGGCGTTTCAAATGTGCACGACTTCTTGAAGGCACGTAAGAGGCCTCGTTTAAAGCGTGTGTCCTTTTATTCGTAGATTAGTCAGTGCGCACGCGTTTAATAGTTTCGTAGAGAAACTTGTATTTCCAACACTCTGCAACCCAATTCAAGTGGTAGGTAGGCAATCCTCTTAAATCTTAAGGTTGAAGGATAGTAACTTGCAATGGAGTACTGCAATTTACAATACGCATAATTCTGTAAAAAAAAAATAGTACACACATCACCATATTGTCAGAAAAGTACCCTTTGCATATGAAATAAAAATGCATATATATTTTTACCGCTGTTAAATATTTTTCTAATGTTTACTTATCTATATATATTTTTTAAATCAGTTAATGGGTCTATTTTTTTAAGTTAAAAAATACTTCCATTGTAGATGTTTCTGCAAACACATTTTGCACAAAAAACGTCCACTTCATTAAGCAAAACTACGATAATAATTTCTGGGTGTATATGTAATACAAATTAGTAATAATATTGACAAATATTTGTAATAATTGATTTTATGCACATCCATTTCAGCCCGTTAAGTTTTAAAACTGCTATAAATGTTAATAAAGTAAATTATTAAAACGTTGAGTATCATGGACTAAGTGAAGTGTTGCAAGGTAAGCTGGTGCTTGCTCAGTACTGTACAGGCTCGGCGCACGCAGCAGGAACCAGTAACTAGAGTGGAGCCGAGAGAAACTGCATGTACTGCGGCCGCTCACGAGAGAGCGGCTGTGACGTCAAATGTACTACTTCTTTTAAGTGGCCGACGTGTAAACTATCAAATGACTGGGTATAGCAAACAGAAAAACACAGATTACATTGCAACCGTTCACCACACACCACTGGAAGCTGAGGCGGAACGATTTTCGCCTGGTTCAAGAACTGCCGCGAGGCGAGAACTGTCAATATTACGTTTGCATTTAGTTTTTAAAGAGAAATAAAAGGGCTAACTTGATTATGTCGCATTTGCATTTCAACCTTGTCTGAAGTACTTTACTAGTATTTAAAAACATTTATCTATGTAAACATTTTTCTGACCCTAGTCGAAGCTGCGTGGTTATAAATTCGTAAGAAGTAAAGCAGTTCGATGTTGCATCAAGGAGGATTTTAACTACGCAGTTGGCATTCGCACTCTAATTTGCATTCACTCTACGATGAATACTAGCTGTTAGGGTCACGGCAAAGTTGGTTTGCGCGGGCATCAGAAGTTAAACGAGTGCCAGAGCTAGAAACTAAGCACGGCTTTAANCATTCGCACTCTAATTTGCATTCACTCTACGATGAATACTAGCTGTTAGGGTCACGGCAAAGTTGGTTTGCGCGGGCGTCAGAAGTTAAACGAGTGCCAGAGCTAGAAACTAAGCACGGCTTTAAACGTTCTCAATAAATCGTGAACCGATACAGAGGATGAAGTAAACTGTTTTAACCCTTCGGCTCATGCCCCAGTACTGATACACAATTTACATACAGAAATATGAGGAGCATGTTATCAAATAGTGACGTGATGTTATATATATATATATATAAGTCTGAAAAGATTGAAGTTTCTATAAAACACGATCAGAGAATGTTTATTAACATAATTTAAAAGCATACAATTATTCAAACAATGAGTTAACCTTAAACGAATACACTTCGTATTGACAGGTCTAGGTGGGGGAAAGAAGGCAGTTCAATGTTGGTACCCGAAAGTTCGTTTCTGTGCAGTTTGCACGCGCACTCGACCCCGTAATCACTGTTTGGATAGCTGCCAAGGAAACGGCAACAAGGCAAAGCAAACAAAGTTTTTCGGTGCCTCTGATTAAACTTCAGAACCCCGTGGCAGCCCTGCCAAATAAACCAAGCGAAAAAAAAAATCCGTATTATGCAGGTTAGTAACTGCTTTAATATGTAAATACATTTCTTCTCCAATGAGAAAAATTATTTATTCATTTGACACATAAGAACACACAGTGACGTGTGTGCACGCATGCATGTGTGCATGCATATATACACATACACACACAGGCAAATAGTGAACCAGTGTTGAATACAAGCGCATAAAACGAAAATTGCCCTGAATTTCTTTAGTTTATGTCATTATCTAATCAATCCGCGGAGAAATATATTTTTATCAAAAAAAAAATTAGACTCTGAAATATCTTGTAGGGTTCCTTATTCAGATGTAGAGTTGTTGACAGGTTTGCAAACAAATACCATTCACTTATTTTTTTTTTTAAGTGTAATGCTTGGTACCCTTTTTTTTGTGCTTAATTATGAACGTAGGCTACGATGGAATTTAATTTCTGAACACTGTAGTGAAACTACGGCCGCGTTTACACAAACTGTTTACTACAATTTTTGAACGCAGAAATGTNCAACAAGGCAAAGCAAACAAAGTTTTTCGGTGCCTCTGATTAAACTTCAGAACCCCGTGGCAGCCCTGCCAAATAAACCAAGCGAAAAAAAAAATCCGTATTATGCAGGTTAGTAACTGCTTTAATATGTAAATACATTTCTTCTCCAATGAGAAAAAATTATTTATTCATTTGACACATAAGAACACACAGTAACGTGTGTGCACGCATGCATGTGTGCATGCATATATACACATACACACACAGGCAAATAGTGAACCAGTGTAGAATACAAGCGCATAAAACGAAAATTGCCCTGAATTTCTTTAGTTTATGTCATTATCTAGTCAATCAGCGGAGAAATATATTTTTATCAAAAAAAAATTAGACTCTGAAATATCTTGTAGGGTTCCTTATTCAGATGTAGAGTTGTTGACAGGTTTGCAAACAAATACCATTCACTTATTTTTTTTTTTAAGTGTAATGCTTGGTACCCTTGTTTTTGTGCTTAATTATGAACGTAGGCTACGATGGAATTTAATTTCTGAACTCTGTAGTGAAACTACGGCCGCGTTTACACAAACTGTTTACTACAATTTTTCAACGTAGAAATGANAAATGTTAAAATACAGGTGTGATTCAAGCTGTCTTGTCACAAAATCATACTTTGCAATACAAAAATGAATCTATTTATTGAAAACTGAAATATATTGATTGCTTTGTATTATTACAATTTTGTATATAGCAGCCGCCAGCAATCAAATTTTTTGTAACACTTTTAACAGAAAACGTATTCCGTTGTTATATTTCTCTATGAGTATGTAAATGTGTAAAGTTAATAGTAATATCTTGGATTGGATTGGATTATATTGTAAAGAGCTTATTTACGTCCCCAGTTGTTATTTCTGAACACTTATCAGGGGACGGCTCACAAACTAACTTATGACTTAAACTTAAACTAACATCCATTCCTTACCTGGGATTCGAACCCGGAACCTCCCTCATCCCAGACCGGTGGCGCACCAACTGACTGCGCCATGGGAGGATGGTTTTTATGGATTGTAGAATCTTATTTCACATTCGTTTCCGTTGTATTTATAATTGATATATTTGTGAAATAACTATTTAAATTTCCATTTATAATTCTATCGAACTTGCTGCATTTAACTGCACATCGGAAGGTTCCAGAACTTAGTAGATTGGTGAGAAATGGTTTTAGATCAGTTAATGGCTGACCGTGTGAAATGGGCTCTATAATTTTAGTTCCTTCAACTCGGCGCCCAGGAAGTACGGCGTTGCGCAGGTCGTTTCTCGGCAGGAAGCTGCCCACTGACCGAGAAGAAGACTCACGGCACGGCGTCGCGATCCAGATGCCGATCCATAATTATAGTCTATTCACGGTTTACTCCTACCTTTTCAATCAAACCTTTGCAAAATATCCCCGTGTATTATGTGTTTGGTTGTATCCTAAATACGTCATGCATAACAAGCGTTTTATACTTCCGTTAACATGGAAAGTATCTTCTTTTTGATTAAACTGAAATTTTACTTATATTCTATATGTCGAAATAAATGGCGTGTGAGGAGCGCACCCAGGGCAAGGCGACACCCTCCGAGTGACGGTCTTTCCAGCTGGGACCCGTAGGTGACCGTCATCCCCGAGAATGACAGAAATGAAACCCTTCAATGGAGCGGGGCTGGAAATGCAAGGGCGGGGGAAGCGGGAGTACCCCGAGGAAACCCGCCGGCAAGCGGCATCGTCCAGCACGATTCCCACATGCGAGGATCCGGGAGTGAACCCGCCGGGGATCGAACCCGGATCGCCATGGTGGGAGGCGAGCACCCTGGACACTACGCCACTGCTGCCCCTTCTGTCTGTCAATGACAATATTTCAATTATAATTAATACTAATCAAACAGGGAGACAATGGGTTTGTTGGTAATGCCTAGCAAGAAATAGTTCTTCTGCAAAATATTATTACACCGAGTGCACACGAATTGGGAGCGTTGTCCCTTTAGTGTAATTTTCTATACTCGTTAAGCTTCGTTTGCGGGAAGCGTAGAAATATCCTGGAAGTAGAACTTTAGAGGGCGTTCAGAAATTTTGGAAGTAACCGTGAATATACTATAAATAGTATTTCGCAACATGTAAAGAAAATGTACACAAGTCTAGAAAAAAAAATCAAGGGGAAAACAAAAACAACGCCACATTTGTGCGTTGGACAGAGAAACTATTTTTTTTTTCGTGTATGAAAATGAAACATGTTTCCACTATTCTTGCATGGAAAAGGTCACTCTATCGCTAAGAAACTTTTATTTTATTAACTGCATAACAAAACTCAATTGAATAAATAAAGTTAAAAATAAAATCTACTTCTCACTACGCATTAGCAACATGCTTGCTTTCTGTTTCTAACGTACACGGAATACAAAATAATTACTACTAAAAAAAAANCACTACGCATTAGCAACATGCTTGCTTTCTGTTTCTAACGTACACGGAATACAAAATAATTACTACTAAAAAAAAAATAATAAAGAAAACCGATACTGTCACTTATCAAGGAAGTACTTTAATGTAATGGAATTATAAGTGAATGGTTCACGAGGAGTTACCGCCTTTTTTTATAGCGTATCCCTTAAGTCATATGAAGTAAATTATGACATGTAAGTGTGGGTCCTATTCTCAATATTNCCTTTTTTTATAGCGTATCCCTTAAGTCATATGAAGTAAATTATGACATGTAAGTGTGGGTCCTATTCTCAATATTTATAGAGTAATTTGAAAAATTAGAATAGCATTACAGTGATATGTTACTGCTCGTTCGACTATTGCTGTGATCAGCGCGTGACCTTGAACGTTGTGAGGCGTCGACAGCCTGTTTCACTGTATACTGCGCGAACACGCCACGTTCCTGCTCATTTATTGTGGCTGTAGCCTTTGGTTGTGTAGAGCCGCGGTGGCCCCTCCCACCTGGGCGAGCAGGGTTCAATCCCCAGCCGGGTCACTCCAGATTTCTGCAAGTGGGAATCGTGCCGGACGATGCCGCTGGTCGACGGGTTTTGTCGGGGATCTCCCGTTTCCCCCCGCCCTTGCATTCCGGCGCTGCGGCTCTCAAGGACCTCGTTGTTAAGAGCCGCCTAGGTTTCTCAACTCAACTGGACGTCCAAGAAAAACCGTGTTGTGCGGGTCGCTCTCCGGAGACGAGGTTGTCCGCTNCCGGCCAGGCGAAAGTTCAGTTCCGCCAGGTAGGGGCGAGTATATAAACTACGAATGGCGGCACCGGCTCTTCACTCAGTCGCCTAGGACTGATCGTGTCTGACTCCTGGACACGCCTTCAGACATGAGGGGAACGGTGAGTCTCGCAAGGCTGCTAAGCCTGCCGTCTACATACATCTGTCTGTCTTGTCTGCCTGCCGTAGCTTGGCCCTGCTCCCCACTTCAAAAAACCATCATTCTACGGGAAAACTCGCAAATTTACCTCGTCATTGTATAGCCGTACTGAGAAAACTGGAATGGTATAGTGTTTTCCCCAGTTATTCATAATAGCTTTCCTAAATTTGTTCAGCAACATTTACGAATCATAGAGAGGTTCCTAACTTTATATAAAGTATATATATAGATATGGTAAACGTTCCGACTATATATGGGTTTAAAACTTCTATTACTGTTTAGGAAGTTTACTGAAAATAATTTTTACGTTGGCAGTGACTTTGTCTTTTGTCACTTAGGCCTGTATCGCTTTGGCTAAGCATACCTCTGCCCCATTGCCCACCGTAGACATGTTCAATTTTCGGGATTCATGAGCACGTAAAGACCGTTTGCCGTTGATGGGGAGATAAATATTTCTCTCGGGGGAACTGAACCGTTCAAACATCCATTCCTGCGACCAACATAGCCCAGGCATCCAATTTTCTTCAGATTTCACACTTCAACCTATTAGTTGCGTATTCTGGAGCTCTGTCCAATTTCTGCTATCACAAAACCGAATATGGGTTTACATTACTCTGGCAGCTTATTGTAAGAATGATTTATANATGAATGATTTATATTGCATGCAAGTTTCACACTGTGTTACATGGGTCAGAACCCAGAACTTTCAAAGTGAGAGATGGGACCTCACTAACTACTGTACTTTATGGACGTGTGGTAATTTTCTGTCAAAACTCTGCTCGAATTTCTTCACCGCCTTCTAGCTGTCAGATTAAAAGTTACATAGTTTTTACCACATATTCAGAATATTTTTCTTTTTAGAATCCATCATTGACCCTTATGCTACACGTTTTCAAAGCTGAATATGCATATTTATTTATTTTCTGTTGTCGTTCCCAGACATTCTTATTATATTTATAAATAATAGCGACCTGTTTAAAAATGCCCTGTCGTATAATAATGATGACCTGTAAATAGTGATTTATGCGGCTTCGTCATAAAGTGAGCCACATTCGAATGAAATATAAATGTCGTGCATACTCATGTGTGCCTATCACCATTGTTCTATCTGATAGTAATCATTTAGAGAAATAATTTGAAGCGTCACCACCATTGGTTTTCTGACAGTAAAATGATCTCCACGTTGAAAAACTGGCGATATACATTTGCAAGGAAATTGGGACTTTACTAAGAAATCATCGTCCCCACTGGGAATAATGTCGCTACGTTTTCCGCACACGGAATAAAACGTTCTGACCAGTGTATGAGTTCAGGCTTTAGAAGCAGATAAAGATCCTGGAGCAGGTGCCAAGGAAATCATTTAAATATGAGTAAAAACATGCGTATTATTAATTTGCAGTATATTGACGCCTAGCATGCTGGCCTAGGAGCACAAAGCCACTGAGAAAACAACGCGCTGTGTTTCTGATAGGTAATCCGGATAGGTAAATGTCGTGAGCGATCGAACGGAACAGTGTTTTGTCTGGAAAGGTGGGTGAAAATCCTGTGCGGAATAAACGAACCCCAGGGTGACCGTTTGAATTCTAATGGTCGACGACCCGTTTATTATAGGCGCTGGACGTATATACCAAAGATGAGGTAAAATGACCTACATCTTCTGCGCATGTCTTCGATGCTGACTCGTGAATTGCCGCACGAACTGTCAAAACCACGTGTTAAAAAAAGTGACCAGACGTTTGTTTACACTGGGTTTTCAAAATATAAAAACAAAAACACCGCGCGTAGTTTGATTTTATTGCATTTTTCTTACAACTCGGTCATACTGGTACTTATATCGTGAAACATCTATTTACGTAAACAATGCGTTAACCTGAGTTTAAGTCGCGTGGTTTATACTGTTGTAACGAGAAAAAAAAAGTCGTCCAGTGTCGTGACCCAGGGATGTTTACTGCACATCTAGCAAGTGTACTCTACCCTGTATTCCCTTTACGGCTGAACGCATGGCCCAATGTTCTTTGTGAACTCCTTTTTTTTTATATAAAATTAACTAAGAAACTGGCTGGAACCGGTTTTTTTTAAACCCAGAACGTATGGCATGCCATTCATATTTCTGCAGGTTCTGTTATTATTATTTTATACATGGAACATGTTTGAAGGAAGCCAAAAATGTGAAATTAAAATTCCGACAACACATGCCTCATTTTGGCTGCCTTTGTAAGTATTTTCAAGAATGTTTTGAAGTTCGGAATAAGTATTTTATTTCATTTTGAAGTTGGATTACCGCTAGTTACCCCANGTATTCTGGAGCTCTGTCCAATTTCTGCTATCACAAAACCGAATATGGGTTTACATTACTCTGGCAGCTTATTGTAAGAATGATTTATATTGTATGCAAGTTTCACACTGTGTTACATGGGTCAGAACCCAGAACTTCCAAAGTGAGAGATGGGACCTCACTAGCTACTGTACTCTATGGACGTGTGGTAGTTTTCTGTCAAAACTCTGCTCGAATTTCTTCACCGCCTTGCATTCTAGCTGTCTGATTAAAAGTTATATAGTTTTTACCACATATTCAGAATATTTTTCTTTTTAGAATCCATCATTGACCCTTACGCCACACGTTTTCAAAGCTGAATATGCATATTTATTGATTTTCTGTTGTCGTTCCCAGACATTCTTATTATATTTATAAATAATAGCGACCTGTTAAAAAATGCCCTGTAGTATAATAATGATGACCTGTAAATAGTGATTTAAGCGGCTTCGTCATAAAGTGAGCCACATTCGAATGAAATATAAATGTCGTGCATACTCATGTGTGCCTATCACCATNAGCGGCTTCGTCATAAAGTGAGCCACATTCGAATGAAATATAAATGTCGTGCATACTCATGTGTGCCTATCACCATTGTTCTATCTGATAGTAATCATTTAGAGAAATAATTTGAAGCGTCACCACCATTGGTTTTCTGACAGTAAAATGATCTCCACGTTGAAAAACTGGCGATATACATTTGCAAGGAAATTGGGACTTTACTAAGAAATCATCGTCCCCACTGGGAATAATGTCGCTACGTTTTCCGCACACGGAATAAAACGTTCTGACCAGTGTATGAGTTCAGGCTTTAGAAGCAGATAAAGATCCTGGAGCAGGTACCAAGGAAATCATTTAAATATGAGTAAAAACATGCGTATTATTAATTTGCAGTATATTGACGCCTAGCATGCTGGCCTAGGAGCACAAAGCCACTGAGAAAACAACGCGCTGTGTTTCTGATAGGTAATCCGGATAGGTAAATGTCGTGAGCGATCGAACGGAACAGTGTTTTGTCTGGAAAGGTGGGTGAAAATCCTGTGCGGAATAAACGAACCCCAGGGTGACCGTTTGAATTCTAATGGTCGACGACCCGTTTATTATAGGCGCTGGACGTATATACCAAAAATGAGGTAAAATGACCTACATCTTCTGCGCATGTCTTCGATGCTGACTCGTGAATTGCCGCACGAACTGTCAAAACCACGTGTTNAAATGACCTACATCTTCTGCGCATGTCTTCGATGCTGACTCGTGAATTGCCGCACGAACTGTCAAAACCACGTGTTTAAAAAAGTGACCAGACGTTTGTTTGCACTGGGTTTTCAAAATATAAAAACAAAAACACCGCGCGTAGTTTGATTTTATTGCATTTTTCTTACAACTCGGTCATACTGGTACTTATATCGTGAAACATCTATTTACGTAAACAATGCGTTAACCTGAGTTTAAGTCGCGTGGTTTATACTGTTGTAACGAGAAAAAAAAAAGTCGTCCAGTGTCGTGACCCAGGGATGTTTACTGCACATCTAGCAAGTGTACTCTACCCTGTATTCCCTTTACGGCTGAACGCATGGCCCAATGTTCTTTGTGAACTCCTTTTTTTTTTTATATAAAATTAACTAAGAAACTGGCTGGAACCGGTTTTTTTTAACCCAGAACGTATGGCATGCCATTCATATTTCTGCAGGTTCTGTTATTATTATTTTATACATGGAACATGTTTGAAGGAAGCCAAAAAATGTGAAATTAAAATTCCGACAACACATGCCTCATTTTGGCTGCGTTTGTAAGCATTTTCAAGAATGTTTTGAAGTTCGGAATAAGTATTTTATTTCATTTTGAAGTTGGATTACCGCTAGTTACCCCAANATTTTCAAGAATGTTTTGAAGTTCGGAATAAGTATTTTATTTCATTTTGAAGTTGGATTACCGCTAGTTACCCCAACGGTCTTGGATCAGTTACAAGTCACCGCTTTAATTAGACAAACATCATCCTGGAACGGTTACTTTAAACTACGCGAAATATGCCCTTCCCCTCTCCACCTGCTTTCGTACTCTTTCTGTTACAAGATTCTAATATGTGGTCTGTCACGAGAGCTGGTATACCAGAAGCAACGCGAGCCGGCATGAAATATTCCCATGCAGTCAGCTAGCGTTGAATCCACGACCTCGTGAATGCTAGTCAGCCGTGTTCCAAGCTCTGTGAGCAAGCATGCCGAGTCACTGCAGTATCGAGTTTCTGAATATAAAGCAGAGCTAGTTTTAATCACGGAGCATCTGCTAATCTTCGAGCAATGAACAGTGTGTGGTTGGCACAAGGTAACATTGATCGGGACTGCAGGTTACTTCAGGGCGAAATGATTCAGCGAGAGTAATGGCAAATCCGTTGAACTGTAAAATTCTCGTGAGAACTTTTCAATAAAACTGACCTCGCAAATTCCTAAGCTTTCTTAGTATTCGAGCCAGAGGTTCTCTAAAGGCTGTATGTATAGTTATATCTAGTCGAGTTACAGAGTGGTTTCAACTGAAGTAATAACTATAATCCATTCACGGTTACTTCACACTGTTCTGAAGCNTAGTCGAGTTACAGAGTGGTTTCAACTGAAGTAATAACTATAATCCATTCACGGTTACTTCACACTGTTCTGAAGCACTGCTAACATTTTACTTCTAGGATATTTCTCCGCCTCATACAAACTAAGCTTAACCGAGTCTAGGAAATTACACTAAAGGGATAGCGCATCACATTCTGCGCACTCAGTGTAATAAAATATCCCTTAAAAACTATTCCTTACTAGGCATTACCAACACGCCTATTTTCTCACTGTTTTTATTCATATCAATTATAAATGATATATTATAATTTATAGATAAATTATTTGTGAAAGTTCAATATAACCAAAAATAAGGTACTTTTATGTTCACACGAGTATAAAACGCTTGTGATTCACGGCATATACAAGAATCAACCAAACACATCACACATGGTGATTTTTCAAATTTTTGGTTCAAAAAGTGTGAAGAAACCACAAACAGACTATAGTTGAATAACTTCACATGCAAAAAGTTTACTAAAAAATTTTAGCTGCCCATGCAATGTTGTCTAAAATGGTAGTATTAAGAGAGAGAGACATGACTCGTATTAAAACCGACAATGCATACGGCTCAAAGCGTCTAGTGAACCGGCCTTCCACAACGGCGATCCGGGTTCAATTCCCGGCAGGGTCGCGCCCGTACTTACAGTAGTTGGAAACGCGACGGAAGTTGCCGGAGGTACTCACAGTTCTCCTACTCCTTCATTCCGTGGCCGCTCTCAGCCCATGTCAGCCTTCATGGATGAGCGGGCGTTTAGAAATCCCACCTCGAAACCCCGCCATTCGGAGTGTGTTACTCCCGCACTGGAATGCATCTATTTATAAACANTTGTGTTACTCCCGCACTGGAACGCATCTATTTATAAACATTATTATTAGAGTTCTGAGTTTTTCGTGAATTGATTTAGCAGTTTATTGTTTTGTTTATTGGTTTTCATAGACTGTTCACGGTTAATAGGCCACTTTTGAAATAAACCTTTGAATAATGTCACTACCTCTACCTTCGTATATTTTAACGGGTACACTGACTGGCATGCGCCTAGTAAAGTTGGCATAGGACATTCCCGGTAAAGCGAGCACTTTTGAAAGCCGTCTCATTTATAATAATAGTAATTTTATTTTAACCTTACACGTTAACTTCCGAGTGCGGTGGAATACACACACTGTGTTTTTAACTTGCATGGGGTTATTTATTTAAAAATACTGTTAAAGAATAAAAAATGTCTGAAAGGAATAAGTAACTAGGACCTCAAAAGTGCTCACTTTATCGTGAACAGGCTATAACGATGGAGGGACAGTAACTACACGTGTTAACGCTAGAATAAAAATGTAAGGTGAACATTTATGGCTACTAAAATGACATCTTCATTTTCTGTTTCTTTTTTTCTTAATCATAGTGTAACAATTAACAATTTTATTTACCTTTATTATAGTATTAGAGTTTTATTGAACCGGCGCATGAATAAAGTAATGTTAATTTTCCATATGCCGGAGGAATACACAGTGTGTATACGAGAAGTCTCATGCCAGGACTTTGTACAGCACTGTTCAAGACTCAGTCACACTACTGCATCCTGCATATTACTAGCTCAGAGTTACAAAGGACGATTCCAAAGAATTTCCGTTTAACAACAATAGTAAAACAAAAGAACATGTTCTGGAAGCCTGCCTAGTTACCGAATGAATTAGCGAAATACTCGGGTCTGTGGGTAATTATTATTTTTCTTTTCGCGAGTGTCTACGAAAATAAATACTGCTTTCAGAGGTTATATTTTGTAATGAAATATGGTCGATATTACGTGTGTTAAATTCGTGCAATCATATGACGTAAACGAATACACCGATTCTATGTAAATATAAAAACGTTATCTTCCTACACTGAAGAGCCAAAAAAAAAAAAAAAAAAAAAAAAAANATGCAAATAACAGAGGTATGTAACCAATCAGAGTAACACGATGCGGTCAGCAGGTAGATCGGTTACTGCTGCTACAATGGCATGTTATGAAGATTTAAGGGAGTTTGAACGGTGTGTTATAGTCGGCGCAAGAGAGATGGGACATAGCATCTCCGAGGTAGCGATAACATTTGGATGTTCGCGTAAGACCATTTCACGAGTGTACCGCGAATATCGGGAATCCAGTAAAACATTACATCTTCGACATCGCTGCNAGCGATAACATTTGGATGTTCGCGTAAGACCATTTCACGAGTGTACCGCGAATATCGGGAATCCAGTAAAACATTACATCTTCGACATCGCTGCGGCTGGAAAGAGAACGTGAAAGAACGGGACAAACGACGACTGACGCGAATCATTAAACGTGACAGACGTGCAACCCTTTCTCAAATTGGCGCAGATTGGATTTGAGGACTGCCCTGTAGGATTCATGGTGATAATTGCCTCCTGCATACCTTCAGATATTAGTCGAGTCCATGCCACGTCATCTTGCGGCACTTCTGCGTGCTCGGGGGGCCTTACACGATATTAGGCAGGTGTACCAGTTTTTTTGGCTCTTCAGTGTAGATATCAAAGTTGTTTATTATTTAGTCTCATGCGTAAAATAGGATTGAACTGAAGTGTATTTTAGTATTTTCATTAAGCGTTTGTTAATTATTAGACTAAATATGTTTAAAATTTCAGGATATTCCCATACATGTTAAGACTATGTAATGTTATTTGATGTCAAAAGAACGAAAACAGGACCAATTGGTTGGACATGGCACCCACCTGTGGTTCGAAAAACTATGGAAAACAGAAATAAGGATTACCAGATTGGTAATCAAACATTAATCTTCGTGATTGCGAGACTACTGTATTGTACATATAAAAAATAATTATCTGTTTGCCATAAAATGCCCCATACGAGAACTGTAGACATGACTTCAAAATGAAAAAGTAATAAATCTGATCTGCCGTATTGCAAAATACTGTTTGTTGTTGTGTTAATACTATTTATGGTGTTCACAGGCGTAAAATTAGAATAGAGTCTTCGTATGAATATGTCACCTTTTATTACATATCCTTGAAGTAAAGGGGCCACGGTGGCTGAGCAGCTAGACTGCTCACCTCTCACCAAGGCGAACCGGGTTCAATCCCAGGTCGGTTCACTCCATATTTTTGCAAGTGGGAATCGTACCGGATGATGCCGCTGGCCGGCGGGTTTTCTCGGGGATCTTCCGTTTCCCCCGCCCCTTCATTCTGGCGCTGCTCCATACTCACCTCAATTCACCCTCATCGACTCTCAAGACCTCGATTTTAAGAGCATCCCAAATCTCTCCGCTCTTCACTCACTCGAATAATAAATACGCAAACCGTCAAATAATGTTATATAAAAGTTTTCAGGTCACCGGTTTGATTCACATTATTAGTCAATGAAAATTATCATGAACCTGTTAGTTTGTCTGCTGGCTACGTTGTGGATTTGATGAAATGCTTACATTTGTTACATATTTAAAATAAAAATTATTATTATGGTATATTCAAGGTTACTTTCAACTTTCCTGAATTCCTGCTTAAGTTCTATTTTCGGGATAGTTCTCCACCGCATGCAAACAAAGGTTAACCAAGTCTAGAAATTACAATAAAAGCGACAACGCATTTCATTCGAGCGTACCCAGTTTAATAATATTTTTCATAAGAACTATTTCTTACTAGATATTACCAACACGTCTATTCTCTCTTTATTTCGTTGATATTAATTATAAGTGAGATATTATAATGTTTTGATAGAACACAAGTAAAAGTTCGATTCAACCAAAAGAAGGTATTTTTATGTTAACAAAAGTACGAAACGGTTGTGATAGATTACATATTCAGGAAGCAACTGAACACGTCATACACGGGGTGATTTTTCAAAGGTTTAATTCAGGAAGTGTGAAGAAACCTCAAAAATACCATATGTCGCAGTTTATCTTCAATTTAAACCATGCGGAAAACCGAGAACCTAAATTGTTGGTGGTGGGGGGTGTTTAAAAATAACTTTGAAATAATGAGGAAACGAACTGAAAGAGATTCTTGGCTGACTCTTCGCGTTATTGAAAGCACCTACCGGCGTCTACCATTCGTAACGTTGCGTCAGGAAGATTTCTCTCCGTCCTGTTGTGTCATCGCTACGCATGAGACCTCGAACGGCCCGTCGTAAAGCGCCTCGTCATCTTCACCTACTTGGGAGAAACCAGTTCGTTACGCCGCGCGCAACCGGCTGGTTTGTGATGACCACAAGATCGTAAAAACATCACGTTTAATAGTTGATTCCAGGAAAATAAATGAGCCTTAATAGTAAATTTCAATCATCTGGTTTTTTTGTCTTCGAACTTTTGTGGTTTTAGAATCTCCGATAATTCGTGGGCAGTTGCGATCGCTTTTCACAATCGTTATTTATAGTTAATTTACTATTTCTTCCAATTTTTCTGAAGCTCTGCTAAAGTTCTACTTCCAGGATATTCCTCCGCCTCGTGCAAACAAAGTTTAACCGAGTCTGGGAAATTACAACGAAGGGACAACGCACCGCATTCGTGCGCACTCTTTGTGAAAATATTTTGCACAAGAACTATATCTTGCCAGGCATTACCAACACACATTTTTCTCACTGTTCTATTGATATTAATAATAAATGAAATAATGTAATTCAGAAATAAAATGTAAGTAAAAGTTAAATTTCAACAAAAATAAGATACTTTAGTTTTAACATAAAAATAAAACGCTTGTAAAAAGTGATATATATTTAAGAAACGACCAAGCACGTCATAAATGGGGTGATTTTTCGAAGGTTTGATTTAAAAAGTGCGAAGGAACCACGAATAGACCATATACTTATATTCTCTGGCTGGTCATTCTACCATAAGCTGAAACGGTGGCAAGTCTCTGGCTTGTGAGATCTCCGATTCGAAGAAGAGGTCATCTTACGTCTNTCTACCATAAGCTGAAACGGTGGCAAGTCTCTGGCTTGTGAGATCTCCGATTCGAAGAAGAGGTCATCTTACGTCTGATATCGTTGACACATTAGCGTGAGGCTCAGATTTTTTTTAGGGCGACGGTAGGCAAAGGAGCTATACCACAGATAATTCCACCTTTAAACATATAAACATCATTCAACCACGTGTAACCAACTCTGAGCCTGCACCAGGCTGATGGCGTGTTATCCATATCGACCTCGTCGTAAAACCAGATTCCTCAGAGCCGCAGTCGCTAAGGCTATAAGACTGTTCACGGTAAAATGAGAACTTTAGAAAGCCCTACTTCAGATCTTCTTGTGTGCACGTTGTGTATTCATCCTCCTTATGCAAAATTAACATTGCTATTGGCCTCGTCAATTAATTGATGCGTCGGTCAAGTGAAACTATTAAATTATTAGGAAAATACGTATTTTACAAATTTGCTCATTTTTACACTTCGATGCATTAAAAAAAAAAAAAACAGAAAGCGAAAGAAATAATTTAAGTTATCTCAGATTGCTATCTGACACTTTTTATTCGACTTTAAGATACGAAACTACTATCCAGCGTTACCAACTTTACTGGGCGAATGTCACTCCGTGCGCCCATTAGAATATACGCAGGCACGGGCAGTGACTTTTTTCTAAGGTTCATTTCTATAGTGCTTACTTTATCGTCAACGGCCTCTATGGCGTCATACTCGCGTCCCAAAAAAATTTCAAAACACACAGGTTAGAACAGCCGCTTATACCGCGAACTCACAGACACATGCGAGCAAGATGGCGTCAGCGACCAGCAACACGTTGGAACGCCGTTCGCCAATCAGCGCGTCTGGTGACTTACTCGCAAGTCGGCAACCCAGCCCAATAGGCGTAGAGACCTGCACAAATTCGCGTTATCTTTAGATGACAGGGTAAACTCCATCGCCTTGCACATAAGTGAGCGCAGTTAGTGGTTTCACTGGCCGTTAACCTTTTTAGGGGCGTCGTCTACCTGGGCGGCGTTCCAGAACGTTACTCTGCGAGTACGCTTTTCTCTTTGNGTTAACCTTTTTAGGGGCGTCGTCTACCTGGGCGGCGTTCCAGAACGTTACTCTGCGAGTACGCTTTTCTCTTTGGTTGTCCCAAAACACTTTGAGTAAATGTTCTACTCGCTCTCGGCAGTGTCCCAAAACTGCAGAATAGTTACTCTGAGCATCTTGCAAGAGTGAAAACTTTTACACATACTATTTCAGCGAGTAACAAGGGGGTAAACTGAAAATGGTGGAAAGTTTAGTAGAATTAAGCATATTGAAAGGAAATGTGGACATTCTTTTTACTGACACACACGGGGAAATTACAAATGAAGAGTGATAATATTTGGGTTTTTATTTAGTTGTTAACTTTTATAAAGGTTATATTTTTATATGAAATGTTTGTGGTTAATTTATCGCAAGTAAAGCTTTTTATGAACATTACTGATATTTTTTAAAATGAAAGAATTTGAGAAAAGGGGCAAATATAATTTGGAATTAACATTGGTTGCTGTATGTGTAAACACAGAATGCTATTTACATAATGTTCGTTCCAAAACCAAGTTTAATTTTTGCTTTCCTCGGCTGTTACTCTCTGTTACTTTACTCTACTCTTGGAGCAACGTTTTGGAACGAGGCCCTGTTTGACTTCGTTTAAGGAGGTTGACCAGTCCGCTGCTGAAGTTACATTACTGGCTCGGGCTCCCAGCGAGGGAGATCGCCAGACATACTGCCAACCAATGGCAGAAGTCGGTAAAGTGCACGGTAACTTTTGGTCTGCTGCTAAACAATAACGCGAACTTTGCAGATCTCTGCCAGCAGCGAATCTTCAGCCGCGCGCAGCCGTCAGCCACACACAAAAATTCCGTTACAGTAGCTCGCGAAGCCAATCGGCGAACGGTTACACCCTCGTCAAAGGAACCGGCCTGCCATTTCACTTCTGTAATCTTGCCTATTCTATGCTCACGTAGCGAGAAGGCCGGGAAAGACAGTCTGCGCCCCCCCCCCCTTACAGGAATAAATTTAATGAGCACCAACACAGTTGGGAGCGCATCATAATCAGGACACGTTTCCTTTGACGTCGCTTAAATAAACGTCCGATGTTAAGCTCAAAACTTTACTTTTTGAACTCATTAAAATAACAGTGTACTTTCAATCGGCGAATTTGTTAAGCGCCAAATGTCCCTTTAATCGCTGTGCATCTTTTGTATTCCTGGTTTTAAAAAACTATGCGTTTGCCATAACTCAAATATGCGAAGGAAATTAATCTTTGCTTTTTTTCTCAAGTTAAGTTACGACGTTCATGGCCAGCGGTATTATGACAAACGTTGTTTCTTAAAAGGGTCATTACATCGAAATTCTACATGTCGTCTAGAGAGTTTATCGATTAAGGAAATGTTTTGAAAGAACTGCAGGTATAAAAGATGAACGGCATTGCAAGCCCACGCTGCGAAATGACTTAATTCAACAATATATTAAAAATCGATTTAAAACACATAGTTTGTGTAAGAACAAGTAAAAGTAATTTTATTAACTGTCGCGTACTGTCAAACATTTTATTTGCAGTATTCCCGCGAAAATCTCGCTTTTGGGCTGGTTAATTTTTAAACGCAGGCTTCAGAAAGCAAACACGAATGTGCACTGTATTGGCCGACGCCTGTAAAATCAATGAGATGAACTCTCTTTGCGTAATGACGTGATATCTTCCTGAAGTACACGCGATATCTTAACGTAAGGTGCACAAATGATGCGAATCCCCAAAGACTAAATGTGACGAACGCTACCGCAGTTTTAAATGGACAAAAGAGTATTAAGCTGATGAGAGTCTGCAGTGACCTAAATCGGCAGCTCGGTTTTTCGAGGTGTGGAATTCAGTGAGGAAGATTTGATCATGAGACTTTGAGGAACTTTGAATATCACACAGTATTAAGGCTCTTGTTTTTTTTTTCCCACGGAAATCTATGCAATATTTCTTCTTGTCGCCTACTGCAGAACCCTCACATCTTGTGCAAAGCGTGTTTGTGGTCACACACGTTTTGATGCACGATCTATGAATTTTTCATGTCCTATTTCTTGATGCACATGCACCTATCGCTCTCTAGTAAAACTGCTTTGTTATACATATGTAGCTTGATCATAACGGTTCAGGCACATTGCAAACATTAAAGAATGTAATTTCTGTTGACAGTGGTGCTTGGTGATTCTGGCGGCCGTCGCCATAGTGGCAGCGGAAGAGGCGGCTAAGGTACAGGAGGAGTCAAAGCACGTCACTAAGAAGACCGAGGATGGAAAGAAGACAGAGAAGCGCGGCATATTCGGGCTGGGCTATGGCTACGGCGGTGGCTACGGCGGCGGATACCACCTGGGAGACATCGGCATCGGCAGCTACGGGCACGGCNTGGCTACGGACTGCTAGGAGGACACGAGACCATCAAAACCATCCACCTCACGCAGAAGGTGCCGTACGCAGTGCCGCACCCCTACCCCGTGGCGGTTCCTGTGGAGAAGCCGGTAGCATACCCCGTGGAGAAGCCCTACCCTGTACCCGTCAAGATTCCCGTCGACAGGCCTTACCCTGTCCCAGTCGAGAAACCCGTGCCCTACCCTGTCGAGAGGCCCGTACCCTACCCAGTTAAGGTTCCCGTTGACCGTCCTTACCCCGTGCACGTTCCCGTGGAGAAGCAGGTTCCCTACCCAGTCGAGGTCAAAATTCCAGTGCCACAGCCCTACCCAGTTCACGTGCCCAAACCATACCCCGTGATAGTCGAGAAGAAAGTTTCCGTGCCCCACCCATACCCCGTGGAAGTCAAGGTTCCTGTACCACAGCCCTACCCAGTGCACGTGAAGGTACCCTACGCAGTACCCGTCGACAGGCCGTACCCCGTGCACGTCAAGGTTCCCGTCGACCGTCCTTACCCCGTGCACGTGCCCAGGCCCTACCCGGTAACCGTCGAGAAGCATGTGCCCTACCCTGTCGAGAAGCCCGTGCCCTACCCAGTCAAGGTGCCCGTTGACAGGCCGNCCAAACCATACCCCGTGATAGTCGAGAAGAAAGTTTCCGTGCCCCACCCATACCCCGTGGAAGTCAAGGTTCCTGTGCCACAGCCCTACCCAGTGCACGTGAAGGTACCCTACGCAGTACCCGTCGACAGGCCGTACCCCGTGCACGTCAAGGTTCCCGTCGACCGTCCTTACCCCGTGCACGTGCCCAGGCCCTACCCGGTGACCGTCGAGAAGCATGTGCCCTACCCTGTCGAGAAGCCCGTGCCCTACCCAGTCAAGGTGCCCGTTGACAGGCCGTACCCAGTGGCAGTACCCAAACCTTACCCCGTCGCTGTGGAGAAGCCAGTGCCGTACCCAGTGGAGAGGCCGGTGCCTTATCCAGTCGAGAAGCACGTCCCCTACCCAGTGAAGGTCCTTGTTGACAGGCCGTACCCTGTGGCGGTACCCAAGCCATACGCCGTGGCCGTGGAGAGGCCAGTACCGTATCCAGTGGAGAAGCACGTACCTTACCCAGTGCACGTACCCGTGGAGAAGCCGATACCTTACCCCGTGGAGAAGCCCGTGCCTGTACCAGTCAAGGTCCCGTATGCCGTGCCCGTGAAGGCGCACTACGGGTATGGTGGACATAGCTATGGCGGACAGAGCTACGGTGGACAGAGCTACGGTGGACAGAGCTATGGTGGACAGAGCTATGGTGGACACGGCTACGGTGGATATGGCCATGGGTACTGAAACCACCGCAGGACTGAACTCCATAGCCACCGCAGGACTGAACTCCATCCCCATTAAAGCCATCATCAAGTCCCCTTCACGCGTCCGCCAGAGCCATCAAGCATTACATTAGTTCCATCTAACACTGTACATCTCGCTCTTTGCTCTCATTGCTGGTTGAAATGAAAGGAAAACTTTTACTGTAAGTTTTCAGTTTCATGAGACAGAGCAAGAACTTCCATTTTATTTCTCATCGTCGTTTCATGAACTATCTGTATATCTTCATTTTCATATTTTCGGGTTCTTGAGAGAGCCATGTGCGCTACTAATTAAATTGTTGTAAAATTGTTTTTTTTTATCTTTGTATGTATTTTTTTATATTCTTCTAGATTTTTAGCTTTGTCTTAATAAATTTATTACTACAAAATCGTATATTGACAATGTTTTCAAAATTGACTGTTCCGTCTGCTCCTTAAGCAGGCTTATTTTTATGTCCTTTTCCTTCATGTATCCTGTTTGATAATGACTTACGCACTAAATTAACTGTTGGATATTCCATTTTTGGTATTTACCAGCAAATTTCAGTTGGAAACAGCCTATGTATTCTTAAGTTGTTAAGGCCATCCATAATTTTCTCGTATGCAAATACGTTGCTCAGGTTCCTAATTTAATTGGCAAGGATAGAGAATCTTCCTACGAATGAACATCATCCGCATTTGCCTGTAGTGGAAAGCAGTCAGAAAAGCCATCTGCAGTGTAGCAATCTGAGAAAGAATTTTCGACCTCTCGAATGTGGTGGCAGGCAAGTCAGCTAACAATCAAAACATCCAATGCATTTGGCACAATGTTAACGTAGTTTATATTAAAACGGTAATACGACGCAAACGTTTATACTAATCCAAACCTTGTAACTGCGGCAGTCTGCGACACTTTTCATGAAATTTACTTATTGCGGATTATTTGCTGCACAATTATCAAAATTAATTTCTAAATTTAAAAAAAATATGCCAATAATTTTTTATAAATGCGCATACATACAAAACAGCAATAAAATGACGACTTTGTTTATAACATGCTAAAATTATTTTTTCACAATCTGCTGATATTCTAACCAAGGTTGGTAGGTACCTTGCATTGTTGTAACATAAGTAGTATGCTGTAAGTTCGTTTACCATTCAGATTAGGTGCATAAACCTTATATAAGAATTATTAAAACATGTATGTTGTTAATAATTTTGGAAGCCATATCTTAGTTAGACTTTTCGATGTGCGAAAATTTAAAGAAAGGGAATTGAGATAACATTTCCCTTCGTACTGTTTTCTATCATGCCAATATGTATGTCAATTACTACACTGAAAGCAAAATAGAGTTGCAGACACCAAATAAACGTACTTGAAAAATACTTGTTTGCGCTGAACAATATGTTCTTCACTCAACTGATCTGCTCTTGCTCCAAACAAGCAAACGAGAGTTTATTTCTAATTTTCGTGACAAACTAGGATAATACCACTGTATCTTAGTGCATTTATTGATGCGAAATAATTATATAAACAGTCAGAAGTAAACTCAACAGCAAAAAAAAAATCTGTAAAGCGTGTAAAAAAATATTTTTATACATGTCCTGTATTATGAATATGTGTAATTAAAATAATTTATATTTCGCCAGTAGTCACATTATACGAGTTTTCCAGAGCGAAGTGGTAGGACCGAAAGCTTTGGATTCGAAACTTGATCACGCTTTCAATTTTTTAAATTATAATTGAAACTGTTTAATGTACTTAGATCAATACAAAGCTTTAGTTACACCAACCAAATATTACAAGTTTTGCGGCAACCAAATAACAACAGAATAATTTGGTTTCAGCAATAAAATATTTAATTGCCCCTATGTAACAATTAATAATGTTTCGTTTTATTCAAAAAATCTTTTTTCTCGGTTTAATCTATGTTTACCATTCATTGTAACGTTTACATAGACTTATCATTTGGAATGCTTAATTTAGTTTGGCAAGAGTGATTTTATACCTATGATTCAAGCAGAAACGCATTCCACGAAAGCATCTTAAACAGGTCACTCTCTCGATGTCATTACGATTATCGGTTAAGTGTATTAATTAAAAGAAACAGTGAAAGGATAGACCAAGTGGTAAATTAATGACTGACAATACTCAAACAAAAAGTAAGGCATTCAAATTCTTTGTGTGATAATACCTCCCGTCCTTAGGATTTTCGTATGAATCTCAGTTTCACCGACATATATTTTCACATACGAATACTTCGCAATTTTTCAGCTCAGGTACCTTATAACATAACATATAACATATGTCAAAATTACGCGTACCAACAATGAAGTTTGTTCTTATTTCGATTAAAAACCAATCTCTTCCCCACAAAAATTAACAATCAAATATAACAGTTCCTTGAAAACATATATTATTTTCATTAAGAAGTGTAATAAATGGGAACACGTATTTGTGTGAGGAATGTCATTTTTCGTCTATCAAATGTAATTTTGGCGGTTCTACAAAATTGGTATTGAAGAATTTATATTAATTTCTGTTGTTAGGCAGTCAGTAGCGACATCAAGGAGACCGTAATGTTGTGTTGCCAAATCTACTATCTTACTGAATTGTAAGTCACTGTAGAGGCCCCCTGGACATTTCCAGGATCGTGCTCAGATCTTAAAGTTTTTTCGTTCTGGGTCTCTGAGTCGATAGTAATCACCGTCTTCCGTACCGTGCGCCTAGACCACTGCGCGTTGGTCGATCTTTAATCTCACTTCCGACGAATGGTGCTCCGACATCTCCGACTTCCTGCTATAGAACTACTTATGTGCAGAACACGAAGCTACGCAGCATCACAAGACATAATTGCGGGAAAAGGTACTGAACCTAACTCAAGAATTAACCGTTTATAAGCCAACTTGAAGATTTAATTTAACAGGAATTAGTTTAATGGAGGTTTTGAAGAACCTACGAAATTTTACTCGAAATTACCTTTAAAGGTCAAAAAACATTTTATGTTATCGAAAACTGTTCATTTTAATATTCTAACGAACTTTATAAACCTCCTTATGTTAGTGTTTCATTATGGCCTACTTTCGAGAATTTCGCAATAGTCGCATATGGTCCTAGGTAATTTCGTGGGCTGTCTTGGCATATAGGGCTACCAATAAACAACCACGGCAAAGGAGAAAACCACGACTTCATCATGACTGGAACACGCCGTTATTCTTGGAGCGAACGCCACTGGCGAGTATTCACTACTGATACCACTCACTGATTTATTGCGTTCCTAATTGTTTTCTTCTCATCAGAAACTTACATGGCGGCAGTAGAAAAATTAATGTAGAACGTAAAAATAACTCAGCGGAAAGAAAAAAAGGTGTCTCTCAGCGTTTTTTATCTTGAGACAACTTGGCAACATTGCCATCACCACCATGTTTTTTCTCAGAAATTATACCGTATATTTATGTAGTGTATAAATGTATTAGCTCAGGTGTACGAGTAACAGAAAAAAGCTAGATCATTATGAAATTGCAATACCACTTAGGACGCACACAGAAATAGAGCCAAATTAACGCATGCATGCACATCCGGGGTCATTCTGATTTCCCTACGTTATTTGCGGTAGAACGTGCCCGTTGAGAAAGTGCTCGATGTCCAGGGAGACGACTGGCGTTACTCGGCTTGTCTGGTTCACCTCTAACGACCTCGCCGTCGAAGAGACGTTAATCCCTATCTACCTTCTGACTGCCAACCTATGTCAGCCAGTATGACATCCAGTTTCGTATACGGGTCGTTGTAATATCCAGTCGTGCGACGGGCTAGGCTCTGTGACAAGAGAGAGAGAGAGAGAGAGAGAGAGCGGGCCCACAACGAAATAATCCCGAGGAAGCGCAGCAGTGATCGTAACTAACTTCCACTGTTCAGGGGTAGTGAATAAGCCGTGACACAGGACATGAGCCGGACAAACCACTCTCGCCAGTTGAATTCGGCAGAAGAAAACGCGAGGAGTGTGACAGGTGAAACAGCGAAGCACAACACACTTCTGCACGCATTACTTTACTGAACTTATACGCAGTTGTACTGTTTACAATGATATTAGGATAAATGCGGGACAGTTGCTCCTGTGGGAGAGAGACCCTATTCTAATTCACAGAATATTCACACCTGCCACGCAATCTGAGTAGCGGCGTGTGTTCCTACCAGTTGGAAGTAAACGAGCCAGGTGAAATAACGTAAAAGTTTGGTGTTTATATGCTAATTTCGCACCAAAAGTTACGTAAGGTTGTTACGTGCATTAAGCTGCGTTATTGTACGTGGGTTTAATGTAAATTTGGTTTAAAAAATTTTAAAATTGTAGGTTTTGTGGTTGGGTACTAAAAATACGTTCATTGAAGTTAACGTTGCCTTCTGTCGCGGACATACGCTCATTTAAGTGAATGTAAGCTCTGTCGCGAAAGCAATTTCTCTACAATAGTATTTAATTTTCTTCTAAAGTCTTTCTCCAAAACCAAAGATATTTTGTAATTTTGACCAGAAGCAGATAAGCGTGACAGCTGTGCTACTCAGTTATGTTAAAAATAATTCTGTCGAAAAAATACATNCAGTTATGTTAAAAATAATTCTGTCGAAAAAATACATAAATATTTTTACACTACGAAATGTAAGTCATGACAGTAATATACATAATGCAAGCGATAGTGCGGACTAACGACGACCTTCGCCTAGGTGTATTGCTTCACGTTGTTGTTCCGATAAACAGCATACGCACATTATGACAACACATTGTGTCTTACTTCGAAGAAAGTATGTAAATTCCACATAACTGAGGGACTTTGGACGAGCCTGTTCATGAAAAGAGAGTGCGAGGTTGGAGCACCGTTCAGTATTATAGGTATTCCGCGTGGCAACGTTGAAAACATCATAATGAAACAATGTAGTTATATGTTGTTCTAGATAAACTGAGCACTTTTGAAAGCCCTGTATAAGATCTACTTGTACGCACATTGTGTATTATTCCACCATACGTAAAATTAACATTGCCATGGGCCATATCACTTTATTCATGCGTTGGTCAAGCGAAACCCTGAAATTATCAGGAAAATAAATATTTAACAAATTTTCTACTTATCCCACTCATATGTATTAAAAAACAAATAATGCAAAATATGTAATTTTAGTATTTAAAAATGTTACCTTACACACTCAATTCAACGATATGACATGACACTACTTTCTCTGCGTCGCCACCAACTTTACTGGATGCTTGCCAGCCAGTCTGTCCAACATAATATATGCACGTAGGAGTAGTCAAATTCTTCAAAGTTTGACTTCCAAAATGCTGTATTAATCATGAGCAGCCTATAAAAATATGTCCGCCGCTGCGCACTGACGATTGATTGTATTACCTTCAAAATAAACATTGCTTAATACATTGCACGTGAACACATAACATTAATGTTTATGCATAGACGCAGAAATGCAAAGCATGAGAGCTGATTATAGCATATTTAGATAAATAAGGGAAATAAATATTGGTTTATTGCCTCAAAATATATGACCTAGTAAAGGAAAGGTAGAATGGATTCAGTGTGTTTCACGCCACAAGAAATTTCGTTAAAATTTAATGTACTTGGCTGCAAGGGTAGCATTTGTGGACGGTAAACGAAAAGCCTAAGAACATTCAAACGCCGTCAAACAGATAAAAATATAAAACTTTGGTTTGGGCATATGGCTAATCACTTATTGAAATAAGCGTATTCTACAAATAAGTATTGTTAACATGTTGACCAAAACGCTTTTTATGGGGCATCTCTCTCATATATGTCGGGGAATATCACCTAAATGAAGGAATGTGTGACCTAAAATTGTATGTTTAGATTTATAATAATATTTTTAACGTTATAAAGAGAAACTGGATATTTTTCTTTTCATTTTAAAAGTATTAAAACAGGGAGAGTGTTTCACAGGTACTATATCATTTTTTAACTTTTTTTTCCCCTTGAGTAGGGCATCTCTCCGAAATGCAGCGGAAGTTTGGTTTGGAGAACAAACTAGCTAGGAGAACGCGTCGTCAGCGAGGGATCGACGGTGGATGCTGAGGGCGGGTTTCCAAGCACTGGCAGCTGACCGGACCCGCAGTGTTGCCAGGAGGGGATCTAGCACTTGGCGGCGGCAAGGCTAGGTTGGAAATGCTCAATTTAGGCAGATAACGACAAAATAATATGCCGGGGCATGGCAAGGCGATGTGGGAAAGTGACATATGAAACACCACAATGAGAATATAAATTACAAGTAAAGTGGTTGCCAAACGAGTGAAGTGCTTCACTACGAACACGCGCGACTTTCCTCGACGGTGGTCCAGAGATGTTAGCCGAGTTCCGGTCGCAATGGGCGGACAGTATTCAACGCCACAGAGACGGGTGGTACGAGAAATGAAATGTTGTTTGGAGGAAAATATGGTTAAAACAACTCATATTAATGCGAGACAACTGTTAAAAAAATTTAAAAATAATTGTTGTCATTAATTATGCATACCATGGGTGAGGAGGGGGGGGGGCAAGTTTATCATGGTCTAGTCCTGGGCCGGCCTCATTATTGTGATCAGTCTCGGGAACGTCCTACGGACCGCGGGCTTGAGTGAATTTTCACGAAATATCTTGGTGAGGAGCAGAAAGTGCACTGCAGGTTGTCTACACTCATGGCGCACACAACTGGCTTTTCTACGTGCTGCTTTGCTCTGGGCCTTTGCTGTGTGCATATCACATGCGGTATTGAGCTTGCGCTAGGGTAAACGACAATACGGTGGCATATCATCCGATGTATGAATATTTATAATTTCATGTATACGTGAGATAGAGAGACGTGATTAAGAAAAGTGGTATCGGTGATACGACATCTCATGGTATTACTAGCACATTTTTTTTTCGCTGTAATTTAGAAAAAATCTAAATTGGACGTACATACATAGTGTCACACTAATATATAAACTTATCTTTACAAAGGAAGAAGACTACAAAAAAAGCTCCAAATGATATTTTTCACACGGCGATAGCTGTTCATTTGATTAGTTTACTCAAATACATTGCTTTAATACGATTGAATTTTATAATGTCCCACGTATTGAACTTCCAGCCACCTTCCTCAAAATCGTTTTAATTTGTTTGCAATACAAGTTTGACTCTAGGTAGCGTATTTCAATAATCTTATTTTCCGGTCAGACATATCTTCAGTTCGTACACATATTTTGGAAACAACTTGCACTAAACATAGTTTTAATAAAGTAATTTCCTCTGAGTAGTTTTAGAGATTATTTATTTTCATTGATTTTAAATGTACATTTAATTATTTGAAATATAGGTGCACTTAATGTAAAACACAATATATTTGTATTATGATGTTGATTTGACTTTGACTGTTCACGTAATAGTGCGTACACACCTAATTCGAGGCGTTTTATACACGAATGCTACAGCAACTCTTGGAAGTTACAAGTTATTTTAATAACAAGGAGGTGGCAGCTTTACAAGGTCTCTACTTTTATGATGAAATCTTCTCGAGGATGGCTCACACACAACCACTAACATAACTAGCATACTCATCTTAACCTAAGCAGCCTCGAGCAGAACTGAAAGAATCATGCACTGCCATAGAAACAGGCTTGGAAGTTAAGCATTGTGGCAGCTTGCAGAGGCGTTACGCCAGAAACACTTCAGGCTGCTCGTCGCTCGCTACATGTGCGCTTACAGACGCGCATTGCTGTCGATGGTAAACACATGAAGCTCGTGCTGTGAAAAGACCTACTGTGAAGCGTTTCTACCATAACTGTGCTCTTTTGTACTATGCGTGCGGATGCGATTGCATTTCTNTACGCCAGAAACACTTCAGGCTGCTCGTCGCTCGCTACATGTGCGCTTACAGACGCGCATTGCTGTCGATGGTAAACACATGAAGCTCGTGCTGTGAAAAGACCTACTGTGAAGCGTTTCTACCATAACTGTGCTCTTTTGTACTATGCGTGCGGATGCGATTGCATTTCTCCTTAGTTTGGTTTGTTCTATTTTTGTTGTGGATCTGTACGCACTCGTTACTCAGTACAGTTAATGACTAGGAAAATTTTTTTCTGAATTACGTTGGTATCTGAATAAAATGTAATATATTGATATCAAACTTGCACTCACATTGCCCGTCTTCCCTCTGCTGCAGTGCTCTCCTTTGTCCAATATCGCATTCAGTGCCCCTTGCCCCATTAAGGTAAGCGCTACGCTGCTATAAGGAAGNGAAAAGACCTACTGTGAAGCGTTTCTACCATAACTGTGCTCTTTTGTACTATGCGTGCGGATGCGATTGCATTTCTTCTAAGTTTGGTTTGTTCTACTTTTGTTGTGGATCTGTATGCACTCGTTACTCAGTAAAGTTAATGACTAGGAAACAAATATCCTGAATTACGTTGGTATCTAAATAAAATGTAATATATTGATATCAAACTTCCACTCACATTGCCCGTCTTCCCTCTGCTGCGGTGCTCTCCTTTGTCCAATATCGCATTCAGTGCCCCTTGCCCCATTAAGGTAAGCGCTACGCTGCTATAAGGAAGNAGTGCTCTCCTTTGTCCAATATCGCATTCAGTGCCCCTTGCCCCATTAAGGTAAGCGCTACGCTGCTATAAGGAAGCGGTCCCGCCAGGATGAGTAACGGCGCGTGTTGCTTGCTTACAGCTGTGAGTACAGGCCCACTGCCCCATGCTACCGACCCACTTAACTTGATCATATTTCCACATTATTTCTTGGCTTTTCTGTGCTACTTTCTATTGCTTATGCTATATCACTGAATTCTTCTTTGCGCGTACTTTCAGATGCCATTGAAATAAATTTATGTTTTCATGGGAAAAATCATATGTGGTCTAATTATTTCTGTCCATACCCGTGTTACGAATAGTCACTTAGCAGCAAATTACTTGCTCCCGTAGGTAATTTCATTTCGCGAAAACCGCATTTCGTGATCAGCAACTGTTCCGGAAATTTTGGGGGTTTCCACGTTTATAACAGAGGCACATCAAATGAGGATGATTGATCAAGAACTTACGAATTCCTTTGAGTCATTAAGGTTCACTAACCCACATTTNATTGATCAAGAACTTACGAATTCCTTTGAGTCATTAAGGTTCACTAACCCACATTTTTATTCGATTAGTCATACTGCTCCATCGCATTTTCTGGTGGAAGACACAGTGTTAGCTATTTCACTTTCAGAAAATGAACAAGAAACAATTTAACGTNTTTTATTCGATTAGTCATACTGCTCCATCGCATTTTCTGGTGGAAGACACAGTGTTAGCTATTTCACTTTCAGAAAAGAAGCTTTAAAAAATGTTCAGGTACAAATGAAGCTTGCTGATGTACTTTAAGAAAATGAACAAGAAACAATTTAACTGGTTAATACTGCGCAGTACTATGTAATGAAATTGAATCTATTTCTCTTAGTATATTTTTTTAGAACGGTGATTTTATTGTGCATTCCATTTTCACACGGTAGGCCTATATGGGTCTCGAAGGATGAAATAAATCACGCCACTCTGACGTAACTGTCTCACGCTCAACACAGGTCCTCATTTTCCTGTGTCGGCATCGTATCCTTCCGTGCTCGAAGTATACCATTTCCACACCGTAACTGCTACTTGCGTACCAGACAAGCCGCAACAGGACCGATAACAACCAAAAAAACAATTATGTCGTGCAGGGGATGTTGCGTATAAAATACGCGGCCGTTCCGTAGCCTGCAGCCAGGAACAATACGAGAAAGGAAACACCGGGTGTTTGCACAACTCAAGAGAGTATTAATTGCTCTTTTGACAGCTGCGGCCGGAAGTCAGCGGGAACAATGCGAAAGAAAGTGGCCAGGCAACAATGGGCTGGTATGCCGGCGAAAACAAAAGAAAAGCGCTTGTCGAGGGGTGGAAGAAGAGATGAAGGTGATGATTGTGAGCATCTTTTCTGGCACGCGCCGTGGTTACTCAATGCTACCGGGAGGTCCTTTCTGGTTTCGCGATAGTGAGCTCGCTCACTGCACATGGAGCAATAACGAAGTCGACGCGACAGCAGGTCGACATGGACTTGCGTTCTCTGCTGGTGTAATTTCAGTCCCGGCGTTAATGAGTCTTAGGGTGATACACACAACGCAGCTATCAGATTTGTAATATTAGCTAACCTACTGACTTGCAGAAGACCCGACTTTGTTATGGATGACGATTTAATAGCACGGGTATTATTTATAGTTTAGATTATTTACTTTGACTATACCGGTGGTACAAAAATTCAATACTCAATCTTCTAGGGATGCTAGAAGAGACCGAAACAGATATGTTTGATTGAAATAACTATACGTAGGAAATTGACGATAGAAGTACATTTGACGTGGTTGAGAATGATAATGAAATCTTTACTCTTCAATTAATTTAGAATCGTTTACAAAAACTGTTCTAAAACGAGGCCTCCTGCATCAACACAAGCTCTGCAACGACGTGCCATTGCCTGGCGTAAATATTCATAGACCCCAGGCATGTGCTATAGAGAGTAAGCAGCTACAAGCCCCCAGGCGACGAGCTCTTACTCCTCTTAAATTGGAGTCTCGGGCGCCAGGCTCTTCAAGTACCCCACACAAAATAGTCAAGTGGGGTTGAGGTCGGGAGAACGAGCAGGCCATGCAATGGGTCCACCAAGGCCAATGAACTGCTCGCCTAAATATGCGGTTCAAATGCTCTCGGGCGACATTAGAGAAATTAGGAGTTGCACCATATTGTTTAAACCGCAACCGATGTCAAATGCCAAGAGGAACATCTTCGAGGAGCTCAGGGAATGTGTTATCCAGGAACCGCAGGTACAGGTTACCATTAAGACGTAATGGCAACATGTTTGAACAAATAAAATTATCCCCAACACTACCTGGCCACATTTTTACAGCAAATAAGCTCCTAGTTGATAGTTGCACTAGTTGATACAATGTAGGTAGGGCCTACAGTATTAGAATTAAAAATAGTTATCTGCGTTCGAATAAAAACGTATATAAACGCAAAATTACTGTTTTAAAAGTTGTAAAATATTATTATTTAAAACATTATGCTAACAAAATTTAAAAAAAAATTAAAAGCATTTTTAATGTTAACCATTTTTTTTGTTCAAAGTTACCTGTTAAAAGGTATTTTGTATTTTATCACTGCTATATCGTAACGTAATCCAGACAAACTTCTCACCAGTACAATTGTATGATATCCCGGTCAAATGCAGCAGCACAATACAAATACTGTATTCCAGTTCAGCGCCTCGCACGTCGCGGATATCGAGAAACTTGCACTTGCAGTGTCGCTCTAACTATTATCTCAATTTGTGCCTAAAACGCATAAAAATACCTTCAGGTAGGCGGTTGCCTAAATGTTTCGGTTGTATGCAGTGCGGTTATAAAGAGGACGAGAAGTTCCAGATGATGGGTCCACCGTGATTAAGTTGGACACCGAATCACTTGTCTCTCACATATCCAGTCATGCGGGTAGTTGGGTGCACGAACAATCACCGGTCCGGACTCCCCGTCCACAATCGATGTGGCGTTAACATAATGCGTTCAGAAGAAAATTCAGTACCTGTTATTCAACGACAGCGTTGGTGTTCAGAACAACGTAATAGCACAACGGAACGTAGCGCGGAGTTAATATGACAAGAATTAAGCCTGCCAATGAGAGTATGAATCGTCACAGAAACTGCTGTCGTTACAAATCAAGTCCGGACATACGCGCGTGTGTTTATATATACATATGAATTATAAGTACATAGGTGAAATTTTTTTATAGTGGCATAAATGTCTGTTGTTTCGTACGCAAAAAACTTTTAGTCGTTTTTTTTTGTTTTGTTTTATGAAATTTGTTTTAATAAGAAATATTTCGTTACGGAAAACAATATATTGATAATCAGGGTAGTCAACCAACAAACGAAGACTATTATTCGTGAATGCAATATTATTTGCGATCTAGGTCTTAAAATACGTACAATTAGCTTAAACTTTTTCTTAATGGTACCGTTTCTATTACTCTATTTTACTACCTTGTCAATGGTAGATAGAGCCAGAATAAACGTTAACAAATCCAACACTATCGTATTTGCCACTTTTCGAACGTTAACGCAGTACTAAAAGTTCGTCAGAAACCAAAAACATATTTTAAGAATCAAGACAATGAATGCACATAATATGTGCAAATTTCCATATCTGCAAACACACACACACACACACACACACACTCACACATATATATATATATATATATATATATATATATCCCCGCTTCTCATTAAAGTAGCCCATATTAAATTTGGCGCTGATTAAAGAAACTATTACAGTCCTCAAACTACTTGAAGCTGAAGTTAACAATTTTAGACGAAGCCTTACCTGTTACAACTCAACTCGGTGCGATGAGGCGAACTCTTCCAGTTTAAAAGCAAAATAAAAGACAAAAGCGAGCGACCTGACCTACGGTGCATTCTCCTGCACGGGAAATATAGTAAAAAAAAGTGGGCAGAGAGTTCACAGGGTGAACTTTCACGGAGTGCACGACGTCTTACTTCCTGCTGCGAGTAGCGCCGGAAGTAATTGCTCCCCACGATCACACGACAAGCGACGGCTTTCCTCCTCTGTGAAAACCTCCGTCAGGAGAAGTTCACGTCTGCTGGAACTGATCTGCGTGAAAGGCCAGCGTGTGTCAAGGCTATCACACTGTAATATTTTTGTAACATTACAAATAAACTACAGAGAGTGAGTGAGTGAAGAGATTTGGGCGGCTATTAACAGCGAGGTTTTGAGAGCCGATGAGGGTGAAGCGAAGTGGGTATGGTGTAGCACCGGAATGCAAGGGCGGGGGAAACGGGAGATCCCCGAGAAAACTCGTCGACCAGCGGCATCGTCTGGCACGATTCCCACAAGCGAAATTCCGGGGGTGACCCCGCCGGGATTCGAACCTGGTTCGCCTTGGTGGGAGGCGAGTAGTAGTCTAACTACTACACAACCGCGGCCCCAAAAATTATAGTGAATTTTTACAAAACCTTAGTGTGGAATGTGTAAATAAAGTTGAATTTTAATAAGGAAGTGTTGAAGACTTCAATTTAATTATAAACATTGAGCTATAACGATTTTTGTATATTTTCTAATATAATTTGTTGTAAATATACACTCCGTATAGTTAGGCAACTAGTACCCACGGAATTGTCTACACTGGATGAATGACAACACTGATTCCTCCAGTGTTGCCTGCTGAAGAGCATTACAATCACCTATAATACGTTCCTGCGTGTTCTCTNACTGGATGAATGACAACACTGATTCCTCCAGTGTTGCCTGCTGAAGAGCATTACAATCACCTATAATACGTTCCTGCATGTGCTCTGGAGTTGTTGGAATATGTCGATAGAGAGCGCCTTTGAGGTACCCCAAATAAATAAGCCCAGGAGGTTGAGGTCAGGAGACTGAGTAGGCCACTGAACTAGTTCTCTACGACCAATTCACCTACCTGGATATTGTCGATCCAGAATACGACGTGCATACATGGAATTATGTGCTGGTCATCCATCGTGATCGTGCCACATTATCATTCTGTTCCTTAGAGGCATCTTCTCCAGAAACCAAGAAGAATTGTTTTTATGAAGGTGGCATACTCCCTGCCGTTTTGGTTACAATTCACGAAATAAGGCCCTATAACCTTATTGCCAACCATCCCACACCAGACGTTAACTCTCCATTGACGTTGATGGTCAACCTGTCGAAGCCATCCTAGGTTCCCGACGGCCCAATAATGCATGTTCCTCATATNGTCCATTGACGTTGATGGTCAACCTGTCGAAGCCATCCTAGGTTCCCGACGGCCCAATAATGCATGTTCCTCATATTCACTTGGCCTAAGTTGGAGTTCATCGGTAAAAATAATATCCGAAAAAAAAGTTCGTGTTGGCTATAATTTGATGATGTGCCCATTGACAGAACTCTACACGATTCTGGACATCATTCCCGTGCAATTCTTGGTGTCGGTGTACAATATATGGATGGAACGTATGACGCTTAAGAATGCGCACTCGTTTTCGGAATGCCAATTTCGGCTTCAAGTTGACGTGTGCTGACGTGTGGGTCAACTGCTACAGCAGCGAGAACAGTAACCTCAGCAGTTTCATCTGTGCGAGTTCTACGACAATTGCGTTGCTGTGGGTTCAAATTGCCCGTTTCACAAAGCTTCACAACGAGGCGGGAAAACATCCGTCTGGACGGTGGGGTCATGTCAGGGTATCGCTNTTGCCCGTTTCACAAAGCTTCACAACGAGGCGGGAAAACATCCGTCTGGACGGTGGGGTCATGTCAGGGTATCGCTCTCTGTAGAGTTGCTCCGCCTGACTAGCATTACGCCGACCTTCAACAGAATGAACGATGANTTGCCCGTTTCACAAAGCTTCACAACGAGGCGGGAAAACATCCGTCTGGACGGTGGGGTCATGTCAGGGTATCGCTATCTGTAGAGTTGCTCCGCCTGACTAGCATTACGCCGACCTTCAACATAATGAACGATGAGTGAGCAAACCAAGTTATTGATAATGATAATAACAGAACTGTGAGTGTGTTTCAATACAACTCACTTCAACGCACTACACTCTACTGTAAAATAATACGAACACATTCATCTGCTAACTTACATTCTCCATAGATGAGCAGCATTGCCACCTTCTCTTTGTTGAAGTATAATTCCGCTACGACAACTCTCGCCTCGCAGTGTGCTGTATTCGGCTGCACACGGATGACTGACTGAGTAGTCGCTACGTCATGTGTGTTCCTTTGTTTCCTCTAAGCGCAACCTATGTGGAATAGGGTACGCAACTCCGAGTACCTGCANGTAGTCGCTACGTCATGTGTGTTCCTTTGTTTCCTCTAAGCGCAACCTATGTGGAATAGGGTACGCAACTCCGAGTACCTGCACCGTTTACATCACCTCTACATCAAATGCAGAGCGTCAACGTCATACTGTACTGTACCATGCAGCGCAATAGTGCGGCAAACCATCACATAACGGGTCTTCATGAACCCTTTAATGAGTCCCAATCTCTGTGGCGGTTTTTAACGATCTGTTTAATATACTTGTACATTGTGATACATTTTTGAATAAGTCTTGATGAGCTTCATTGGACTTTTGACGAATTGATTCATGGTGNGACTTGTACATTGTGATACATTTTTGAATAAGTCTTGATGAGCTTCATTGGACTTTTGACGAATTGATTCATGGTGCCATTTAAAAAATGGATGTTAGTACTCGTATTTCACTAATACATAATGCTATAAGTCTGCCTATCCGCAGCAGTATTATTTCCCCCTTTCAGTTATACAACCTTGTGTGAAACATTTTTTTAATTTGGAGCCCCGATACGGAGTTTTTGTGGGTGGTCAAGATAAATGGGACTATCTGTATATTTTATTAGCAATAAAATACTACACAAATATATGTTCCGTTTGATATGACATAGTTTTGCTTTTTTTTTTAACGATATCGTTGAGATGGTTTATACCAACATTACGCTTCACCAGCCATAGTAGAAAGTGCTACTTTCTAATTATCACATAAATTGTATACGGATGCTGGAACTATATTTTCGAACAAAGACTTCTAAACACTCGATCACAGTGCAGCCAACCAAATTAAAGTCGATAATGTAAGCATTCGATTTTAATTTTACAACAGATTAGGTTATTAACATACTCACCTCACTTCACCCTCATCGGCTCTTAAGACCTTGATGTCGAGAGCCTCGGAAATCTCTCTCTCTCTCTCTCTCTCTCTCTCTCTCTCTCTCTCTCTCTATGTTTTGTTATACAGTCACTTTATTAATGTTTTAGAGAGGCTATTTATTAATTTAATACAGCTTAAATAACAACCACGTGCACATCAAAATCCTTCAATTCTTATACCTGGTACTCATGTGAATAAATTCTCGTATAAGGGACCGTATTTGAGTTACCTGTGGGACTTGCTCGTAATTAAATCATTTTGTCAAATCGATATTAAGCTTGAGGAGCTCGTGATTCTTATTTGTGTATTTGCTTTCATAATAACGAGAAAAATGCTGGTACCAGGTTTTGCCAAAAAATTACACAAAATAGTATAAGAAGTTTAAGAAGGTATTCTCGTTATTCATATCACCGTTTTTCGTCCAATTTTACATTTTTACGGCGCTGGTAAAGTAGAGGAAAAATATTTGCGCCCACGGTCTCCAAGGCCACCAGTAAAATGGCGATAATAATCACGGTAAAATTTATTTCATTTTTACGCAGAGATTAATTGGGATGATATTGTAATGGGTGAGGATTCTAAGAGGTTCATATTTTGGAGTTTCAACGGCATTTGCTTAGAACGAGGTAGGAAATCCGCTTGCGAAAACGATTCGCAGTGAAGCGGGCTAACCAGTTCCAGAGCGAGTTGATCACGCGACAATGCTAGCGACCTTGTCTTGCTGTCGTAAGGTGACTAACACCTGTTTATATATAAGCGACCAAGCGGTTAAACCTCACACTGCCACGCGAATATGTCTACCACCCTGGTCAAACAGGATTAACCACCACCATGTTCAAGGGGCATATATCATTTACTTTATTCTTCGCTGCTAAACAGAAACGTTAAGAGATTATGTATGTGTCCTCTAAAGAGCAAGGTTTCATACGGATATGGTGATAAAAATATTTGTGAAGACGTCAGTCCCCTCAGTATCGGATGTCAGTGTGATGATGGCTTCATGCGAATACTAAATCGACAAACTCGACACTGCAAGAAAACGAGCGAATTGAATCATTCAGAATTTCCAATGCAATTGGGGCCAAGTTAAAAATATGAAAATGATCGGCGGACCTGTCAAAAATCTTATAATTATATACCTATGTACATAGCAGTGCGTAAAATTGGCATTTGTAACACAGTGTGTTACCGAGGACGCCGTTCAAAAGGTATACCATAGTAACTAGTAAACCACAGATTCAAAGTGATGATGGCAGTGAGAACGACGTTCAGTCGATAGTGTTGGTAGTACTGAATACTTGACAGTTACGTAAAGACGAGGTAAGGTTTATTTACTCAGGTTGGGAAGCTCAATGCTTTTAGTTTGGAAACTAAACATTTACTCCGCCAGGGTGCACTGGTGTCGCATTTGTACCAGAAGTTTCCGTTTTTTTATGTAAGTAAGTGGGATAATTGCAATTTTCATAAAATAAATATAACCGTGTATAATATTCCGACTTGTATTGTGTTAGAACCTTCGTAAATAACAAATTTTGTTTTCAGCACTAGAGTAGGAATATAAAACTTTGGCCTCCAGAATGAAGTTATGTAAATATGACACCTGAAACTAAAAAAGTAGTGAAATGCTTGTAAATATTTTTTGTAGGGATTGCGTGCACAGTTTTACTAAGGGAAGGGAGGAAAATACAAAGTTTCTTTTGAATATAGCTTAAACTTAAATTTGTAATGTTGACCTATTGAATTAAGCTTGTATATGAATGCCCACTGCCAAACACATTTAAATTTTTGCTCTGATTGCTCTTGTAAACACCATTGGCGGGCGTGAATAATAGTTACGAAATAAAGTTAATACTTAAAATTTTGTCTGGGGAAAATATATAACACAATTCCAGCAAAACGTGAACTTTTACACGCAAATAAATAGAATTTCTCAATTTACTGCCAGCTTAAAAGTTGGCTCTTTGGAACATCAGCGCACCTTGCGGCGGAAATTTTCACTATGCCAAACTCTCCCAATTAAAAATTTCGTTTTGTTCCTAGCCTGAGTATAACAAACCTTGAGGCCCTTACACAATTGAAAACTTTAACATTTGACTTTAAATTTCTTTTCCTTTGACGATACCACCAATACTCAATACAATTGTAAATTGAAAGTTCAGACAATTGAAATCGGCTTTGCGAGTGTTGTAAAAATATGTATCTTGTTATGTAACTTATTATTATATTTTCCAGAAATATATTTTACGTAAATGTTTTTAAAATAAGCTTAAACATTGATATTAAAAGTTCATTTAAAAACAAAAAAAAAACTCACTTGTTTACTTAATTTAAAAATATCAATTCATGAACGGCATTTCCTCTTCACATTACATTTGTTTGCAATTTATTTCATTTAGACGAGCTTGGTTTAATATACCGAGATGAAAATCGCTCTACAATAAAATACCTCTCATTCCACATAGTCTCTGTTAGATTCTCGGCAAAATAACTGCTCGACTTTTGACTTTAAATTTGTAACTTTTCTAAATTGTAAAGTCAAAAGTACTTGACTCTACGCTTGACAGTTCCGTTGTGTCAAGTTCCATAACAGACAACATGCTGTAAAGCAAACGTAAAAGTCAAATCGTAAAGTTAAATATGAAAGTTTTCAATTTTGTAAGGGCCTTTAGTAGAGGCGAATATCTACAGACACGTCTACACTGGGATGGATTGGTGGCGCTGTTTACGAATTCCCGTACATTCACCGTACTTTTGAAGGAAGCGTACAGTTAATACCAGGAAACGTGATCCGTAACGACGACAAAGGGAGCTCCGTAAATACACAATACTGAACTTCTACGTATTCCTATAGCTTCGGGTTTCATGAACGAACAATGCCGAGTCCACAAGAAGCTTTCTTCGTTACAGAAAATAGTTTTTGTGGCAGTTTGGTTATCCGCGCCAATTATACTTGTTCCTCCAAACATCGAAAAATAGCACCATGTATCTGTAATAGTGAACAAGACTTAGAGCGCACAAATATTTCTAGAAACTGAAACAGCCACATATGTCATAATTCTAGAAATACTTATTTTATCCCCTGGATTAACACAAGAAGGCGAGAGATACGTACTCCAAAAATTTTGATTCGTGTTCAAACCTCGCGCCAAAAATAAAATATTTAAAATGTTTTAAAATTGTTATACTCATTGAAATATTAACGCAATGAAGATTGAAAATGTTTATAGTGCTGTACTAGCAAATTTACGGAGACATTTAATGAATTCACGGAAAGTTTTTATCAATGTACGAAAAGTCTGTTTCTGAAAAATTAACGTGCCCGTAATTTATGGAGAGTTTCCTTAAAACGACGGAAAATGTTTTTTTACGGTGCGCCCGACCTTGTAGCAGCTGAGCGAGTGGAAAGGTTTTGGGTGGCTCTTCGGTGGGGTCTTGATACACCCGATGAAGGTGAGGTGAAGTGAGTATGGAGCAGTACCGGAATAGTAGGGAGGGGGAAACGGGAGATCCCTGAGAAAGCCCGCCGACCATCGGCATCGTCCGGGCACGATTCCCACGTGCGAAAATCCTAGGGCGACCTTCGCCGGGAATCGAATCCGGATCGCCTTGGTGGGAGGCGAGCAGACTGACCACAACAAGCAGCTTAGCGTAGATGCAAAATCGTCATCTCGGGAGGTCAGTCGACTGTAGTTTCTCTTTCACGTCGAGTTTCTTTCCGGATTGAAGAAAGTCGGTTGGCTTGTTCCAGCGGCAAGAGCGCACTTGAAATCACGTGAGTCGCCAGACCCTGGCTGTCTAGATCGGTCTATGAGAGAATCCTTTAATATGTAGGAAGCGTCGGGTAAACGGGGACTCTGTCGTTAACACTTCCGCGTCACTATTGCTAGCTTAGTTCTGTGTAGAGTCGGCGCCTTCTGACAACCCTATCTTCGTAACTAGATTTTACCCGCGGCTTCGCTCGCGTGGTTATAGTAACAAACTTACAGAGAGAAATAACGGTATTTGTTAGTAGACAGACACTGATAATAAACACAGAACAGAGCACTAACGATGTCATTTTTTGGTGCTAGAATCGCTCTTTTACATAGCCACTGGTCGTCATTTATATTTCTTTGTAAATCTGGGTAAACGCTAGCAATCAGTTCCTTATCACTCTGCACCAAATTACTAAAATCCCCCGTTAGTCACACACAGCCCTCGGCATCTGTTTCTAACCGCCCATCTCCAATTTTTAATAGTGTATCAGCATAATGTCCTGTACCAACGTCATTGTAGAGGTGCACTCTCATATTTGTCGTCAAGCTAAATTTCTTGACATTTGCCCATAAGCTTGGCGATTTGAGACGGGCTTTGATTTCATCTGCAGGTGTGCCCCTCTGAATCACTGGTAGAGTTTGGCGGAAGTCACTAGCCAGTAATACAACCATTCCTCCCATAATGTCTTAACTTGTTCGTATATTCTGTAGATTTCGGTTTAGGGCCTCTATCACTTTTTTGTGTGGCATTGTGCTTTCGTCCCACACTAACAACTTACATTGACGCAGTATTGTACCCCAAGCGCTATTTTTACTATATTTTTTTCCCTGAGGGAATGATATATTTTTCCGGGATAAAAAGTAGCCTACGTCGCTTCCCGGCCCTCCAACTATATCTGTGCAAAAAAATCACGTCGATCCGTTGCTCCGTTGCGACGTGAAAGAAGGACAAACAAACAAACAAACACACTTTTTCGCATTTATAATATCAGTAAGGATGTCTACGAATTTAGACTGAATAAATTGTAGTCCTATGCGAGAACGGAATATGTTTCAAAACATGTATTATCCTTTAAAGATGTTTGTCTTCACTAATACTTTCAACTAAAAGGTGTACTAATTGTGCTGGGTGACTGTGCTCAACGTTTTTAACATCGAGATATTGACTGTACGCGTGAATTAATTTATTAAAATACATGTTGTGATGAACGTTCACGATCAGATTTTTATACTCCACATTCAGCTTATCGCATAAATCATTTCGAAACATAACTTACTTTATGTTTGGTTATATAAGTACAGACCCGAAGTGAACAACACTTATTTTGTGGATAATGTGCAACTGAACGAAAATCTGCAATGAACGCGGAAAAAAGTTAAGGTTTGCTCACTTGCGTTTCAATTAAATTTGTGGTATGAAAGCATTACTGGATTTCAATGGAGGATTATTATTCAACAGATCACCTTTGTCTGAGAAGATAAGAAACTATAAGTTGGCACGTTCTTTATGAATTTTCTGACATTTATTTCGAGGCTCATTGTGGAGTGATATTAGAGTTGTGCGTGTTTTGCAATACTCTCATACTTTTAGTGTAGTATTTGTTTCACACCTGCAGTAATCACCTTTCTTCTAAATGAATTTGTTTGTGAATTCTAGGAAAACGGCGAGGTTTAAAGTAATAATACAGGACGATCGTCTTGGACAATGCCGATATTTCGAATTATAATTCTCCGTTGAAATCCAGTCACACTTTCATGCCACAAAATTAATTGAAACCCAAATGAACGAACTGTAATTACTTCCATGTTTTTTTGCTGATTTTCGTTTAGTTTCGTATTATCCACAAAATAAGTGTCCTGCCTTAAATATTTTATTGAATATCTGCAATAACTTCGTTCTTAATTTTTACATGTACAGGCGCTTGTCTATCCTCCTAAAATATTACTTATGGGCATTTATGGAATATGTGTATTTCAGACATAGTATTTTCATAACGAACTTGTAGTCAAGTTAAATAGCTGTTGTGCACTTAGAGTCTATACAGGGTGATTCTAAAATCATGGGACAAACATTGAGGGGTGGTAGAGCTCACTAAAACAAACAATTATTGTATAGGAATATATGGGCGGGAGTGACGCGTTGAGGCGTTGAGGGCGTGGTGGGCCAGTCCGATGGCCACCACGATCGCCAGATTTATCGAGTCTAGATTTTTTATGGGGGCATTTGAAAGCCCTCATTTACGAGACTCCAGTTGATTCCATTGAAGACCTCGTCGCTCGACTATCCTGTGTGACTGCACGCGTGCGTGAAATACCCGGCATATTTGAATCTGTTCGCCAATCACTCCACCGATGCTACCAAACTTGCATTACTGTCGGTGGTAGCAATTTTGAGCAATTATTATAAACATTGCTGTAAAAATGCATTTAGCGGCGACGTTGTAAATAGACAACATGTTGCATTTCATGTGTTATTTTTGTGTTTGTGCCTCAACGCCTCACTTCCGCCCATATATTCATTTACAATAATTGTTTGTTTTAGTGAGCTCTACCACCCCTCAATGTTTGTCCCATGATTTTAGAATCACCCTGTATATAACCTAACATACAGCTACTTCAGTTTGAAAATGATTTCTGTGATTAGCTGAGTGTGGAGTAGAAAAATCTGGTCGTGAGTGTATATCACATGCATTTTAATAAATTAATTCACACGTACGCTTAAGATCTCGATGTTTAACCTTTCAGTCAAAAATAAATATATGATTTTAGTCGTTGCAACAAACAAATATTTTGTTCGGAACTGTACTAATATCCAGACGACGCTTTGTCCTACGTAGGGACCAGTAGACATACTATATATGTGCATTATGTTACTGGCAGCAGTAGCTTGTGAGGCTAGGAAACACAGTCTGAGCGGTGAATGACGTCTCCCACGCGTAGGGAACCCTCCTCATTGGACGGTATGTTCTGCTGTGTATAATGCAGATAATTCAAGCAGCTTCATATCAACGCCCTAGATAGAGGACACTGGCTACAAGGGTTAAGTGCCTAGCACAACCTCTCAGCTCAATTAGTAACACCTTTAAGTTGAATCTTAAAATTTGGCATGAAACAAACTTTTTTGTTAAATTAACCACGTATTTGATCTGTTGGAAACCTGCCCGTAAATTTTTCGAGATCAATTCATCTCTTTCTCAGTGTTCTGGGCAAGGGGCACGAAAGGCAGAAATTTTGATTAGTTGTTTTCATATCACACAAATTTCCTATCATAAACTTTAGCTTACTCCGTCGTTTTCCCGTTGTCACTTGACGTAGACACACCAACTAAACATAACTACTTTTCGATTCTTTGTGTCTAGATATTGTCTGAATTAAATTCAGTGAAGCACGTGGGCGAGTTTCAGTGACTCATGCCGTTAATATTTAGGTTCGCGTCCAAAGAGCATATTAAATGTTACATTAGATATAATTGTTCGGAGTAAATCAATGTTGCAAAATCCTCACCTTCTTTCCCTGGAGGTTAAACCACAATTTAAAAAAAATTCTGTATTTTCATTTGGACACGACATTTCTAGGAGGAAGGTTTCACTAATTACAAAGGTTCCTGACGCGCGGTTTGTTTTGCGTTGGGTAAATCGTACATCAGGAGAACGGCAGTCATTGACGGTTCAAGGAAAACGGAATTGCTTGAAGGTGTTAGAAAAAAAGGAAGTAATCAATTATAGGAAACGCGTTAGCGAATTTGTTATCAGAAATAGCTATAGTTTTTCAAATGCAAAAAAAAAGGGGGGGGGATTACGTGTCACACTCGGTTTCACCCTTGGGCGAAGTGAATGCCTTCTCTGGCTGCGACCTTGCTGGAGTGAACCAAGTCACAACTACTTCCCATTCACCCTTTCACTGAAAATCATTTCGTTTCTGGATTGTGAGACTGACACGTGCCAGATGAACTGGCGAGTTGAGTGTCTCGGAATCACTCGGGTAGGATTCATGTACGAAACGAAACCACGTGAAGGCGTGCAGATATACACGGTTAGCTCGGGCGATGCTGTTGGCAGACCTGAATAGAGAATCCTTTCCAGATCTTGGTGTTTTAATTGGTTACTTACATGTGTAAAGTAAAAAAAAAAATATCAAGTATTTTCCCGTGTAGAGAGCGTAAACAGCCAAGATGATGACTCAAATAAAAAAATTCTACTGTTCATATGTCAAACATCTAGTAGCTTGAACCCCATGTGAATTGTTTGTGCACAGACGTTTGTTTACAGCCACTGATTATAAAGTCTGATTTAATACTCAGTAAATTCAATTACTGGCGATAGTGCATCCTGAATTTCAGTTAAAACTCTACAAGGTTTTTGTTTGACTCAACAAAAATTAATTCCCCAGCTGTATGGGAGATTTAAAAAGGCGCAAATAAAATTAATACAAATTAAAGGAAGCAGAGAGTGTGCAAATGGCAAACATTTGGTGGTTCTGAATCAAGCAGGCATGCATAAATGAGTATTTCTTGTCCACGTAATTTTATTTTAACACAGCAATTATATTATTAGAAAATTTTGTTGGTATATATTTGTTTCTTGTAACAATCTCACAAATTAAAAAAAAATGTATATATACACTGAAGAGCCAAAACAAACTGGTACAGGCGTGCGTATGCAAATAACAGAGGTATGGAACCAATCAGAGTAACGCGATGTGGGCGGCAGCTAGATCGGTTACTGCTGCTACAATGGCAGGTTATCGATATTTAAGTGAGTTTGAACGTGGTGTTATAGTCGGCGCACGAGAGATGGGACATAGCATCTCCGAGGAAGCGATAACATTTGGATGTTCGCGTACGACCATTTCACGAGTGTACCGTGAATATCGGGAATCCGGTAAAACATCACATCTTCGACATCGCTGCGACCGAAAAAAAAATCGTGAAAGAACGGGACAAACGACGACTGACGAGAATCATTAAACGTTACAGACGTGCAACCCTTTCTCAAATTGGCGCGAATTGGATTTGTGGACTGCCCTGTAGGATTCATGGTGTGAATTGCCTCCTGCATACGTTCAGACATTAGTCGAGTCCATGCCACGTCGTCTTGCGGCACTTCTGCGTGCTCGCGGGGGCCCTACACGATATTAGGCAGGTGTACCAGCTTTTTTGGCTCTTAAGTGTATATATGTATATAAATATATATATATATATACTCAATCTATTGTTGAAAGAACTGCAGATAAACTTTCTTTAGTACAATATATTATTATTGACAGCTTAAACGTTATAGAACATGCTCAGTTTAAAATTTTGTTCTGAAAATAAAGTTTATACATTTTTTTAGTGCGTATCCTATGGTCAAGGCTTGTCCCGGCAGAAGGGTATAACTATACAGTTGTATAAGTATTTCTTGATTCGGCAACAGACACCTGCAGCCACGAGCATTCAATACGTGGAGACTCAAGAATTAGCATCTATGTGCGAAACTTTCTACTATCTTGCAAGGTCTGTGCCTTGTTTAGTTACCTCTCCGCGAGGTAGAAATGCTGACACTGGAGCGTATTATAATACTGTCACTGTTGTACAGTGTTAGAATTGTATGTATATAAATACATCCCAACTTCACAAGTAGTCAGTTTAGCAGAGGCTGCTGAGGCATAACGCTCGGGCTCAGATGACGTGTTTTAGATTATCGGTCGAGCTCCCGACTTTCTTTGTTTTAACGGAAACTGTTACATTTACGTAGAACGAAACAAATTTTTAACTACACCAACCAAATATTTGTTTCGGGCAACCAAATAAGAACAATAAAATAATTTGGTTACAACAGCAAAATATTTTACCGCCCCCATACAAACAATTATTTCGGTTGCGCCAAATTAACTTTGTTTAATACAACAAAACCTTTTTCTCGGTGTGTAGATTAAAACACCAATAATAAGTTTATTTGTTCGTAAAACTTTTTGTGAATAATAATTAAAATATGTATACCTTTTATTTGTATTTTTTATACTTCCGCAGAGTTACTGTAGGAAATAAAACTACATTGACGCATAGAAAATATGGGGTATGCATCTGTAGTATTAAAAAAAAGAATATCTCGAAGAACCGAAACTACTAGGAAAATCATGATTGTAAAACTAATATGTGCAGAATTTTTATTTGTGGTTCCAAAAAGTGAAAATCCTATTTTATCTACAGCAAAATTTGATATTACGGAATAAACTAAAACTTGTCCAAATCTCTCGAGTATAAACTCATACCTTTCGCGAGCGGAATCTACTTCTCCCTCCGCACGGCCTTGATGATGATGTGGACTGCAGTGAGATATTATGAATGTAGTACAAGTTTTGTTTATTCTGTTTTGACCTTTTTTGTCGTTGCACACAATAAATGATCGTGATCAGAAACACCTGGAGGCAGGAAGTTGGACAGAAGTATCTTGGTGAGAAACCGTACTGAGCAATTCACCAATTCAAACGCAAGAGTCCTGGTTCGGCAACGCCTGTAATTTGAGCAGAAACTCACAATCCATCAAGCTCAGGTTGGTGCAGGATCCATCACGATTCTGGCCGCGTTCGAACCAAACCTGACAAACACCACAAACTTGCAAGGAAACTCGACACTTTCAAGCAAACCTCGATATAATAGTAATGTTTCAGACTCCTTAAAACTGTACAGCTATCTTCGAATGTATGTGAATGCGAAGCAAGGGGTTGATACAATTTGTACGTGTGGCAGAGGCTGTCCTGGGACATTCAAGTGGACTGCACGAATTCAGTCGTTAACGTTTCTCATCTATAATCTGCTGTTCTTCATGAATACTTTGGTTTTGCTACTTGATTGTACAGTTTAAACATGGTATGTGTAAATAATTACGCACAGTTTAACGAAAAAAAAAATCTCAACCACGCACAATATTACGTTAGCATGCAAACTTTATCAAATTCGAGGTTACGTTCGTTTTTATGACCGGAATGGGGTTCTGGAAGTCATCGCGTATAACGTGGCATTTTTATATCTCGAATACCACTATTTGTTGCTGGAGGTTGCAAAAATTTTAGAAAAATTTTTAAAAGAAATAAATATTCGTTTTTGATAACTTTTTGGATTTCAAGGCTTTCGCTTTTGTGTGGAAGGCTAACTTTATAATAAGGCTTGCAAACATACTAATCGAACTTAAATTGGATGAATGGTTTATCATGGATCCAAATGCCGAACAGCGTGGTCCTTGGGATTGCGTGTTATGGTTTGTGTGTACGCCACTTTTCAACCCTCCGACACAAAAACAGTGACGTTAAAAGTGTCAATGAAGGAAAAATACTCTAAACCTAAGATAGAACCTTAGCGAACTATTGCACGAGACTCGCCGAACTGAGAGTGAGAGTCGGTGAGGCGCTTGGAAGCAGGATTCTGCCGCACCTATGAGTGAAGATGGAGCAGCGACATTTGAAGCGGCAGTACCACATCAATGTACGCACGTATTGGGGAAGCGCGAATGGTAAGGTTTCTCTTCCAATACATCTGTCGTAGTTTCCTACATTTGTTGAGAACGTAGCTGAATCCTTAGTAAAGTCCCCAACTTAATATAATAAGTATCATTCCTATATCTGCAGTCTGAAGTATGGTAACCAATCCATACCGTGTGCACTTTCTCGAAAGCCGTGCTTAAGATGCACTCGTACCTACAGTGTGTATTCTTCCATCAAATGTACAATCAACATTATCACGGGCCTGATCACTTTATTCACGCGTCGGTCAAGTGGGACTGCGAAATTAAATGTTTTACAAATTTGCTCATTCTTACACTTACGCTCACTAAAAACGGTAGCAAAATAAATTATTTCATCCTTCACAAAATGTTCACCCAACGCTTAATTCATTGTTAGATTCGGAGCTAACTTCCCTGCGTCCTTACTGGGCCCTTGGTTGTCAGTGTACCCGTTGATGTATTTCAAAAATGCTCAAATAACAACGAACGGCCTATAACATATTGTATTACAGCTCAGCAAGTTTTCTGATAAATATTTTTTTGTACGGCGGAATAAGTAAACGGCAACGTCCGTCGTGTTTCCCGAAACGCGAAAATCCTGGTCTGGCTCCGCTGGGAACCTACCCCTGGAGGCGAAAGGTCTGACCTCGACAGCGCCGCTATGGATTGGGGACCGGTTCAAGGTCAGAGTTTGGCGGGCAACGTCACGCGAGTTTACGTTAGAGCAACGACGCGCGGCGTTGCGAGTCCAGCGGGCATCTCGCGTACGTGCGCGCGCGTGTGTGTGTGTGCAGCGGCGGATCGAGAGACGGAGGGAGACTTTCACGGGCGCAGCGCAGCGCGGCGCAGCACGCATGCACGCAGCAAGAGCGGAACGCTTCCGTCGTCGACCCCCGGAGCCGAGCACGCGGCACCGCCGGGCGGCTGGCGAGCACGAAAGTGATTTTCTCTCCCGTCGCGGAAAGCGAGCGGGGGCGCGCACATAAATAGCTGCGCGATGGCCTCCACACTTCAGAGCAGCATCTTTAGCGCTAGCTAGAGGACCACCACCCTCAACGCGCCGAGGATGAGGACCATCGTAAGTAGACCTGCATTGCGAACGTGCGTTTGGGTTGGTGGAAAGAACACCGCTTGGGAGACAATACCTGCCCGTGGTACAGTTATGTTCGGCTCGTGAAAAGAACACAGCCTGGGTGGCACTACTTGCTAGCAGTACAAATGTGTTTTGGGTTGGTGAAAAGAGCACAATTGGTAGACAATACTTTCTCGCAATAAAAACGTGTGTTGGTTTGTTGAAACTAACACTACTTGCCTGCAGTACAATTGCGACTGGTTGGTGAAAAGAACGCCGATTGAGCGACACTACTTGCTTGCTGGGTTGGCGGAAAGAACGCTGTTTAGACGACACTACTCGCTAGCCGTACAGATGTTTTCAGCTGGTGAAAAGAGCACCGCTTAAGAGACACTACTTGCTCGCAAAACAAACGTGTTGGTTTGGTGACAAGAACACGTCTTAGGAGACACTTCTTGCTCACAGGAAAACGTTTTGGGTTGGTGAAAAGAACGCTTCTTACGCGACACTCATCATTCTACCTGCGAATGCCGGTTTACTTATCGTGTCCGTAATGTGAAACACTCAGTTGCACTTTTTAGTAGTCTAGAGGCACTTATATTAGTAAGTCACAATTAAGTCAAAATATAATTTACGTTTGATTTTTAATTTATATACTTAAAAATTTTGCTTCGAAATTGCAATAAAAGAAATGTATTATTATTAAAACTGAATCAGTAAGGGCCCCCCCCCCACAACAATGCGGGTTAGATTCCTTGCGGATACGATTCGGATGTTGTAAGTGGCCTATGGGTTTTCTCGGGATACTCCCAGTACTCCCGCGTTCCCAACCACATCATTTCATGTTTCAGGCCTGCTAGGCTGTTCACGGTAAAGCGAGCACATTTGAGGCCCTGGTTACTTTTTTCTTTCAGTAATATTTAATCTTTAAAACACCTTTTAAAATAAATATTGCCATGTAAGTAAAAAACACAGTTTGTTTATTCCACAGCACTCGGAAGTTAACGTATAAAGCTAAAATAAAATATATTTATCAATTATTGTTCCAAATGAGAGGGCTTTCAAAAAAGCTCACTTTGCCTTGAACAGCCTATAGGAACGATAAATCTTTTCCATCGTGTAGAGCGACGGACATCGCTTGACCACGAACCTCCTATAACTTTACCTGCTAAACATACCTTGAAGACGAGTATGTAACTATGAGGTCAATAGTTAGTATTACGTCACTGTGTATTTTTAGGACCGAGAGCTCCTTCCACTGAAGTGGAATGCGACTNACCCTGGAACCATTTCGTTGCTGATTAAAAACAACTTAATTTTACATTAACTAATCTTTAATATGATACCGGATAAGCCAGTTTATTCTTCTTCAATTAATGTTGATCAAGGTTGCTTGGCTGTGACAGTTTTAAAAAGATGAAATCAGCAACATATCGAGCGTGGGAATCAACAGCCATTCCACATACTAATCAGTATGGCGACCCAAGCCTAGCTACCTGCTCCGTTGCAATAATAAGTACAGTAATCTCCCAGGTCAACAAGAAGGAAAATAAAAGACAGTTTTCAAGAATTTTATTTAAACATATCACCGTTACAATCTCAGCATATTCGAATGTGCTATCGACTGACAACTAACGCAAATATTACTGCGTATGGAGAAAAATAAAATACGGAATCTCAGACATTTTTGTGGCGTAATAATCCCCATAGACTAAACTAAACATTCCTGCAATACGACACGTCAGTAGCAGAGTGTTTTAAGATTTCTTACTGTTTTTTTTTCCCTTGTGCAGCTGCCACTAGAATGGTTTAAAAATATCCATGATCTGTGGACATTTTTGGCGCAGTTTCTTGAACAGCGATCCTGAAGGTTTATCTCAATATTTTTTTGTGATGTAGATAATCCTATGTACGAAATTTTGAAGGCCAAGAATAGCTGAGAACCTTGATCTTAATTGCCTTTAACTGGCACTCTTACTAAATTTCTGAATAACATGGGCCTAATAAGAACAAGTCGGAATGGCTATAGAAATTTCCCAAGAGAAAAAAAAAACATTACTTCGTTAGTGTCTGCAAAGCATCTCCAATAAAAATCCCAGACCAAAAATATTCCCAGCATTGTGGTCAAGGATAAAGCCAGGATCTTAGAAAGGGCGATGACATCACTGACAAAAATAAACGCAATGGGAGGTGTGTACGATTCATCTAGGCAAGTGCGGTAAATTCCTGGAAAATGCGCAAAGGATTTCAATTAACAATGTCCAAGTTTGTGGTGCCATTAATGATAATGAAACCCCTCTTCCCTAATCTCATATTTTTGTAGAAACTATGAATTTTAATTCCCAGTATTCTCACCTCTGCTTGCCTCTGTTTATAATTACATTAATATTTAAAAATAATTTTTTTTCCATTTTTCAAGTATAAAAATTTGGCTATTATGCAACGCTTTTATAATTTTAAAGCTAGTTCCTTGCTGTTTTCAGATAAATTCTAATGCTTCTAAACTATTCCGTTGGTCAGAAATCGTTCATTTCATCTAGGCCCTTGATTTTAATGTTTCTCAGCATTCAACTGTGGTTTTAAAATCATAAGAAACAAGTAGCTCCTTTTTACGACACTGGCGAGCGGCTTTATTACTGCGTGGAGTACAGTAAAGAAAAAGAAAGTTACGTCTATGACACTTTCTACGCAGCCATTAACTTGTAACCGTACAGATCCGAAAGTCTTCCAGTGCTCTAATTAACACCCAATTCTCGTTTCAGTTACGAAATCAGTCATACAATCCACACATTTGCAACAAGACGTTCGTAACGCCAGACTTTAATGCATTTTGAAACAAAAAACATTTTTCTCGTATCTTTATGAGACATAGGCCTGCATTTACCTTGAAAAACGTGGACTTAATAAAATCGATATTGATATCCTCCAAAAGATGGTTGATTAATTATTAATTCTCTTCATCTCTAAAATGGAAAACCAGGATTTATCTAGCTGACATAACTCAGAGAGAGATAGAGAGAGAGAGCGGCATCGAGAGATGGAGAGTGAGAGAGAGAGCGACATCGAGAGATGGAGAGTGAGAGAGAGAGAGATAGAGAGAGTGTCAGAGAGCTTTGTTTAAGTAAATAATATCTGTGTTTGATCATCGTCCATTTATATTTTTCACACAGCAAACATCTTGAAAGCGAATTTATGGTCGCGCTGCATCACAATGTAAAAAATTACGGCTACTAGTTACTATAAATTTCAAAAGAGATGAGTGAATGAGAAATGTTACAAACATAGGTACAATCACACAAACGGATGTAGTATACTCGTACAATGGCTTGCTACATTTAAGTTCGTGATGAGATCTCTGGTCACCCATTTCCGAAATTTGTGCGTATGCAAATGGTGTTGGACATAGCTTACTATAATTGTACTTCCTGGGAATACTCTTGTTTAATCCCACAAACTGTTTTGCCAAATTGTCCCATAGGAATTTCACATAACCCTGGCCTATTGGTGGTAACACACTTCCAGGTCCAGCAAAACTGTTGTCATCAGCAGAGATGCTGCGTACTTATGACCAGGGGCAATGAATACAATCAGGACTCAAATAATTACAGTCATCTTATCTTCAGAACATATTCTTAAAGTAAGTGATAATAAAGAAGCTTAACGATTTAAGTATTACACTAACCCCTTTTTTTTCATGGCGTAAACAGATAAACTCAGAAGAACATTTTATATTCCCTTGACAAACTTGATAAACAATCTATAGTGTTAGGTTTCTGCAACGTTCATAACACATTTTCAAGTATATTAATTAGAATTTAAAAAAATTCAATAAATTTTTACAGATGTATTTTTATGAACATTTAAATAACCTGTATCCACTATTAATATAAGTCTAAGAATAATCAACAAACAAATACAAGAAAAATAAACAACAAGAAGGCTGGAAATTTAAAATAACGAATTTTTTTGTTTTCAATTTATAGGCTTTGCTTGACTTTTGGTTTCTTTGTTTTGTTCATACGCTCATCTTTGTCAATGCATACATGTACATAGTTAAATAAGATACAGAAATATTGTATTGCAACTGCTATTATTAGATTTCAAAGATTGTTTTTAATTGTTAGTATATATTTTATTAAAATAAATTTATTCTCGTATTTCTTTAACCTTAGTTTCATACCCATAACTTTTTTGAGACTTCATAGGCATGCAGGTTTGTTACAGATTATATTTCGTAAAATTGTGATGCTAGTCTGTCTATACTGTCTATACCGTCACAAAAATACACGACCTACCTCAAACTAAATAGTTTTTTTTATGAAATATATATACAAATATTCCCCAGCTGAATGTTGCCGAGGACAAGATGAAGCCTACCCGGAGATTCTCACACTGGTAGAGTATTTCCAGGGAATAGACAACCTTCTAACAATGGGATTAAACAAACGAGCTAGCTATGAAATTTAAAATTTGGGTTTTCCATTTCACGGTTATGAAAAAAAATATTAAATGTGAAGCATCGTAATTATTGTGGTCTTCCAATCCACCAAGACTCGGTGCAGGTAAATTCTTAATCTCACAGGAGGGGATAGGCATGAGTCATAACCGGTTTTGGCATCCTCACTTTAACGACGCTACAGATCGAAAGAGCGGGAAAAACACGTAATAACTTCGCTAATATTTATCACCAAGCTACCTGCAGTGCCGCAGGGTTCCTCAGACGTAAAAACCGCATGTTTCTGCGGAGGTTTAATCATGTTGATGTAGGAGGCGTCTAACTTCTGAAGCAGCTAGAGGTTAGGTAGATAGCAAGCTGGTAGTAAAAAGTAACTTAGAAAGTACTTATTGCTTTGTTATAATATACTGTTGTGAAAATAATGTGATTATCCAAGAATATGTGAACAACGTATTTTATATTATAGGCTATTCACGGTAAAGTGAGCACTTTTTGAAGCCCTCTCGTTTGGAATAATAATCAATAAATTAATTTTATTGTAGCCTCAGACGTTAACTTTCGAGACCGGTCAAATAGATACACTGTGTTTATTACTTACATGGTAATATTTATTTTAAAAAGTAGCGGAAGGAAAAAAAAATGGCTGATAAAAAAAAGTAAGTAGGGTTTCAAAAGCGCTCAATTTACCGTGAACAGCATATCATTTCCTTTCATGCAAATCACAGCTTTGAATGGCACTGCTCGCAGGTGATATTGTTCCTGCTGGCGCTAACATCAGCCGAGGAGGAGAAAGCTGTGGCGAAGAAGGCGAACGAGACGGACGCTGCGACTGCAGAGAGCCAGGACAAGGTGCTGGAGAAGAGGGGTCTGTCGGAGTTCGGCTTCGGTCATGGGTCGGAATTCTCGGGTGGATTCCTCGGCGGCGGCCTGGGACTCGACCACTTCCACGGCCACCACAAGACCATCACGATCACCAAGGAAGTCGCCTTCCCCATACCGGTGCCGAAGCCGTACCCTGTCCACGTCACCGTCGAGAAGCCGGTAGCCTACCCCGTGGCCAAGCACGTACCCTTCCCCGTTAAAGTACCCGTCGACAAGCCGTACCCTGTTCCCGTCGAGAAGCCAGTGCCCTACCCTGTGGAGAAGCCGGTCCCGTACCCGGTGAAGGTACACGTCGACCGCCCATACCCCGTGCACGTGCATGTCGAGAAGAAAATTCCCTACCCCGTTGAGGTCAAGGTTCCATTCGCACAGCCCTACCCTGTTCACGTGCCCAAACCCTACCCGGTGATCGTGGAAAAGAAGGTAATTGTCCCCCAACCCTACCCTGTGGAAGTCAAGGTCCCTGTTCCACAGCCTTACACAGTACATGTAAAAGTACCCTACGCCGTTCCCGTAGACAAACCGTACCCCGTGCACGTCAAAGTTCCCGTCGATCGTCCCTATCCCGTTCACGTACCCAAACCCTACCCGGTCACCGTAGAGAAACACGTGCCCTACCCCGTCGAGAAGCACGTGCCCTACCACGTCAAAGTACCCGTTGATAGGCCGTACTCAGTACACGTACCCAAACCTTACCCCGTCACTGTGGAGAAGCACGTGCCTTACCCTGTGGAGAAGCCCGTACCTTTCCAAGTTGTAAAGCACGTCCCCTACCCGGTGAAGGTACCCGTTGACAGGCCGTATCCTGTTCCCGTGCCGAAGCCGGTGCCCGTTCCGGTGGAGAAGCCAGTACCTTACCCCGTAGAGAAACCCGTTCCGTATCCCGTGAAGGTCGCAGTAGAGAAGCCGGTACCATATCCAGTTGAGAAGCACGTGCCTTACCCTGTAAAAGTTCCTGTCCCTTACCCCGTCAAGCATGAAAGTTATGGCCACCATGAGTACTAAAGTCTCATGCTTCGAACATTCTTCGGTACAAATTGTTGTCCTTGTTGATGAATGCTACGAAAATGCTGGCTGCATGATGCCGAGTGATCGAAAACTTTCCTTCTAAGAGTTAAAATCCTAGTGATGTACAAACATAGGAAGTAGCTACTGACTGAAATTGGAAGTCTGACTGTTGTTTATTGTATGATGTGTCTTTCTGTTTTCTGTTTATATGCTGTATTTCCTGCTATTTATGTGATCTTTCTGGAAATAAATTGTTTCAAGTATATCTGGGTTGGTGCTAAGTTTCATTACAAATTGTATTAACCAATAATATACCACAGTACAGAATATAGTTTAGTATGCTCTTCAGAGCATGTTTGAGATTTGAGTTCCAAATTGCATAGTTAAATCACTTTTACATTTTATGGAAGACATTACTAAAAGTGGCTCACATTGACTCCAAAGTAAGTGAGAGTGTAGTTGGAATTTTAAAATGGATTAATGATTGATAGGAAGGTGAGGGAAACTTTACGTCACCGCATATAAGTACAGGTATTGTATAATTTTACATGTTACTGATCAGCAAACTGTTTTTAATTTATGTGACAAGTTTAAAATGTTTCTTAAAATACCAAAAACGTATTTAAAAGAAATCGTTAATGAGGTACCATATACAGAAATATGGATTACTACCTGTTCCCGTGGCTCCGCTCGCGTGGACTACAAGCTGCGGGCACAGTTGAGTTTTACGTATTTATTTATTGAGAAATAGCTTTTACCCGCGGCTTCGCTGGCGAGGTTATAGTAACAAACTTATAGGGAGAAATAACGGTATTTGTTAGTAGGTAGACATTGATCATAAACACAGAACAGAGGACTAACGATGTAATTTTTTGGTGCTAGAATCGCTCTTTTACATAGCCACTGGTCGTCATTTATATTTATTTTAAATTTGTGTAAACGCTAGCACCAAATTACTAAAATCCCCCGTTACTGACACACAGCCCTCGGCATCTGTTTCTAACCGCCCATCTCCAACTATTAATAGTGTATCAGCATAATGTCCTGTACCAACGTCATTGTAGAGGTGGACTCTCATATTTGTCGTCAAGCTGAATTTCTTGACATTTGACCATAAGCTTGACGACTTGAGACAGGCTTTGATTTCATCTGCAGGTGTGCCCCTCTGAATCACCGATAGAGTTTGGCGGAAGTCACTAGACAGTAATACAACCATTCCTCCCATAATGTCTGTATTGTTTCGTATATTCTGTAAAGTTCGGTTTATGGCCTCTGTCGCTTTTTTGTGTAACATTGTGCTTTCGTCCCACACTAACAACTTACATTGACGCAGCATTCTACCCCGAACATTATTTTTATTTTAAAAACATTTCCTGGGGGGAATGAGATATTTTTTCGGGATAAAAAGTAGCCTATGTCACTTTCCGGCCCTCCAACCATCTCTGTGCAAAAAAACACGTCGATTCGGTGCTCCGTTGTGACGTGAAAGGATAAACAAACAAACAAATAAACACACTTTTTCATTTATAATATTAGTTACGATGAATCAGATCTGCCTCATAATTTTTTTATATTAATACTTCAAACATCTGATACTAAAACAAAGAACTCTGGAAATTCACGTAGAAAGTTTGTTTAAGTACTGAAGATAAAACTTTTCTTAAGTGACCATAAAAGTTATAGTGATAAATTGCATTACTTTTGCGATGAGCAAAAAATAGTTAACTGATAAAGTATTTTATGTTTACTACAAAGAAACTTGGCAGGGTAAATTTCTTAAGGACAGTATTTTACTGCCACAACTTCCTTTTCAATGTGTTTTATGCATAAATTATATTTTCTGAAGTAATTTTTAAATAAATGTATTGTTATCACTTTCTAAACTCCGTGGTTATTCAGGAATAAAATCAATTCCATCAACCTGGAACTAAAAATATTCTTTCCTAAGCTGTTGTTTATTTACTAAGTTTGCGACATGAGGAACTGTAAGCTGTAAGAGTCCGTTATTTTTAGGATATACATAGAACACCTTTTAAGTCTTACGTTCATTACTACACTGTAAAACATTTCGTAAATTTACAAACATTTGTAAAAGTACAGCAATATCCCTTGTAAAATTTAATTTTTGTAACTTTACAAGAGCTCTATTTGTAATACACCTAGACAATTTCCCTGGCATTGATCGTTTTAAATCGCGAAGTTTAAGTTACAAATTATTATATGCTGCGATAAGTACGTCACTTGAAGTAAGTGACTGTGTCTACTAATGACGTGCTATTAAACTGAACTGTAGAGAAAAGTGGGTATGTTCCTATTAACTGTCTTTAGAGTGTAGAAAACCTCGTTGCCTTACTTTTCTTGGAAAGATAGAATTTTGTGATGATGGGGTTTTTTGTATTTCCCCTAACAAACAATGTTTTTAAGCAAACGGGCGAACTTTAATATTTTGAAGGAATGTAATGGCAATAACGGTTGTTCTAACGCAAGCATTCATAATTAATACATTCTATAATTATAAAACCGAAATTGTGCAAATATGCATTTCGCCTGCACTCTTTTAGTGTCAATCTGAAGTGTAGTAATTGTCTGAATCACTAACCACAATTCACTTTCTTCTTTTTTCTAAATTAATATACTCATTTGTATTACAACAAATGAGGTTAAACATTTTAGTAGTTTTAATTCCTTATATCCCAAACGGTGTTGACAAGATTGTCATTTTTTTTTTTCGTTAATATAATTCGNGACATAGTTTTTTGAGATCACAAGAAAATTATTTGATTCTCCCTTCAGTAACAATGAAAGTTGAAATACAAATGTATAATTTATAATATTATAAATATAGATACTCCGTTTATTTGAAGTTAACTCATCGTAACGATGGAAAATATTATTTTTTTCGGCAACAGAGTTTCCAAGAATTTTTCTGGCAAATGCACAAACATTTTACAGTATACACTATCTGTGAAATTAAAAAAGTTTTTAGATACAATGCAGCTTGGATACAATATCTCGGAATCCATGTTATTGAATGTGATGTTCTCTCCCGTAGATCGAGATCAATTTTTGAGTAGACTTTTGTCACATGAGTTTTGCGACGTTACTTAAAAATGTTTAGATCAACTATAGCTTGCAATTTATCTCCTTTCCCACTAAATTTATACTTTAAAATAAAATACATTGACTGTGTGGAAATCCAACACTACATTCTTCAGTTTCCAAAAAAAAAAAAAACTTAAATGTGGTTTGTAAAATTACAAAATCTGAAGTTCTTGGAACGTAATAATAAAAAATCAACTTAAGGTCTTGGTATGCTCATGTCCCCAAAACACAGTAGAGCTTCAGTCGTATAGTTGTCATTTAAAAACTGTCCATGTTTAAGTACTATAGTCCATTCACGGTTACTTCCAACTTGACTGACTTCCAGCTGAAGTTCTACTTTCAGGCTATTCCTCCGCCTCATGCAAACAAAGCTTAACTAAGGCTAGAAGATAACACCAAAGGGACAACGCACCGCATTCGTGCGCGCTCAGTAGGCATTACGAACACGCCTATTTCTTCCCTGTTTTATTCGTTTTAATAATCAATGAAATATGATAATTTACCTATAAATAAACTATGAGTAAAAGTTCAATTTAACCAAAACCAATATGCTGTTATGTCAGCAGAAGTATAAAAATCCTTGTGATACGTGACATAGTTACGAAACAACCAAACACGTCAAACAGGGTGATTTTTTTTAAAGGATTGATTCAAATGTGTGACGAAACCGCAAATAGAGTAGCTAAAGTTTACGTTTTCTATTTTCTCTAGCGAATGAAGTGCTAAAATTAGAGTTTCACAGTTATTTTTAGGGGTGAAACATCCTGTAAAAGGTACTTAATTTATCATAGGGACATATACAAAAACTTTATATTTCTTTTTAAACCAAAAAATGAAAGGTTCATCACTGAGAGTTCTACGAGGAGAGTCGACGAGAGAAAGACCGCACGCCAGTTCAGTGCGTTGCACTTAAAGGCGAACAGATAATAGATGTTTGTACTCTGGTTGCTCTTAGAGCGTCCAAACTTCTAGGACTCTGACACAAAAAAATAACCTCCAGCCAGACGACGCCCTTAAGGCTACTGGTACGCGGTGAAAATGATTTCATCTCTGAATAGTGTTGTATTCCAAAGACATGATCACTGAAGTTCACAAATGTTTATTATAGCCCAGACAGTGTGTAGAGAGTTAAGAAGCTCACTTCCTAACAAGTTTATAAGACAGACGTGGAGATCTGAGAAGTTACACATTCTGTAACGTCCATTACAGAACACTTGTTATACGTCGCATCAGAACCAAACGAAAATCCAATGAAAGTAAAATACCACATAATAGGCTTAACTATTTTTATGGATGTTTTTGAGTAGCAGTAAGTATGGCAAAAAAAAAGCCAATTTTTAAAACAAATTTTTTTTTAATTTATTTTATTATATAATTTATAACATGCATTTCAAAATTTTGTTTTATATCATTCAAGCTGTTTCTCGTCTGGATAACTAACTAAAACTGTAATGGACGTTTTTAACCTGTACATTGCATGTTAAGAATACCACACTAGGCTGCATACATAGCAATGTTTAGCGTCACTATGACGCAAATTTGGGAACTTCCCTACCCATTTTGACTCGTTCCTGCGCAAATCTAGGAATGTATGGGAATGTACAGGACTGTATGAATGTATGGAAAACAATATTATAATTCGCGCTTTCTCAATGTACGCATATCTGATGTGTTTAGTTTGCGAATAATTTATTTAGATTGCGAGTAAAATGCGAAATAGGATAGTTACAAAATGACCGCTGAAATAAAAAGATATGTACTATGCAATATGTTTCTGTTTTCATAGTCAACGTATGAGAAATGCTTTCGTGAATTGAATACATGCATTTAAGGCAAGTCATGTAAAGCTACCTCAGTAATGATTGATAGGAGGCAGTGATTACGAAAGCAAAAAGTTATAAAACGTATTATTCCAGGAAGCGTCAGCATAGCTCTAGCCTGGAACTCTGGAAGTGACTGGAGCGAAGCTTTTAAAATTTACGACAGGCGACGGTGACGCAGCGTAAATATTACGCTGAGTGTTCAATGTTCAACAGCTGGTTAGAGATTTTAAAATGCATTCGCCAGTACACTCCGCGTTGCTTCCGACACAGGAGTGGGCAATTACGGGGAAGGGAAAGAAGAGCTGATTCTTAATGCACAGCGCGCACTCTGCAATAAATAGCGAGGAGAAAAGCTGCGAGAGTGAAATGGTTCTTTTTTTTCCCTGGTTTTGTAAGCGTGTATTGCAGGCGTAACGTTAATATTTCATCGGAATACCGGCGGGGAGAAAATAAAATTTCGACGGCCACAGCTATATGTACAGCTGCTAACTCAGTAAAGCATGCAATGTAATTATATTATTTTTATGCTTGGATCTTGGTAGACACAATACGTTCTAGCCTTGGTGGGAGGTGAGTAATTTAACCACTGCATCACCGCGGCCCCCACAGAGGTGTGGATAGCGCTGCCGTAGGTAGCGAGTATTATGAGTGTTCTCAATCTTTTCTATTCGCGGTTTATTCGCACTTTTTTAATCAAACTTTTGAAAGATCACCCTATATATGACGTGTTTTGTAGTTTCCTAAATATGGCGCGTTTTACAAGCGTTTTGTACTTGTATTAGTATAAAAGTACCTTATGTTTAGTTAGAACTAATTTTTACTTATATTCTATATATAAGTTATAATATTTCATTTATAATTAATATTAATTGAACAGGGAGAAAATAGGTGTGTTGGTAATGCCTGGTAAGAAATAGTTGTTACGCAAAATATTATTATACTGACTGCGCACTAATCCGGTGCGCTGTCCCTTTGGTGTAATTTTATATTCTTGGTTAAGCTTGGTTTGCATGAGGCGGAGGAATATCCTGAAATTATAACTTTAGCAGGGCTTCAGAAAAGTCGGGAGTAACCGTGAATAGCCTGTTCACCGATGAGCCATTACACTACAACAACCCCGACCCGGAAACATTTTTCGCGCGGAGGGTTACACGTGACGCGCTGGCAGCATGGTATATACAGGGGATGGACAAAATAATATGAACACCATGCAATATAGTACATTTTGTTGCATGTTGGCAACACTGCTTCCGTGTAAATAATGCGACGCGTATGTATTGCACGGTTTACGTGCCAAGTCTTGTAGGTTATATTTCAGTGTATTATACGCTTTGTTCTGCGACGGTTAAAACAAGCTATCGGTGAAATGTGTGATCTCTCAGACTTCGAAAGAGGGCAAATCGTTGGTGCTCGGTTAGCGGGAGCGTCTGTGACGAAAACAGCTGAATTGTTTAACGTTTCACGAGCGACAGTATCCACGGTAATGACAGCATACACAAAACGTGGTAAAACATCATCGGCGAAGAGGAATAGTGGGCGAAACCCAAAGTTAACTGACAGAGACTGACGAACATGAAAAAGAATTGTGGCCAGACAACATAAAACTACCGCGGCAAAAGTGACCGCAGAACTTAACACTCACTTGAGTAATACCGTTTTGACAAAAACAGTACGGCGGCAGCTCCACAAAGCTAACATTCATGGAAGGGCTGCAATTGCGAAAACCTTTATAACGGAAGCCAACGCTAAGCTGCGAAAGAAGTGGTGCCACGATCATAAAACCTGGACACTTAACGATTGGAAGAATGTGGTATGGTCCGATGAATCATCGTTTACATTGTTTCCTACAAACGGCCGGGTTTATATATGGAGAACCCCAAAAGAAACCTACTATCCGGACTGCCTGCTTCCTACGGTCAAGCATGGGGGAGGTTCCGTTATGATTTGGGCGGCTATAACGTGGTATTCAACTGGTCCTCTTATTCACATCACTGGCCGGATTACTGCGAATGAATATCTCAACATCCTCAATGATGAAGTTATTTCTATGACTAGCATATTGCTGCCAAACACTGCCATATTCCAAGATGATAATGTGCCCATACACACATCCAAAAAGGTTCAGTCTTGGTTTGAGGAGCATCAGAATATCATCAAACATCTTCCCTGGCCGTTATGGGGAGTTTTAGAGCAGAGAGTGAGGAGCAGATTTCCATCTCTAACATCATTGAAGCAATTGGCGGATGTTTTGGTACAAGAATGGAACAACATTCCGTTGGAAACTATTCAGACACTCTACGAATATATTCCGCGAAAAATTGCAGCTGTTCTAAAAGCAAATAGTGGCCCAACGCCTTATTAATAAATAAATATTGTGTATATGTTAGGTGTTCATATTATTTTGTCCATCTCCTGCACATATATCAGGCAGGTTCCACAGTCTTACTGTTAGTATTAGTAGTGTCTGTGGCGTCAAAATGGGAAAAGCTGCAGATATATCCGAGTTGAACAGAGGCCAAATTGTGATGGCACGGCGACTTGGTACCAGCATCTCTAAAACAGCCCGTTCTGTTGGTTGCTCTATTGCCGCTGTTATGAGTAGGTATACGATGATCACGGTAAACTGAACATTTTTAAAAGCTCTGATTAAGATATACTTGTATACGCATTGTGTATTACGCATTCCACAATATACTTGTATACGTATTCCACAATATACAAAATTAACATTGCTATGGGCTTGTTCGCTTTATTCATGTGTCGGTCAAGTGAAATTGTGAAATTGATAGAAAAGTAAATATTTTACAAATGTCCTTGTTCTTACACTTATATACATTAAAAAATCGAAAGTAAAAATATTATTTTAGTATTTACTATTGTTTACCTAACAATTTTAGTTCGAAATTAATATATGGAACTACTTTCGTTCCGTCGTTGCCAACTTTACTGAGGTGATTGCAGTCAGCGCGCCCGTTTAAAAATGTGCAGGTAGGGACAGTGGCATTTTTCAAAGGTTGTTTACTAGGGACACCCGAAATTCGTGAAAGTATTTCCGCAACACGCTAGATTTCAGTACCCTACGGGCGCCCCAGAAGTTTTCTTTTGCTTATTGGTTGCGACCTGACAAATTCTCGAGTTCAATGACCTGTACGTTATACTCTATTTTCGTATGCAAAATCATGCAGATATCACTGTTCCTTGGTTGCTTGTTGTATAAGCGGAAAACGGTAATTCCGTCTGCATTTTACTGTGTATTTATTATAGGCTCAGAGTTGTCCAGGAGGTGTAATTTAACGGGTAGACCAATAGCATTATCAATACAAACGTACGGGGTTTTGAATTATAGCTTGTCCCGAAATGATAACGCGAATTTTTCAGGCCTCTACTTATTGGTGGCGTGTATTTGTGAGAAGACATTTCCTTACTTGACTGGCCAATCATAATTAAGTAACTCTGATACTGTACGTCTGTGATTCGCAGGCAGGCACCTAGGGTGCGTAACACCTGGATCATCCAATCACGAAAGCGGATCAGAGCTGAAGTGTTATGAAAAACAACAAGTCGTGAAATATTTTCGCGAAAATCGGGTGTCCCTATCGATTACTGAAGTGCTTGCTTTACCGTAAACGGCCTTTATCAAAAGTGGTGCAACGGCGAGGAAACAACAAGACGTCGTCCATCCTTCACGGCGTATTCATGCCAGAGGGCAGCGGAACCGAGTCTGTCGCGCATCGCTCGGAACTACCGCGGGGCCACACGAGAAATCGTACAGCGGCACAACACAGAGGACCAGGAAGATGTTCCACAGCACACTCTTCGTCGAACGCTGCTGCTGACGGGAATTCGAGCACCGAGGTGATAAGCTGTTTGGAGAAAAACAATCAGTGGGCCCTTTCACTTTTTTCGCCTTACTGAGTAAACCTTGCAAAGTTAAAACGGAACGTGATTGAGTTAAACATTTCCCCGTTCGTTACGTTATACCCTAACATTCTGCTCGTCAAGCAACGCGTATGGCAAAAGGGAAAATGTTGTCTCATTCCGAAAAAAATTCCAATCTTGGCAACCGGTAATTAAACTTATAATCTCAAAAGTGGGTTACACATTAACCAAATCAGATAAAGGACATTTAAAATGGGCCACTTTCTATTCATCGGCTCAGCATGGTGTCATTTCACTAGGTTATTGGCAAATTAATTTATTTTAACAGAAAATTGGATGTAGTTGAGTTACTTGCTTTAACATGAAAATTAAACGTAAGTGCGAAATAGCAGGCCTGTATTTTTCTCGTGCAGCCGGTTACATTCTTTCCAACACAACCAAATCCCATAATCATGGACTAGTGCTGCTACCTGTGTTATTTACGGAGAAGCGCGCGATGAAAAAAAAATTTAAAAACTAGTTAGAATTGGATTTTCCTAGAGGCTCGGATGAAAAATAACTCGACAGCTGCGAAAGAAAGGAGTGGTAAAGGAGTGGAAAATGATCTCGTGTGTGTGTGTGTGTGATGTGGAGAATCAACATAAGTGCCTCCATTCGTTTGAGAAGAAGCATTACGTATTACGTGCCTGTACGACCAGTTAGTTTCCTTGCTAGCAAAGACCAGTTCGCTTTCTTGCTAGCAGAGACCAGTTTTTTGTGGCATTTGGAAGCTATGTAGGGGTCAAACTTTGAAGTCAGCCAATAACAATCAATTTCTGAAACCTTGCTGTCACTTCAGCTAACAACTGTAAAAAAAAAGTTTGGGGTCAAGCGAGAATAATTTTTAAAAAATTCTGAAAAGTGATAATACCAAAGTAAAATTAAATGAGTTATTACTTTAAGGAATTAATAACTAATAAAAAAATTAATGGTTTTGAGTGTACTGGCTGGTAAATTAGTAAAATGCAATGTCTATAATAAATGAGAATCATTAAAATCCAAAAGAATGAAGTTCACTTGAATTTTCAAATGTTTTGTATTTCTTATATTTAAAAGTATCAAATAATTAAAAACAAATAATTAAATGGAAATTTTCTCTAATCCTACGTACCTGCATATATTTGCGTTATGCGATATTTGAAACAAACAATATGAGCTGCTTTGTGCACGCGCTATAATTGAGATGATGCTACACAGATTGGAACCGGGTTTAGCATGTCAACTTGGTTATCTTTGTGTATTATATTCATGTTTGAAAATGCTTGTGTAAACTGTAAACAGTAGAGGTTGTAGCATTTAACAAACGTGTCTACAAGATAAAAAATTAACAGTTCTTTGGAGAGTAGTTGCCAAAATTATTATTGTAACACAACAAAAAAAAGTGAAATTTTACAACACGTTGCTGTGGGGTATGTTGTGTAACTAATTCTGTATTTTAACAAGCATTTTTGTATATTTAATTTCACACCAGCCACAGATTGGAGACATATGACAGTGTAGTTTGCTTGTAACTTGTAAGCTAGTACATATTTCCGTCTCTAGATATCAGACACTTTGCTGGAAAACGCGAATCTCCAATAGTCTCTAGTTCAATCAACCATCNCCCTCCCTAAACCCAAGCAAAAGGTTTAATTCGCATTTTGGGGAGGAGTTTACAACTCCTTGTCTCCCCTGGCTACGCTCCTGCATACAACAATATTATTAAACACTATATTTCACTTGCAGTGTTACTAAACTTTCTTGCTAACTGTTTAACATGGAATTACCTGTAAAACGCAAAAATGTGTAATGTGTAGTTTACTAAACTACAGTGTAGTCGAAAGAACCGCTGCACTATCTACGTCCGTCAGATAAATTCCAGGTATCTTCCAAAGAGTCAGACAGGAGGTGTATTTTAAAGGAAAAGCAAAGTGATACTGTATCTACGAATCACGTGAAGCGTCCTCTTATATATCACTTCGTGCCATTGAACTTGTTTTCGATCTCTGTAACAACGTCTCATTTACATTACAGTATGCTACAAATAGAGTAGCATTCTGATATTTTGTATTGCTCTGTGGCGTGAGAACGTCAGTTTGTAGAACAGGTTGATATGTAGAAGAATTCATAATAAGTGAGCAACAAATGAGCAGAGGGGCGCGTAATGGAGTATTTTCTACTCGACCATTTTTATGATACCAATGCCCTTCCACGCTCAGATTAACTGAATTAATGCATAAATGAACGGCAATTAGCAATAGTGATCTAAGCGGATTCTATCAATGTATGTTTTGTGGCTAGTAAAGTGTACATGATTAATTTATTTATCTATTGCTGAGTGGTTAGAACGTCGGATTACCCCCACGCCAATGCGGGTCCGATTCCCGATTCTCGACGGAGTCACTTCCGGATTTTTTTGCATGTGGGGTAACATGGCGGATGTTTCTGTCGTATTTTCTCGATGTTTTCCCGTTTCCCTCTTCCGCTGTATTCCGTCGAAATTCAGTCTCACAACATTCGTCCTCCCGGCTCACAGCAGCGTCACCCGTGTTCGCAAGGGGAAAAGGGGTTCTTTCCCTTCCTCGTCAGACTTTCACGTGTCATCGCCAGCTCTGAGGGAGCAGTGCGTGATTGGGAATTTTACGCATAAATTAACATAAAATTAACAGCAGGCACGTTGATGAGTTTTTGTTTGACAGCGGTGTTACTGATTTTTATACACGTCACTGGGAAGAAGGTTTTGTTCAATCACATAGTTTGTTTGGCGCAACCAAATCAATTGTTTGTGTAGGGGTAGTGGAATGTTTTGTTTTTGAAAATAAATTAATTTGTTGTTCTTATTTGATTGCCACAAATTGTAATATTTGGTCGGTGTAGCTAAATATTTGTTTAGCTTTACGTACATTGAACACTTTCGGTTAGTACGCGAAATGCACAGAAAAACCGCGCTGCATCATACAGACGCTTCAGACGAACAAACAGCATAGTATCGGAGTCAACAAGTCTACGTTCGACCACTGCAAAACCGAAATCGTAAACATATATTTGAATAGCAAAAGCTACCCATGTATCGACCTGAACACTACGTTCGACCAAAAAGGTTTTACTTTCCATATTATATGTATTCGCAATTCCAATCATCGTATTACGGAACCGAGGCGCATTCCATCCTCAGCCCTGAAAATTTCCAAGACATGGCATGACACCTTTACTGGTATTCGATACATCGAAGCAAAACTAACTCGTCCAAAATAGTACGGTCGACTGCCAGATCGAAATAATCACCAAGGAAAACGTGCCCGTAAATATCGCAGCCTACTACTTGATACTCCAAGGCAGGATCGTTCAGTACGATTGTTTTTCCAGGTCTGGTAAAAATTATCCGTTAATTAAGCATGTAAATACGTATGGAGTGGGGACTCGCGTTTCAGTCGTAAAATGGTACTGTAACTTGCAAGGTTTATCGAGCCAAGACAACTTCGTGCTCAAGGAAATCGCAGTCACGGATTGTCACGGCGTGACTAGAACCCACAACTTCCAGTCCCCATATACGTGGAAACTGTTGGACGAAAAGAGCAATAAAACCAACGCCTGGTTGACCAAGTACTACCACGGACTGTGCTGGCAAGATTCCTTATCATCAGGTGGGGAAAATGCTGAGCGAATTGCTGATGGAGTACCCACGAGGACCGATTTATGTAGAAATAATCGACGTGCAGGACGATCATGGGTGTCCTTACATTCGTAATATGAGGAAAGAAACGGATCGGAGTTATTTGGTGAGCGCTTCGAAAAACGCCCATTTACTTTACGAGTGGCATGCTCATTTCATGGAGATATAAATACTGTTATATGTATATCCGGTAGGGTAAACATGATTTTTTTTTTGTTATGCCAGTCAGCGTTTGAGAAGAGCTTGCAGGCATGATTTTGCACGATGGTAAGTTGGAAATAATACAGTTATATGCTGGTGTAGATGCAAAATTATCTTCAACAGTTGCTGCGAACACCTGCTGCAAGTCCTACGCGTGGTCTTAGGCTGTGTGAGATGCGAAGATTTCTGATCACGTTACAGTCATGTGTATAGATGACGTCATCCCACAATGCGAAAAAAAAATTATGGAAATAAATCGAACCTGAAAGCAAATGAGTCGCCCAGTCGAGCACGAGTCGCTGTGGGAGCAAGATGACGCCATTTCATCCGGAGAACCTGTACGTCTTGTCATATCCGGACGACTCTTAAATCACCTATTCGTTTTGGGAGTCTGGATCACTACATACCTACGATGAAAAATGTGATGGATGGGACCACTGGTTATATTCAGTGACTCCGGGTGATTGCGAGCCTACTCAACAGTTAATATCTTGCTGTACTCCTGGGAATTGCGTGGTTCCTCACATGAAACGGGATACGACTCTTCCAGCAACCGTGGACCAGGTTCTGGAATTTGCAGAAATTTCGAGTCAAAGCAAGGTTGTCGACCCTCTTCCTACGACCGCCGAAATTCAGCCCCGACTGCTCCACCCAGGTCTGCGTACGTCGGCTAAATAATTCCAGCGAGGTTTCGATTCAAACGGCCCCAACTAAGCATCGAAGGTCGTGCCGCAGTCACCGTGTTGACACCACGATACATAACATTTCTGGGGACCCTGCATCGAGCTGTGAAGCGTACCCATGCAAACGTCCACGTGTGACGTCACCTTCTGCCGCCAACATGGGTTAGTCTACGACTAACTTTAACTTGGAAGAAGGCACTTCAAACATTCCCATTCTACTACGTCAGATCGAACGTCAAAGACTGCTAATAACTTTTTACGAACATGTTTTGGCTCGCACATTAAATTTAAAAGACTCTCAAACTTTACGTGCATTAATAATTTTTAATATGTGTAAATAAAACACACTGGTATAAAAATTAGTTATCTGTGTACATCTATTTTAAACCTTTTCTTTTTTTAAAAATACGTTAAAATTTTTCCTAAATAAATAAATCGTGGAAAAAATAAATATTAGCAGAAATTTTTTTAAAGGATTGGCTCGCGGGAACATGCAGTATCGAAGGAGCAAGAGGGACTCTTGCCACGAACACATACGGACTTTGAGCGGGCGAAGAAAATAGGAAAATCTTGGGCGGAGTAATTCTCCAGGTCCGCTCGGAGGTACCCTGTCACACGCGCGCCGCAAGCCGATCAAAATATTGCCATGCTGGGTTCAATACGAGTTTCCTGGTGGCTAGTTGCGTTTCCGACCTCGCGCACGATTAGCTGTTCTCCCGGATCGAAATCGAAGCTGATGGCCAGCGCAGTTCCGCTGGTGTCCTCTCCAAGCCGATCTTGGGAGCTGCAACGTAGCTTTTACGGTGGGGGAAAACTACCACTCCATTTATTAGCATTTGGCCGTCCTCCCACCCCATTACTTTGTTATTGGCCATTAACAGAATTTAGTTGATAAAATATTAATACTTTAATGGTAAATCTATATATATAAATAAAAAATAATATTTTTAATTTATTTAGAGGTTCTGCCTACCTAGCAATAAAATAGAATATATAGGTAAAATTATTTATTCGCAGGAATACAGTCACATAACGAACGGGTGGCAAGNGGGGGGGGGGGGGTTACAGAGCATTATATGAAGGTGATGGGCATTAGCTTATAAGCTTTAGTTTGGGCGTCGATGCGCCATAGTTGTATTGGTTTTGAAGACTCCGTGCTGTGGCTACTTTAAGGAAATTAGCAGCCATCTTCGTAATGACATCGATTGATTTCTGGTCCAAGAGTGACGAGGCTCTCCTAATTAATGCGGGGGAATTATCCGAAAAGATGGGTGCCTCTGCGTCTATCGCCTCAGGGCGATGCGACGCTGAGCTATCGGAGACCGTGGTAGAATCCGGCGCTGCACCTATGGCAACAGTCGGCAACGCGACGGAGACGCCCTTCCGGAGCACCCAGACGCCGCCCTTTCGCGGCTTCTAGACGGTTGAGTTGGCTACATGCGACAACATAACTGAAGGTTCCCTGCTGGTGGAAGCTGGCAACGTACCGCAGCTGGAAAATGGATCGCCCGAAATGACAGTTTTACACGTGCAAATAACGGGGACTCTTTCTTCCAACGATGTGATGGGCTCATCCGTGTCTTTACAGTACTCTCCGGTCTCTGATATTGCTTACACAAATGCTGAAAGATGCCTTTACTGCGAATGCATGTGGTCTTCGCTGCCTCTCGACGCTAACTCACCCTCCCATCGGCCTGACGGGAATGAGATTCACCAGTGTTTNGCATGTGGTCTTCGCTGCCTCTCGACGCTAACTCACCCTCCCATCGGCCTGACGGGAATGAGATTCACCAGTGTTTAAATAACTTTGAAAGCATTTTACGCGCATTACATAACGATGTTGCCGATTTATACCTCGAACTGACTAACTGCGAGCGTATTCTTAGGGGTAAATGCTACATGGAAGGATTTGTGATAAGTTTTCTACCATCCTAGAGTCTGCAGCTACATTAGACATTTATATGGATGTAAAAATGTGATTTTAGATAAACGCATTTTTTGCCCCTATACTTGCGAACCAAGCTTTTAACCCTATTTTTTGGTGTAATATTTATGTGTGGTTCTTGAGTTAAATATAGCGAAATGTTATTTAACTTCTAACTGTGTGTGTTCAGTAATTTATTTTTTCTCCGTGTAAAATTTTTTTTCCCCCTTTCTTTGGTATAAGTATTTATCGCGCTTGCTTTTCCCTTGGAGAAGGGGCAAGCACGTGCAATATTATTTTTCTCCTTTGAATATGTTTATTGCGTTTGCTTTTCTCTTGGAGAAGGGGCAAGCACGTGCAATATTATTTTTCTCCTTTGAATATGTTTATTGCGTTTGCTTTTCTCTTGGAGAAGGGGCAAGCATGTGCAATATTATTTTTCTCCTTTGAATATGTTTATTGCGTTTGCTTTTCTCTTGGAGAAGGGGCAAGCACGTGCAATATTATTTTTCTCCTTTGAATATGTTTATTGCGTTTGCTTTTCTCTTGGAGAAGGGGCAAGCACGTGCAATATTATTTTTCTCCTTTGAATATGTTTATTGCGTTTGCTTTTCTCTTGGAGAAGGGCAAGCACGTGCAATATTATTTTTCTCCTTTGAATATGTTTATTGCGTTTGCTTTTCTCTTGGAGAAAGGGCAAGCACGTGCAATATTATTTTTCTCCTTTGAATATGTTTATTGCGTTTGCTTTTCTCTTGGAGAAAGGCCAAGTACGCAAAATATTATTTTCTCTTTTTGAATATTTTTATTGTGCTTGTTTTTTCCTTTGAGAAGAGACAGGTGCGTGCAATATTTCAGGGCAGTGCATCCTCTACAATATTAAAAACTATACTCTAAAATTCGCTGCACATTATTAGCTTTTTTTGTTTTACTATTACAAAAAATAACTTGTGTGAAATATTTAGAAAATTACCATTTAAAGAAGGATATTCAATTTTAAAAAATATTTTACGGCCCATTGGTACGCTACTGACCTACATTAACTACCTCTCGAGAGTGTGAAAATATAAGGGGAGTATGCTGACGGAGGAGATGCGATCGCGTGACGACCTTCATTCTGACACGTCGCACAAGGACGCCGTCAGTCTCTGCCTCTCTCTCTCTCTCTCTCTCTCTCTCTCCTCTGTATCGCTTGCTTGTAGCAGCAATCAAAAAACTCACGTCATTTTAAAATTATTTCAATATGAATGTCAATATTACACACATACTTGCAACAAAATTATTTATTTTACATCATAATTCCAATAAAAAAATTTGTAAGAAAATTTAATTCAATATTGAAATACGTCGTATTTACACATCAAATGGAAGAAGATATTTAGCAATATAAACATGTATATACGTTATATTAACAAAACACGTGGGAGAAAATATTTTACATGATAAACATATTTACTGAAAAAATGCAAAATATTGGTAAACAAAAAATTATGAGGTAACTAAACACATCGACATTTATCTGTTTTATCTGTACATAATAGTGATCGTTTTTACACATACCATAAAAATATACTTTTTTCCATTAAAGCTTTTAATCACTGACATTAATATTTTTTTTACACTGTTGACGTGTGTGTTTTGTCAACTAAAAAAATTAAGAGGCAGTGGGATGTTTTCATTACCTGGGTTTTTTTTAAGATAGAGCAAAGCTCATATGCACACGCATACACGAGCACCTTTCTCAATCGGTCCGGTGGCTTTGTAACCTTCAAACTGTGCCAAGCGCCATCACATCGTTTAGAGAATACTTTATAAAATTTATCAATTCAATTTCATGATTAAATTCGCAAGTTTCCCTGTCATACTTGATTGGACGTCGTTCACCCACAATTTCTTTTTTCATATTTGCGATGGTTGTGGGAAATTTTGCTTGTGGACGGCACAAATCTTGCACTGATAATTCAAGATTCTTACCATCGAAGACGCTTCTTTCAAGTAGGAGATGAACATTTTCGTCACACCACTCCACAGTTACGGTAACAGCCGGCTGGTCCGTGTAGGTTACGATGTGCAGTATAGGATATGTACTTGCACATTTTTTCTCGGAATAAACTTATCACCAGGAAGCGCTCCACCGTTGCGAGAAGACTTGGTGGAATGTCTCGGCCTCTAGTCTAGGTGAACTTCACATGCAAAAGGCGTGCAGGTGGAGGCCCAGTCCGGGAAACCTTGCCTCTTCACAACATGGTTATGTCCATCACATTTCTTCTACCATTTACAGAAATAATTATTTTTAATTTTTCGGAAAAGTTTGTGCACTAAACTTTCGTACATTCTTGCCTTGTTTTACCTACTCCTCCAGCGAACAAGGAAGCGTAGAGTTAAGGCATTAATTGTAAACCTAACAGTTTTTATATTCGCACGTTAATGTGTCCCGCACATAGCAACCTTCAAAATCATCGTAGAAGCATAGCCAGTGAATTCTACCATCACAAAATTGAATTTTCAGAATGCCTCAGGCATATCGAAAACTTACGCGTCGGTACCCACAATTCAGTTCACTGTACTTGCTCATGTCTTCTGGCCAGAATGGAGAAAATTGGGCGACGGACACTTCCATTTCTTCTTCGATATCACTGTATTCGAAGTCGGAGCTGATGGGGCTCTCTGCGAAGCTGTGAGAGAATAATATGTAGGTCGTTCTGGCCAATGGAGACTGGTACGGGTTGCCTTATGGTTGCGGGTTCGTGATAATAGACGGTGTTGACGAAGTGGCTCCTCGTGCTAATATGGTGCGGATAAACTGAAGAATATTAACTCCATTTTCTTCTGCGTTGCTTTTATTTTATTGTTCACATGACAACTTAGCTATCATAAATTTAACAGTGGTTTGTAACACTGCAAGTTTCGAAATAGTCACTTTCCTCTTGAAATATCGAAAAAGGAACGTCTGCGAGAAAACTGACTGTTTTACCGAGGGGATTCGGGGTGCGTCTTATAATTTTTTTTAGGGGGAAACAAAACATTCCACCCTCGCGATTAAAGTAGGCCGCCGATTGGTCGGAACGAAAATTTCTGAAAACACCTGCGTAATTAGCCAATGAGAAACATTGGCGGAGCAATTAAAAATATTGGAAGAGGGTGGAGGGAAACCGACTAATTGGTCGAACGAAGGTTTCCGAAAACACCCGAATAATTAGCCAATGAGAAACATTGGCGGAGCAATGAAATATATTGGAAGAGTGTGGGCAGTTAGCTAATGAGACTCAGGGTTGGGGCAATTAGACAATCAAATATATTGTAAGGGGAGAGTGGAGGGGGTCAGTTGTCTACTGGGTGCGGTGCTGGGTACAGCACCAGCAATGTAAAACAAATGAAAAAAGAAAAACCAAGATGGCGTTTGAACAAAGATGATAGATAAACTCAAGTCATGTATGAACAAATGACAAACAAAAAACCAAGGTGGTAGGACGGTGGCTGTGACGCCTACCAAGATGGCGGACTGCACCGACCAAAATGGTGGACGGCTGCCACTACCATGATAGCGGACGCTGACTATAACGATTATCAAGATGGTGAACTTCACCTACCAAGATTGCGGACTACACCTATCAAAATGGCGGACGGTGGTTGTGATGCCTACCAAGATGGTGGAATGAGTATGGATGGAGGGGGGTGTGGGAACTTCTGGAAATTTAAGTTTTTTAAATATTTTTTAAATACATTTTTAATAATTTTTAAATAATTTAAATATTTTTTATAAATTTTTTAGAATTTTTTTAGTATTTTATTATTTTTATTTTTGGTGTTAAGATAAAAGGTCACGGTCAGGATCATATGGATCCAAGAGGGCGGACAAGATGGCCACCGGGGGACCGGAATAACAGCATGAACAGCTCCGAGGCTCCGAACCCCCAGCCCATTGTTCCAAGTTTGCCATTTCTCCTCTACTCAAATGTATTTTTGGCCAATGCAAACAAGTATTTTGTTGGCTGGAACAAACCTTTTTCTCAGTGCAAGTAAGCAGGATAACATATAAATGTGGAAGTAAAATAACCTCGAGCTTTCCCGGCCTGCAGTTTTAAAATTCTTCAAGTTCATGGCGGGGATTTAAGAAGGCAGCATGTTACTTCACTAACCACGAACAACATGTTCGTCAAACATGTTACATCACGAGTACTGCATTTGTAACTGTCCTTGTTTTATACTATGCAACGGCTACTTCGGTACTTTACCGAAGAGCAATTACGAACTTAACTGATGCGGTGATATCAGTGCTTGTCATGTCATATAAATGCCCCGGGTTTCATTCCCAGTGGAGCCACAGTCTGTTAAATTAATAGTTTAAGTCCTCAAGCTGCTGCTTTCAGGTCGTTAAATATATTTATTACCGGTATTCAAACATTTAAAGTTTGATACGAAACAGGAATCCTTTGAAGCAGATACTTAAAATTTTTTAGTGTCGTATTTTCGTCTTTTTTTTTTTTTTTTTTTTTTTTTTTTCCATACTCAGTCTCAGTCCGATTTTATCCACTCGTGAAGCGATGAGTTGTCGTGTCAGGCATGGTCGTGTTACACATTATTTTTATTTTATTAGGTTTGTTAAAGCTTCGATTTTATACCGTGTGGATAATGATCTGGGAATCACTCCGGGATTCGAACCAGAAACATTTCGAACGCCTTAGCGACCTCGGAAAAGTACACTAAGAGTGAGAAAAATTCTTATTGTTAGTGTAAGTTTACAACTTAACGAAAAAAGTCGCAGAGCTGTACTACGCCCTCATCACCAAAATGTGAAATTATCACACATCGTGACACAAAAAGAGACTGGCAGCAGAAGTGTGACGTGGAGTGGCGTAATGCCGTGGTTTTGAAAGAATTATTGATATCAGAACCCTACGTATAAATAAACGTTTCGAGATTGTATGGAGTGATTACCACGTGAAGGAACTACTTGGCGGAAGACGAATGCGAGTTTGTCTTGGTATTGGATTGGCTCCTGATTTACAGTATGTTTCCTGGGATGCCGAAAGTCGGTATACCTACAGAATTATGAAGTAAGAATTGAAAAATATTAAGCAGTACTTCTAGCATAACCTACGGTGTTTTTTTTTTTTTTTTTCGTTTTTGTTGCCCTAGATATTTTAATTTTTTTAAATTAATTTATTGCAGTTTGTGTTCATTGTGGTTGTATGTTCGCCAATTTTCGTGTCCAGTTTGTTGCCTGTCGCACGTTGGTTCGAGTTATATTTTCCGCTAGGTTCTGCAGTAGTTTCTCGTTATTTGTTGTTCGTAATCTGGGATTTGTCTGGTTTTCGGTTTGTTTGTTTTGTTCTTAGGATGAATAGATATAAATTAATTTATTAATTAACGTTTTTCTTACGACTACGTACATTTTAATTATATACACACTAAACTAACTAAATAAACATCCCCCAAATGTAGAAATAACAATTTCACATGAATTATCACATAGTGATAAAAAAAATACTGCGAGGATTTAAGAAATTACACTGAAAAATAAACATTCTACCCGTGAAAACTCAACAAACCTTTCATTTTTCTCAAATATTACGTGCGCTATTAACTGTAGTTGCAATGTTAACTCCCCAAGACCGAAAATACTCTAGCCACATAATTTATGTGGAAACATTTGTCATGGACCTTCCCAGAAACGTGATCCAAGTGTAAAAATAAATGAATTTTTAAAACACGCCCCGTACAGCCATTAATTTACTCATGTGTCTCTTTAAGAACTAAAATTTCCTTACATGGTAATGCCAGAAGGCATTAATTAGCAGTAAACACACACGACTACATGCCGTTGCCATCCATCTTTGCTTCAGTCATCTCCTGCATTATTCAGTCTTGTTGGTGACAGTGCAATCTTCCCTGCGTAAGAAAGATGGTTCCAGTCACTTATATCCGCACTCCACAATTAGGTCTCGTATAAAAATGAATTGTCATTCAATTAACTTCGACTTAATAAATTAACATCGAAGCGAGTAATAATATATCGGCCTACCCGTTTGTTGTCCGTGAACGGAATGTTGATCTCGCAGCAGCCGAGTCAACCATTTAAAAATATTCGAACGTTCGATACGAGGAAGCAAACTCGGAGTTGATAATTCGTACATTGTTAATTATAGTATGCAAAGGATTTAAAAGTCATCGATTTCGTCGACCCCTGGTTGCATGACGGCTTACTGTGCGGGGGATTCTGGGTTCGAGTCCTTGGTAAAGCATGTACGTACAATTTCTATGCATTGGTGGCCTCTAATCCTTTTCACGCTACTTAGAACTGATTGAAAAAAATAAGTATCAGTTTTCGCTTAGGTGTTACGTTCCTGTCCCGAGGAGGCAAAAGTTCGCTCCAAACCACTCTAATGACCAAGCTGGACTCACACTGGACTCACATTCGGGAGGAACCGGGCTTGAATCCCTGTCCGGACATCCCGACTTCGGTTTTCCACAGATTTACGAAATCACTCAGGTGAATCCTGAGATGGTTATTTAATACATTTTCTGGCCGATTCCTTCCCCGTTCCTGAACTCCCAGTGTTCTCCTACCAAGGCATTGTCGCCGTTCGGGTGCAATCAAAAACAGCCATTTAATAAAAAGGAAATATTTCTAAGCATCGAGCAGGTGAATTAGTGGTTCGGAACTCACTCTAATCCTGAGGTATAGTCGTCTTTAGCTTCTGTGCTTTATATAATGACACAAAATAATAATGTTTTGCATAAAAACTATTTCTAACAAGGCATTGCCAACACGCCTATTTTCTCCCTGTTTTATTCGTATAAATTAGAAATTAAATATCATAATGAATAGGTAAAAATAAGCTTAAATTCAATTTAATAAAATATAAGTTATTTATATGTTTACACAAGCATAAAACGTTTCTGATATATGACATATTTAGGATACGACTGAGCACGTCATACACGGGGAGATTTTTTAAAAGTTTGATCCGAAAAGTGTGAAGAAACCGCCAATAGACTTTACCAGGCGCTTGCAAGCGAATGGAGGTCGAACCTTTCGATGGCCAGTGACGCCGTTTAGCTCACATGTGCCTCTGGAAACTCGCGGTGTAAGCGGCTGTTTCACCTCTGTACTAGGGATGATCGATGTTGATATAACATTGGGAACCAAACATCGATAACCGTTGATCATCGAATTAAGAACATCGATGTTAGTCAACATCGGCGATGTTCTAAAGAATAAGTAAAGAATTTGCATAATGAAGAAACACCGCATACTAAGCCAAAGACATTCCACAACTTGTTGTTTACATATTCACATATTCCAAATTTTTGTTTTATTTGCAGGAAAACATAATATTTTAGACGAAATTTGCCTTTTAACCTTGAAAAAGTGTACACAATGACTACACCGGTTTTTTTTTTCAATCACTGGAACAACGGTGTTTTGCTGTTCGTAACATTGATGTATCGATATTTGTCTTAATCATCGATGTCAAAATATCGATGTATTACGTCTCAACATCGATGTTTTGCCAACATCGATGAACATCAATCATCGCTATTCTGTACTCTCAAAGTGCTCTGTTATTCAACTCTCGTTGACAGTTAACTTGTCTCACGGGCGGGGAAAGTGCCGTAATCAGAAATAAAAACAGAACGAGCAGACAAGCGTGATGAAGCGAGTCTGTTGAAGGTGGCCTTCACGGTCCGGTGGTACGGCCAGGCATTTCACCTCCGGGGTTCGCCCGCTCGTTTCCATCCTGGCGGGTGAAGTTAGTGGTAACACGAACGGAGGCGAGATTAGGAGCATGTTCAGTTCTGACGACTCCCGTTTCACCTACCACAGTTCGTTACTCACTGGCCGCAGCGTTGCCCTGTCGCTGTTCCTGTTCTCGAAGGAGACACCTCAGGCGGATGCCACGTCGTCCTTGGGGAGGACATTTTCTCTGCCAGCCGGTTCGCTTCATTACCAAGCCGGAGAACGGTATTGTTTTCTGGCGCGAGGCAGCCATGCGTACCTAACCGCCTAGGTAAAAGCGGACTTGGTAACCCGTCGCGTCCGTCGCCTACCCTAACGATTTACAATCTGACTTCGTATGTGCGTCGTCAATTCATTGCCGCAAACTAACACAAACTAAACTGTTCGGAAATCAGAAAAAAAAATTATCCAATAAAAGTGAAAATGATAGGCGGCAATGTGCGTGCCTGAGTGTGTGTGTTTGTGTGTGTAAAAACTCACGTACACCAAAATAACGGAAGTAAGTCGATGCAGGAATATTTTAAAAATAACGTAACAGTGATTTTATTACGTTTGCTATTGCATGGAAGGAACTCGTGTTCCCAGCGTAATTATCAATAAATCTTCAGAGAAAATGTAAAGCCATTGCATTCTACAGCTACATAAACAAACATATGAAAAAAAAAGGAAACACTGATCACACTACACAGCCTTCTAATGAACTCAGAATTTGCGGGGATGGGGGATGAAACGAACACGTTTAGATGGCTTTAATTTAATTCGTCCGTAAGTCACAAATTAAAAGCATGCCAAGATTTTGACGCACGGACGGAAAGAATTAGTTTAAACACCGGATTGACTGTTGGTCACATAGTGGGTTCCTATTCCATAACTTTCTGATGTCATACATTAAGGCAATTAATGCGTAATAATCTCTATTGGATGTTCACAGTAAACTGAGAACTTTTAAAATTCCTACTTAGGATCTACTTGAAAGCACATTGTGTATTCTTCAACCATATGTAAAATTAACTTCGCCATAGGCCTGATCGCTTTATTTATGCGTCGGTGAAGTAAAACTATTAAATTATTATTAAAATTAATATTTTACTAATTTCCTTATTCTTAAATTGAGTTTCATTAAAAAAACCATCAAAAATAATGTCAGTACACATGTGTTTATCTAAAACTTTTAATTCAATGTTAAAAAATGAAACGACTTTCCCGAAGTCGTAACCAACTTTACTGTCAGTCAGTGAGCACGTTAACATATATGCAGGGAGGGGTAGTAGCATTTTTCAAAAGTTTATTTCAAAAATGCTTAGCTAACCGTGAATATCTTAACACAGACACAGGTCATTGACATGTCTTTGTGAACAAAAAAAAATAGCTTGAATTGCCGCTATATTTCAGTTATTTGTGAGCGTTATTTAGGAATGCAATATAAAAAAATAACACTTATGAATTATAACTTCAAAATTAACGTAATATTAAGTAATATTCAGTCTGTAATAGCCGTTTACGTGTGACAAAGCGAATCTTTGTGGATTTCAGGACATAGCTGATAGCAATGCCAAACTTATGCGTCATCACAACGACATTCGTAAAGAGATAGTTAGAGACTGCAACATAAAAACAGGTAAAAGTAACTGTCGTTGCAGCCGATGTTATCGTAATGGCACTCACAACGAGTATCCGAGACAGGTTTTTAAGGCCCGAAGGCCAGCGCATCCTCCAAACCTCCCGGACTGTAACTATACTCAGATGAGTAAAACAGTGCGCTGCACTTTTTCCTTTCCTTTTCTTCGTGTCTTTACACGGTATTCTACCGGTTTTCTCTTTAAAAACCTGTCCTCCTCACCAACCAAGGATATTCCGATTTACCTGTTGTGTAAACCTTTATCTGAATACCCCATTATGGGTCATCAGAAATTCGCTGGTACCATTTGTCAAACTCCTCTAATCGTTTACCGATTCGAGTAGCGAATTTTTTCCATATCTTGTGAAGATCTTCTTTATTCCCCATAGCATCTTCAACTCTCCAGTGAATGCCCATTTCTTGTGTTTGCTCCTCGAACCAAACCCTGATATCCTCAGTCTTGAGGCAGTCAGCAATAACATGATGCACCGTATCGTCTACCCCACATACATCGCACAGCGGAGATTGAACAATTCGGAAGGCGTATAACTTTCCCATGACCTGTAAATAGTTGCATACTGAAGTGGTTCAAATTGATCCACTTACCACGCATTCTCAATTAGATATCTGGCAGTAACTCAGATGTTATTCATCCCTTTTCCGAGTTGGTTCATCTGTCTTTCATTCTTCTAGAATCTCATTCTTAATGAGTTCTTTGCCTTCTCTTGACAGTCCTCCGACTCGCGCTCTCTCCGCTGTCAATCCTCTACATCTGACTAGCAAATCTACCGGGAGCACAGCAGCTATCACCGGGAGCGACTCATGACAAGCTGAATTTGCCGGGATGGGGCATATGGCGGATTTCTCCTCATACTCCTTTTTCCTTGCCGCTGCATTTCATCGCCTCACCTCGCCACTCAGTCATAAATTTTTCAGTTTGCTCGGTTGTACTTAAGGTGGTCGCCTAGTGAGGGGTGTGTATGTGTGAGTGAGGCAAAAATCGATTAAGCTTTACGGGCGACGCCAACCGGAGTATGTAGTTTGATAATCGCCTCTACGCGCAAGGCTCTCAACTGGCCTGCAGTCTTCCCCTAGGCGACTTGCCTGAACGCGACTAAGCGGTGACCTTGTAATTTAAATTGGACGCAACTCTGTAGCAAAGTCAAATGCCTGCCTCTGTCATGTTTTCGAATGTATCCGGTTCGTATATTTTGAGATACAGAAGTCTGAAAAAAGCCATTTTCAACCATGTTGGAGGGAAGGAAAATAATGTTTCCAATTTGCGAAATATCTTGAAAGTACAATTCCTTCATTATTTGGAATGTACTGTATTTTCGTAAGTTAACATGTCGGGGACACGTTTAATAGTTTTGCCATACAAAGCATATTTAAAACAAGCTGCACGCTTTGCAAGTGGCAGGTCGGCGGCCATCTGAAAAGCCAGCCTCTCCTTATCTCAGTAACGTCAGCCATGACACAATATGAGGGAACAACTTGCTTAAGTAATGAAAGCTGATTTGAGAAGTTTTGGTTTGCGCCTTACAGCTACGTCGTTAGTGACGGCGAGAGTGAACTGAGATGAGGGTGGAGCAACTGTAGAATTCTGGAGCGGGGAAAACGGGAGTGCCCGAGAAAACCCACAGCAACGTCCGCCACGTTTCCTACATGCGAAAATTCGGATGACCCCGCCTGGAGTATCCACTTTCAGGATATTCCTCTGCCTCATGCAAACAAAGCTTAACTGAGGCCAGAAAATTAAATCAAAGGGACAGCGCACGGCATTTTCGCGCAGTGAGATTAAAACATTTTTCTTTAGAACCATTTTTTACTAGGTACGTACTACCAATACACCTATTTAAGCCCTGTTTTTCTTAATATTAACTGTAAACGGAATATTATATTTTTTGTATAAAATATAAGTTAAAGACCATTTTAACCACAGATAAAATACCTTCATGTTAACAGAAGTATATAGAAGGCTTGTGATACATTATATATTTAGAAAACAATAGAATACGTCATACATGGAGTGATTTGAAAAATTTGATTAAAAATATGTGACGATATTGCGAATATACTATAAGTTTTTAGCAATTGCATTTTTTTTTTCCGTTGTGATATAAAATAATAATCCGTGGAAAATATGACAATTATGTAACTCTACTTTTTATAAACGAATGAAAGGGACTGTAAGCATTATATATATATTATATATATATTCCAATACAAATTTCAAAACTGAACACGTTTGGCTAGAGTTCAGATTGACATGAAGAGAATTGTCTTGGTAATTTGTTACGCAGGTTACCCGTGTTTCAATGTTAACTTTTAAGATAAAATTTGAAGTTAAAATAACTAGAAGCTAAAAAGCCTTATCGCAAGTCAACAAAATGTTGTATTTCAAAGAATTTTTAACATGCCACGTCTGTGACGGTAAGACACTACCTTGGCTGAAACTAAACTTTGTGTTGGGATAACATTTGCAATTTGTATGGATCAAGACTTAAAGTTAAAGTTCTCATTTTTACTCTTAAAAGGTTAAGAATATTATTTTGCAAATAATGGGGTGTTTTGATTAAGATACTTATTATACAACTTCAAAAAATACTCAAATAACCTAAGAATTCGGAAAAAATTATACTTCTACGGCTTTAATAACGAAAGAAAAAAAAACACTTGCGCATTCGACTCACGCCACTGTATGGTACTTCATTTAAACTCAAAATAATAATTTGATGTAAAAAATAACAAAAAATAAAACAAAATCTCAGACTAACGCTAGCAAACTGTTCCAATTAGCTGTAACATAATAATGACAAAAACTACAATTTTGTTTTCACCTGTTCCTTGCACATCCTAAAGTTTTGTAGTGGCTGATGAATTTGAATGTTTGCGTACCAAAAACATTCTCGTGCAATTAGTACCATTACTATTTTCCAGGAAACGCCATTTCAAACCACTGTTCTTAATATTCTATCCAAACCGCAATTGTTAAGTAGCTAATTTACTCAGAAAATCCATAAAAACACCTGGTTTTGTTTTTTGGGGACAGACGGAAATTAAATTAAAATACAGCAGATGGTAAGTCACATTTTAATAACATCTCGAGGTATATTTCGTATAAATTATTCTTGAAAAGACATTTATCTTTCAAGGTTATGTCAGTGAGTACTGTGTTCAAGATACTTGGCTGCCTACTAATTTTGTCAGTTGTCTAATTTACGGGCATTTTTATTATCTTTCCAGAATTTAAAGACAGTTAGTTCATTGCGTTAGAAAGTACTTGGTCGTTACTGTACTCCTTGAGATGAGATTATTATCTAAGATCGATGTGAAATATTAAGGTAGTGTTATGGAGTGGAGATATTTAGGCGTCTATTAACACCGGGGTCTTGAGAGTCGATTAGTCTTATGAATTTCGTTCAAGCCGTCTTTATCACACTGTGGTATAAATAGTAAATGATTAGAATTTCCGGTGTAATTTTTTTTATGTCATGATGTGAGCACATTTTTAATATGCACGTCCTTTTCTTATTATTATAAGTATTACTTTAGAAAAATCTTACCTGTCAATTAATTACAACACGTATGAAAGTAATAATGTTGTCTACTACATAATTTACGGTAACACTGTCTATTCATCCGAATACAAAAAATATAACTTCGTTCAGATTATTTTTTCCTGTGAAGAAAAGATAACTAATTATATAGACTCCAATAATTTGGATTAATTTCGTATATATTATAGCAAAGTCTTAGAAATCATGGAATAAAAACTACTTACATATACCAGCTGTTTTTAATATGCAATATTTTGATTATTTTAAATCAGATATTTTTTAAATGATGTATTATATATTATATGTTAAAAAAGATCAATTAACCGATTTTAATAGTTAGTAGTACTTTCATTCTATTTAGGTGTACGATGAAAAAAATTCACATTTTTAATGAATTTGTGTAGTCACATAATTGAAGGTCGTCCTCTTTTTTCAATATACGGCAGCTAAATTTTCTAGAAAGTCAATCTGCAAATGGTATATGTATGCTTAGCTCAGTTTTTGAATGTTGCGCATCGAATCTCTCGCAATAATTTTAAAATGAAACGTTTTCTTGGTACCCAAAACCATTTAAACGACATTTCCTGTGTTTGTTCCACCTTATTTCAGTGTTATCTTGGAATAACTATCTGATGATATATTTTTCATTAATCAGATGCAATAAAATAGCTTCTTCATGTTGTTCGTACATCGAAGACGAGAAATATTTTACGTTGGATTTTAATACGTTTTATATATTTTCCCAAAGATCTGAATGAATTATTTATTAATCTATATTGAACTAATATTATGTGCAACGTCGCATGTACAACTCTAACGTAGTCAGTCAAATGGAAAGTGATATTTGATTCTGAACCAAGTAAGAACAAAATCTCAAGTAAATTAATTAAATTTGCAACTTACGTTTTCCATCCTCACATGCAGCTGACCACATACATACCAACCATACAACAAAGAAAACTAAAAAATCGAACTTAACACAAAACAAAAAAAAAATGCTGTGGTGTATAAATTGTTTTTCATATACTTCCTAAGATAATGTGAAAAACTCGACCCTCCACAAACCTGGCAGGATTCAGCTTCAGAAAATGCTTTTTCTAAAGTAGTGCTTGAATATCGCTGTTAATTTCCAAGAACTGCTACGAGCCATTTTTTTATTTTACGTGCTTTTTTACGAGTCCTCCAGTTTCACTGTAATGCGAATAATTTTACTTACATTCTTTACTTCGCAATTTTGTGGTATGTTGCGTTAAATACCCTTCATATTAAGGCTGATCAAAAAACTAAAAATCTAAGTATTACTTACCCACATTCAAGTCGTTTTCCTGAGCTCATAAATATACATGCATACATCGTACATCCATACTTTCATGCTCGTTTGCGTGCATTAATAAAAATATTTCACATACATTTATGTGTTCGTGTATACAGAATGGTACGCCTAACGTGGACATCCCAAAAATTTCCGGAACGGTTGCAGATCACGAAATGTGGGTTTCACTAAATGAAATTACGTACGGGGGCAAGTAATTTTACGCAAAGTGACTATTTGTAACACGGGTATGAACAGAAGTAATTAAACCAGAAGTGATTTTTCCCCTGGAAATATACATTTATTTCAACGGCTTGTAAAAGTACGTGCAAAGTGAAATTCAGCGATATAGCATATGCAATGGAAAGTAACACAGAAACGCCAAGAAATAATGTGCAAATATGATTAAGTTAGGTGTACGTACGCAATGAAGTTCACGAATGAGGAAAAGCTGGACTCTCCACTTATTTACGGCGAGTGTAGCAGAAATGCCAAGCAAGCCGTCCAAATTTATGGTAAAAGGTATCCTAATCGGACGCCCATCTCATGGCAAATTATACGAATAATTTGCACACGTCTGTTGTCAGAGGTGATTGGAATTCCACAGCACTAGTACGACGAAAGACTGCTACGGGCGAGACGCATCAACACGATGTGTTGGCACGTGTCGATGCAAACCTCCACATGAATACGCGAGAACTTTCCAGGTTCGTAGGTATAAGTATAACGAGTGTGTTTCAGATAATGCGCCAACTTAAATTCCCTCCACATCACGTGGCTCTTCATCAGGCATTACATGAAGGTGATTTCCAGCGGCGTGTTCAGTTTTGTAAGTTTGTTCTGATGCCTGTAAGAGATGACAGCAATTTTCAGAAGAACATGCTATTTACCGATGAAGAGACCGTCACAAACCATGGGCACGTAAATTTACGAAATATGCACTACTAAGCGACGGAGTGACCGGAATCACATTAATACATTTATGAAGCTTAGTGCGATGACTGTTAGTCCCTTTGGAATGTATTATTAACTTCCATGTTGTGATCTCTATCGTTAAAAACAATTCTTAATTAAAGGTTAGTTATTTCACTGTAATTCCTGCGAAATGTATGTTATATATATATATATATATATATATATATATAGAGAGAGAGAGAGAGAGAGAGAGAGTAGTGAAATTGTAATCTTTCATTCCTTAATAGCGTCTATACATATTTAGTCAGCTGATGGTATTCCGACCCGTAAATTTCCCTTTGGTGTATTTCCTCAGGAATACTTTGTCGTCTTTTGCTTATCAGAGGCAAATATATTGGTGACAGATTGTGAGAAGGGAGGGGTGGTTAATTCTCCACCAAACAATTACCGAAGGAGTCAAGAGTCTTCGAATTAAAAAAAATCGTGTTTACAAATGAAGCAGCATAACATGGATGTTCCTGCTGATAAGTCGGTGCGGCTTGTCTTAAGCCCCTGTCACACTGTGGCATTTTCCCGTCAAAATTCTTCCAATAAATTTGTTCAAATAAAGTTGGATAGCTATGACGTCATCGAAACGTCATAAACGTGACTATATTTGTCTGAGGAAGTTGGATGGCTTCTGTTTCCATAAAGAATTTGAAGATTGCACCGTTTCTAAAATTTCTTTGATGTTTGACAGTCTCAGTCAATCAGAATCGTGCACGACAAGAATGGACGTCAAGAAACTTAAAGATAAAGAACAATTGCTGGAAACGAAGTAGGTTATGAGGAGAATTAATTTATGTAAAATCTGTCTGGACATGAATGATATTTTATGTGAATATTGCACATAAAATTAAAAATTCAGAAGCATTAAACTTAATTGTGCAGGAAACATATCTGATAAATAAAATTTGCATTTAGTAAAGAAGCGAAAATAAATTACAACATTACTTACATTTCTTCCTGTAATTGTCTGCATGGAAAAACAAAAGCAATATCTCACTATGAAAATAATTTTTAAATAATAATTCAGATAGTATCCTCTCATAAAAAAAAATTGACAGTGAGACACGTTTTCAAACACATCCAAGATTATTTGATACAATTCGTTGGAGGGAAAAATGTTATGGCCGTATTTTGTCTTCAAATTTTATTGTCAAATATGGTTGAAGGCGAAAGTTTTACAGTGTGACAGGGGCTTTAGAGGCTCTGGTTTTTAATTTCCATCCGACTTCATAATTTCGAGATAAACTTTTCACTGCTCATGGCCGACAAAGGTAATAGAAAGCTCCAAGCCTTCCGCGCCAGGTGAAGGAAAGTTTGGGCAGGGTTCATTGTGTGACCTCTAGGAGTAGGAAAGAGGCCATCTCTGTGAGCACCTTAGAAAAATACAACACATGGCGCTCATTGTTCAGTCCGCGCCAGATATCTGAGAACTTCAGCAACATCACAAGGAAGAAGGACGTCATTAACGATTCCTGAACAATGAAATAACAAAAAAAAAAAGGCGACGCAAGCGATTAGCTCATAAGCTGTTCACGGTAAAGTGAGCACTTTTGAGGCCCTAGATACTTTTTTATTTCAGCCATTTATAATTCTTTAACTACCTTTGTAAATAAATATTGCCATCTGAGTAATAAACACAGTGTGTAGATTCCCCTGTACTAGGAATTTAACGTCAAAGGCTAAAATAAAAAATATTTATTGACAATTATTCCAAATTAAAGGGCTTTCAAAAGTGCTCGCTTTACCGTGAATAGCCTATACCTACAACAAGGCTACGACACCATCTTGACTCTTTCTGGTCGTGAAGCAGGCTGGCCAATCTAGGCGGCCAGAAGTTTCCTGCTGTGTGCAGGGTCGCCAACAATCCAGTAACAAATTAAATTCATTTGGAATCCATTAGACAGAGCGCGTGGGGTGGGGGTATAACAGAGCAGATTACAACCTGCCACGTTGTGTAAAGAATAACAGAAAACATTGTCTGAGGTGACTACTTTTCGCTTATACCCCTTCATATTTTCAAAATAATTTACTTCTGTCGACGAGAGAACACCAATATCGTTTCTGCATTCACTATTTACGTTAAGTAGATTTACTATTATTTAATAAATATTTTAAACTTTGATAACTAATTTATTTTTGCAGTGCTGCACTATTGAAGGAGTTAATATTTTTCGATCAGTTAGTAGGAAGAATTCCGCGGTGTGTTCTCAGAATTCCTGCTTCTCCTCCGTATCCCCTTCTGACAGCAGGGCTGTTTGTAATCGTCGTCAAATTTCGCAGATATGTGGCGCGCTGTGTAGAGATGTTTGGCTAGTCCTGTAAGTTGACGACAAGGAAACTGTATGAAAACACGAAGGGCATCTGCTTTGAGTCAAACTTAGGACATGGGCTGTGTCAGTTTGTACGACGTCCTTCTGTAAGCTCGTGTGAAACTTTAACCGGGAGACGTGAGTAGATGAAACGATACAGTTAAGGGCACTGGACGATTGCCGCTATAGTGAAGAGGAGTCTTCGGATCACGATGCGTGCCTTCCTTTAGTGAAGTTTGTAAGTTTAGCCCCCTCTAACCTCGATTCCAGGACCAGTATTAGGAGTTCACTCCGAGCCCGAAAAGTGATATAGTCCATTAACGGTTACTTCACACTTTTCTGAAGCTCTGCTTAAGTTCTACTTCCGTGGTATTCTTCCGCCTAGGGCAAACAAAGTTTAACGGAGCCTAGAAAATTACACCAAAGGGACAACGCACCATTTTCATGCGCATTCAGTGTAATAAAATTCTGCATAAGAACTATTTCGTATATGCCATTAATGGCAAAGTGAGCACTTTTGAAAGTCCTCGCATTTGAAATAATAATCAATAAATAAATTATATTTTAACCTTAAACGTTAATTTCCGAGTGCGGTGGAATATACGCACTGTGTTTATTACTTACACGGCAGTATTTATTTAAAGAGGTTGTTAAAGGATAAACAATACCTGAAAGGGAAAAGTGACTAGGGCCTCCAAAGTGCTCACTTTACCGTGAACAGCCTTAGGCATTATCAACACACCTATTTTCTCCCTTATTTAATTTATATTAATTATACATGAAATATTATAATTTATAGATAAAGTATAAGTTAAAGTTAAAGGTAAGCGAAAATAAGGTACGTCTAAGTTAACAAATATAAAACACTTGTGATACTTGGGATATTTAGGAAAAAGCCAAACACGTCATATATGGGGTGATTTTTCAAAGGTTTAATTCAAAAAGTGTGAAGAAACCGCGAGCAGACTATATCAATGAGTGAAATTCCATTCGCTGAAAGGCAGCTGATAAGCTACCACCGGCTGGCGAATCGATCAATCGATCAAATAATTCTCGAAATTAGTTGAAATCGCGTGTTAATCAGTGTAATTCATCCACAGCAATAATCATAATTTTCACAAGTTCTCGCTTATTTTGCTCCGTCCTGACTTATTCAGTTTTAGAGCGCAGACTTCACTGAACAACTTAAATGGAGAGAGAAGAAAGAAACTGTGCACGGACGCAAGCATTTGTAATCATGCGCGGACCTGCCTGCAGATGAACAATCGCCGTGCGAGGCAAAACTACGGACTTATATTTGTAACCAAGTGTACGTTTGGGAATTGGATCGATACCGAGCGCAGGGAAGTTAAAATGATGATCAAACAATCCCCTCGCTCCGTGCCAGCGGAAATTACGTCAACATGCCTCAGGCTGAATCGAGCCCATCGCAGACAGAGAGTGAGTGGTAAATACGAAAGGATACCAGCGTTAATGGAAACTCTTCTCGAAATACACACAGGATGAGTCTGAACAACGCTAACAATCTCCCCCGGCGTGTTTATTAAGAAAAAATATATTTCGAAACACGTATTCGACAAATGGTCGAAAATGCTTCCTAAGGGCGGTAAGCACATTTTGAAGGTGAAGCTAAAACACGATTTTATTGTAACATTACAGAAGTATTTAAAATGTAACGGTTACCTTCGGGAAAATGCAAAATTGACGAATATCTGCAATAACTGCAAAACTCGTTGCTGATATTAAATGTAATAAATTAGGGGTTGCAATCCCGGTGATGTATACAATTCCGTGATGCCATAGCTTTATTGTTTAACCAATGGCGATTTATTAATCAGCATCTTTAAGATGAAAGGAAAATTAATTTTTTTATCAGCCTAAACCCTAATTGCCATCCCGTAAGGTGTGTCATAACAGTTAGTTGAACTTCATGCATGAATTCCACGTCAATTATTATTATGTCAAGATATTAAAAAATCCACATTTCGTCCAGAATATGACAATAATTTCTTATTCTTCATATTACACCGACATCTTAAACATTTACTTTGAACTGAAAATTTTCAGTGAAAAAATGTTTTACTAGTTAATTTGCCACACTGTGTTACGAGGTACCGTTGGAAAAGAGTGCAAGGTCTAATCGACTTAACTGGATAACGGAGTCACTTTTCAAAACCCTGGGAGGAAGTATTTACTCGAGTTTTCAAAGATTTTTATATCCCCGCAGCCTGTTTAAAAGAGAGGACTAAACCGTACCAGCGCGCACACAAAGACATTCCCTTCCTAATAAAATCCATAATAAATCTACCAGTCGTGGCTGACCAAAGTAAAAAACAGAAATGACTAGGTGCCAGTGACCACGGGATGAAGAGTTCAGGAGTAAGTTTCGAGTTAGTAAACATTTATCACGGGGAAAATGCGAATTAACTGGCTCTACTTCTCGTCCGTCTTACTGCTCTTAAAAATGAAACACTTTGTCTTCGTATGTAAAGCAGGGTAAACCGGTTAACACGACAGGAGAATGAGCTTAGGGGAGCCGGCTGCTTGTAAGGAAAGACGAGGCGTGGGTTGAGACTTAGTAGTCGTAATTTTTTTCCAATTTTTTTTTTGCGAGGATGCGAGTACATTAGTAAATAAATATTCTAAAAAACCGACTTTTTTTTCTTTTCAGAAAAGGTAGAAATCCATAGCTAGGGCTGCATGGATTTGCTTTTAATATATTAACAGGATTAAATATTTTTTAAAAAGGAAAAAAAAAAATCGCACTTTTAGAGCTCACCTGCGCAATTTCCTTAAGAGGTAAGAGTTAAGAGGTAAGAGTTAGGAGGTAAGAGTTAAGAGGTAAGAGTTAAGAGGTAAGAGTTAAGAGGTAAGAGTCAAGAGGTAAAAAAGTGGTAGGAGGGGCAGCGGTTAGATTGCTCGCCTCCCAACACGGAGAGCTGGGTTAAATCCCCGGCCGGGTTACTTCCGGATTTTCGCACGAGGGTATCGTGCCGGACGATGCCGCTGGTAGGTGGGTTTTCTCGGAGATCTCCCGTTTACCCCGCCCTTACATTCCAGCGCTGCTCCATTCACACATAATTTCACCCTCATCGGCACTTAAGACCTCGGGTTGTTAAGAGTCGCCAAAGTTTCTTAACTCTCAGTCCCCAACTTAAGAGGTAAGAGAAAATTATAATCAAATTGACATAGTTTAATCCGTGAACTTCCATCGCGTGTATTAATAATCTACTGTTGCAGATCTAATTTTCGTAGTACAGAGAGCAGATGGAAGCCCTGCACGCATTAGGCGTAGGGGCGATGAGGAGCAAGCCATGCGTGTTATTTTCGCCCGCATCGCTCCCTTGAATCCGTGCCTTGAAAGCGTAAGAAAGCTCCCGTAGCCATGCACTCTTGGGATTTGGTGGAATGCGGTGGTAGGAGAAATTGAATTGCAGACAGAACATTCAAGAACAATGGAAGTGTTTTAATGAACGTGGACAACACAAACACAGCGTACTGTAAAGTGAAAACTCAACGTGAGGAAAGTTTCATGTTGTAGTTTTTTTGTTTATGCTTTGCAAGATCTTCCTAATAATGCGGGTAGTGGCCTAACTGAAACTGGCTTTTTTTCAGCGTGCTCGTGTTTCTCCCAAACCTTATCAGCAGCTTATTAATAACATTAATTTGCATGGCGTACTATAAAAATACTTCACTGTTAACATTGCACAAGCTCTTATTTTTGATATGCGTATAAAAGAGTTTATTTTGAATTTCGTGATAAATCGTGGTGTTTCCGATTATTTTGTGCTTATTATGGGCATACATACATGACGTATAAAGCATAAATAAAATTTTTGTTTTGCATAAATCTGTTTAATTGTTTTCATTTTAGGCTAATATAATCTTAATACTTTCTCTGCGAAATGCTGACGACATTTGCACGTGCTGGGCGTAGCATCAAGTACAGTTATCGGTGCGCATACTTGCCTGGAGTACTTAAGCGGTTTTGCTCCTGTGCCCATAAGCAAGAATAAAGAACATCACACGACGCAGTCACTGAGGTGAGTGGAAGTGTTAGCATTAAAAAAATACCGACGTGGGACTATATCGGGGACTTGGCCGTGGGATTTACGCGAACGCGTCTACGTTAGCGGGTAACATTTACTTTTTGGATTGTGGGAATGAAATATAAGTAACGAAATTGATACCTGGTTTTTGTGGCTTAAATCGACAATTATAGACGATATATTTCGTTCGGTGGCGAAATTGGCGCGGTAGCACATCGGAGTCGCTAGGTATACTGCTCGGAAATTTTCGCTCAAGTCCAAAATTGCTGCCAGTCGCCGTGGGCCCCCACCCGACCCTCGCTTATACGAGGTGCCAACTCAAGGTCATGGTGGCATTAAAGTCATATGTACGATCGAACGATATCACATTTATTTCAATAGTATTACTATTCACGGAGTTACGGTGTCGGAATGGATCACCCTGCAAACGCTGCATGGCCGTTTAGGTACCCCCGAGTGTCGGTCTGATTTTAAAGACGTATATTTACGTCCAAACCACGTATCTCACATGGAGATCTGCCGTGGATCGAACCTGAAGCGCTGTGGTACGAGGATGACGGACTAAACTCACAACAATGAATGCCCCTACTTGCGATTCTATATAGATGTTCATCATTTTTAAAGGAGCGTGTGTCTTCTCTGTCGTTGCTCCGGTCGAACAAATCAGTTGCAAAAAATCTGCACTGGCAGGCACCTGGGATAGAGGAACCTCCCAGCGAGGTATCGATCACTCGTATGAGCTGCGAGCGTCACAGAGAGTGAAATCTAAATTCAACAGGCGAACTCATCGTCCAGCAAAAAAAAAAATCTTCCGCTGGAAAAGTCTGCTCATGCGTCTCGCACGTACCAATACCTCCTTTGCGGAAAAAAAAAAAAAAAAAAAAAAAAAAAAAAAAAAAAAAAAAAAAATTTTAAAAAAAAAAAAAAAANCATTTCTCCTTAAGAGGCCCGCCTACCTGATGCTATTTTCAGCTTTCAAGGCCGAGAAGCGCGGGGTCAATAAGAGCTACACTGTTAGACGCGCACGCCACTAAGCGCAAGGCTTTGAACTGGTAGGCAGTGTTCTCTTCGTGCTGTGCGTGCCTATGGGACTTTAGGTAAACCTATCATGTTATTGATGGAAAGTCTGTTGCAAGGTTCAACGCAGGACCCTTGAATAATTTTTAATGTATCCGATGCGTATATTTTGAGGTACAGAGTTTTGAAAATACCGTTTTTATCTATGTTGGAGTGCTCTGAATCGGCGTTTCTAATGTGCGTGACGTCTTGAAAGCGCTCAACAGGTCACGTCTGAAGCTTGTTCTTTTCGTAGGTCGGCACGTAGGGCGAATATTTAATAGTTTCATGGGAAAAAAAAGTATATTTCGAATGCTCTGCAAAGTAACTCTAGCGCCTGATAGGCCGTCCCTCTAATTCAACCAGGAGGTAAACGGCTCTGTGCTTTAAATTATACAAAACTGCAAGCCTGCGGGTGCAGATGACCACTTAAATACCATTCATGAGGTGGGAAGTTAAGTCGGTTTTCACGCACTCCAAGTGCCGACGTGAGGAACTGCAGAAGTAACGCGAAAGTTGGTGGCACGTATTTCGTTTGTGTGGTATCGCGCAACACCGCCGAGATGTCGTGCAACTGATACGTGCAACAGTATAGCCACTGTTATGCTCTTCGCGTTACGTAACGTTGCGCTGTTATACAAGCGAGCGTGGACCGCGGTGATGGAAACCGCAGAGGAGACCAGTTGGGAATGATACACGCGATGCTTTGCTATCCTTCCGCGGTGTTCAGGTGAAAGGAAGTGAGTGCTGGACGCAGGAATATAACTTCCTACTGTTGAAAATAGCCATACCCGATCGAGTTTTCAACCGCGGTCCGCATTTATGTAATCCATTTTTAAATAAATATTCGGAAAGGAATCCCGAACTGTAACTACATACATTGTAACGAATCGCTGATTGGAGCGCTCACACTAATGTTGGTAGCGAATTATAAAAGAAATCCATCATTCCACGTATTGTTATAAGCTTGTCATGGTAAAGTGAGCACTTTAGAAAGCCCTCTCATTTGGAATAATAGTCAATAAATATGTTTTATTTTAGCCTTCGACGTTAACTTCCGAGTGGGGTGGAATACACACATTGTGTTCATTACTAACATGACAATATGTATTTAAAAAAGGTGGTTAAAGGATAAAAAATGGTTAAAAGGAAAAAGTAACTATAGCCTCAAAAGTGCTCACTTTACAGTGAACAACCTACAGTAGTGAAATGTTTCAACGCCTGGCCTCTGATGCTGTTTTTTTTTTGTTTTATGCACATTAGATTAATAAATACTCTAATAATGATATACGCACGTGTCTACAATTCACCCATTGTTATCTGCAATCGGTCAGTGTAGAATAACTATTAAGTTTACATAACAGCTCATGTCAAAAATACTCAAGGGGTTGGAAGAGAAAACTAAAGAAAGCTTCAAAAAGTGTTCACATAATCCTGAATGATCCATATTTAAAAATTATCCAATTTAGTGCCCGCTAGACAGCTGTGCAGTATTATGAATCAATGCAGTGCTCTTGCGTGCACAAAAATATCACTGACTAGACACCCAATCAGATCTCGTCAGTCGTGGCCTTTGCATGTATGCGAAGGACGTATTTAACAATACTAAACTGATTCGTTGTCTTGTATTTGCCCATTGATGCCTCATCAACAACTCGCACAGTTCGGAAGTCTGCTGTTGTTGGGGGGGGNCGCTTTACAATCATATGATAGCCTTGATGACATGATATAGCTACGTCACGTTACATTAAGCGCTTCCCTAAAGTTCGCCATAGTTTTGAATATATCCTTAGACCAAGCATTTCGGAGGACTTGGGCTCAAGTTCCTGTCCGGTTTCCCATGGTTTTCCGAAATCACTCCAGTGAATGCTGGGGTAATTCGTTGGCAAACACCGTGACTAGTTCCTTTCCTTGTCCTAACTGTCCGAATATCTAGTTTGAAATCTAATGTCATCGCTGTCGACGGAACCAAGACACATATTCGGTCATACTGCAAAACCTGTTCCACGGAGACACAGTGCCAGCGTGTGTAGTGATTTTGTTATAATATAATATGCTTAAATAAGACTTCATTATAGAAGAATTCAGTCTTTTGTAGTAGCCGTGACAGCGTCTTTTACTCCCCAAGAAACCACACTTGCACTTCCGTCTAGCAACATCTCGACATGAAGGAATTCAAGAGCAATAGTCTGCAGCCGTTTCGTAACTCTATCTAACGTTCCGAGAGGTATTTTATTCGCATCTCGGATAAGGTATGAAAGTGAATTCGCCATTTTCGTGTAAATTCATGTTAGGTTTTGAGTGAAAGCAGCTAATCTTCTTTAACTTCCCCGTCCCTTGATTTAACCGACAAGCATAAAGTGGAAAAACCATGAGCCAAGCAGCAAAAGAAAATATATTGATTACTTTGGAAAACCACTGCGTAATAAATTGAAAGGCAGAGCTGGTGTATGAATTTTGGAAAGCAGTACAAAAACCATGAGTAATTATACAAAGAATCTGAGCCCACGAAAATAATATACAATTTTCTGGGGAAGGGATTGCAAGTAATGTCTACATTTTGAACAGTATTTGAATAATTTATAAATTATTGGATGTTTAGCTATCAAACGCTGGGAGCATATGCAGTTTATTCTCGGTTACTTTCGAACTTTCTGAAGTTCTGCTGAAGTTCTTTTTGAATGGTATCCCTCCGCTTCATGCAAACAAAGCTTGACCGATCGACATATTTACACCAAAGGGACAATGACCCCACATTCGTGCGCACTCAGTGTAATAATATTTTGCATAAGAACATGGCCAACACACCAATTTTCTCTCTGATGTTATTCATGATAATTATGTAAAAAAAATTATAATGTATAATTAACAATTGAATTTAACCAAAATCAAGGTACTTTTATGTTAACAGAAGCGTAAAAGGCTCTGTATACATGGAATATATAGGAAAAAAAACCAAACACATCATACATAGGTGTTTTTTCAAAGGTTTGATCCAAAAAGAGTGAAGAAACCGCGAATAGACTATAGCAAGCTATCCTGTTGTAACTCATACGGGAAGTGAAGGGGATATAAGCGGGACACGCGGCTAATTGTCGCGACTCGGCGACGATGACGTAAATACGGGAAAGCGCGGCGTGCCGGACACACGTAGGCCCTACGTGCACACTTAACTCGGTTACACGCCGTGCGCATCTCGGTTATCCGGACGTCTACGTGCAGACGTCCTCTCGCGCGAGTCCACTTCCTCCCAAGTTTTCTCTCTCTCTCTCTCTCTCTCTCTCTCTCCAATCGTAGAGCGTACTTCGTAGCCCTGCGGTGCCGAGTAATACCTTCCTTCCTTCCGCTAGGCCAGGACGCTTTATTCGGCCGCCGAGCGAGGGGGACGAGTACAGTGGCGGAGACATCCACTTACAGAGGGAGGAGTGATGTTCTACTATGCACAAAATTTGTGTTATAGGACTACCACAATCGATAAGTCCGTCGATTGACTGGCGCCCCGAGTGTAGGCAGCCACACATCACGGCGACGTTCAGCAACTTGGTGGACTGGCACCTCGAGTGTAGGCAGAAACTCATCACGACGATGTATAGTATTATCGTGGACTGGCGCCTCAAGTGTAGGCAGCCACACATCACGAGGACGTTCAATAAGTTCGTGGACAGGCACCTCGAGTGTAGGCAGACACACATCACGATGACGTTCAATAAGTTCGTGGTCTGGCGTCTCGAGTGTAGGCAGCCACGCATCATGACGACGTTCAGTAAGTTCCTGGACTGGCGCCTCGAGTGTAGGCAGTCACGCATCACGACGACGTTCAACAAGAACGTGGTCTGGCGCCTCGAGCGTAGGCAGCCACCCTCTACGAGGTTGTTCAATAAGTTCGGCGGTGGTCAAGAAGTTTGTGGATTGGTGCCTTGAGTGTAGTCAGCCACGCTTTATTGCGTCTACGAACTTATCCACTGTACTACGCATGTGTGTATTTGTGTATGTGTGTGTGTGTGTGTGTGTGTGTGTGTGTGTGTGTGTGGAGAGAGAGAGTGGCGAGTTTTGGGAGGCTCTTCACATCAGGGTTTTGAGTGCCAATGAGGGTGAAGCGTGGTGCGTATGGAGTAGCACCGAAATGAAAGGGTGGGGGAAACGGGAGGTCCCCGAGGAAACCCCCACGGACAGTGGCATCGTCCATCGTCTGGGGCACGTTTCCCACGTGCTGAAATACAGGAGTCACCTCGCTGGGAATCGAACGCGGTTCGCCTTTGTGGATGCATGTGTGTGTATATATATATATATATATATATATATATATATATATGTGTGTGTGTGTGTGTGTGTGTGTGTCTGCGTATTTACAGGATGTTTTTCAGCAACATCGACACGCTCCGGGAGGTTATTCCTTACGAAAATATAAGACGTAAATTTATGTTCCACTTAACTGATTAATAAAAGATCTATTCCCCCACCCCCCAAAAAAATTTTTTAAATTTTTTTATAATGAAATATAAGAAAATGCTTGTGATGAAGTAACACATCGGTAAATTTACGCCTATGGAAACGGAGTTGGTAGTATCATCCCTAGAGACCTGAAAAATTCGCCAGTTCAATGACCTGTAGGCTATACTCTATTTTTGTTTGCAAAATCATGCAGATATCACAGTCCATTGGTTGCTTGCTGTATTAGCGGAAGACGGTGATTCGGTCTGCATTTTACTGTGTATTTATTATAGGCTTACAGTTGTCTAGGAGGTGTAATTTAACGGGTAGACCAATAGCATTAGCAATACAAACGTACGGGGATTTGAATTCTAGCTCGTCCCGAAATGAAAACGCGAATTTTCTAGGTCTCTAATTATCCCCCTTTTTGCAAGTAAATATGAGTTGCCACCCTATGTTTTCATGAAACTTTGTAATACTTAGCTTTAAAAGATATGTTAAGACAAATGAGGAATCACATCTTAATTAATAGAAACGGTTGTCTTGTCGGAATACTCTCAGGTAAACCGTTTTAGATCATCCCATGTGGACATTTCAAAATAGACGTAGCGTGGCATGGCAACTGGGCAACACACAATCCATGGGAAAATGCTACATCTTGTAGCATTTGACTCCACGATATGCTTGTGACTGTCTGGTAGCAGTCTTAATTCCTTAGAGTAAAAAAAATTGAACGAAATCCTCTACTTACAGACAGTGTGAAAATCGGGATATACACATAGCTTGGTAGTCCGAAGTTAGCCAAAATATAAAAGGTATAAGCAGAAGAAATATATCTAATGGAAATAAAATAAACGTACTGCCATATGAAACCAATTCCTAACTATCATGGTGTTCAGCATAGAACAAAAGTCAAATATTCACTGATAAACCGCACCAATATAAACAAAAAGTGGTAGAACGTCATACAGGAAAAAAACATCAGTATTATTTCGTTACAAGTATCAAGAGTTCTATTCCATTTGGGCAATAAACTAAATGTAAGAACGAATATTATTTTGATAGACAGTGAAACTATTTATATCTGGTTTTCAAACATAACTGAATGAAAGTGTGCAACATTTGCGTGAATTGAATTAAGATGGTAAAATTAAAAGTGAAACGCCATGCCTAACAGAGAACAGTCCTATCGTTTCTACTACCTAAATAAAGCGTAAACTTCGACGAGTTGAAGGTGAGAAAGCCACAAAATTACGACGTGCGAGAAAACGGGGGCATCTTGAGTAAATCCAACGCTGTTGTAGCCTCTTCCACGAGCCTCACAATATAAATTTATGTTGTGCCGTGTTAGATAAAAATGGCTAGAATGAAGAACATCAAACTACATCTGAAAGTCACAAGACTCTCGTGGAAGCCCTTGCTGTATGTCTGTTTTTCAATGAACTGCTGATTTTTTTATCAGTAGTACTGATCAAGTCACAGTTGACGTACAACAATGCTGCCTGGCACTTGCTGCTATTTCATTATTACTCTTGCAAAATTTTACCTTCGCAGTTTTTTTTTTCTGTTTTGAGTATTTTATAGTGGGTTAAAAGCAGTATTTACTAGCAATAAGTTGAATGCTTTAATGGGTACGTATGAATTTTCTTAAAAAAATATATTATTTCTCTAAACGTAGTGAATTTATAAAAGTTTTGGTTATTATTTCACGTAATTAATATATTTCTTTAAATGTGATTCCAGGTACAGTTTTCGAAGTCTGCGTAAAAACGAAAGCAGCGTTGTGCCAAAATATCGAAATATTTTATCAAGGTATCTTACAAATTTCCTAGATCTCGCTGAAGGGGTTTTCTATAATTTCTTTTAGTATTCATTTTAAAAATTTCCTTATCAGTAGCAACCATTTTTATCATTTGCCTTTGGATCAGATAAAACTGTTATTTTTCTGGGAGTGCCAAGGATTATTATAAAATTCCTCAAGATTTTAATAATCTGCCAAACTGCACCCAGATCAGAATTTCTAATTACGTATTTCTTTAGCATCAGTCATCGCGAAACTTGCTTCAATCACGCCCCTTGTGGCTATCTTGACCTGTACCAAGGTCAAGAAGCATTCCCGTCGAAGGCGCCAGTCTTGCGTCGCCATGCAGTCAGCTTGCATCAGATCCTAGTAGGCAGTTGAAAGCTAGAAATAATTTCTTGGTTATAACTCCTTTCCTGTCTCGCAGAAACGAGAGGTCTGGAGCAGCTACGTTTTATGTTCTAAACCCAGTTGCACGCACTGATATAAAAGTTAGCATTTAGAAGTTTCACTTAAATTCCTTATGTGGGAAAATTATTTCTTCGTGCGTTTAAGCATGCTAATGAAACACAAGTATAAAATGAGAACACATTTCGGATAATATATAAAAAATGTTGGAAACAAATATTTGAATGTGGACTTTACATAATTTATTTCAGCTTTCAAAACCGAGAAAAGTTACATAGCTCTAGTCTATTCGCGGTTTCTTCGCACTTTTTTAATTGAACCTTTGATAAATGACATGTTTGACGTGCTTGATTGTTCCTAAATAAGTCATATAAATCACAAGAGTTTTATAATTTTGTTAACTTAAAAGTATCATTATTTTTGGATGAATATAACACTTACATACATTTTTATCTAAAAATGGTAATATTTCATATAAAATCAATATTAATAAAGACGGCGAGGAAATATACATGTTGGCATAACCTAGTAAGTAATAGTTCTTAATCGAAATATTATTACACTGAATGCGCAAGATTGCGGTGCGTTGTCCCTATGGTGTAATTTTCTGAACTTTGTTTGCACGAGGTGGAGGAATATCTTGAAAGTAGAACTTTAGCAGAGCTTCAGAAAAGACGGAATTAACTATAAATGGAGTATATCAAGCAAACGTTAAAGACCTGGCCTACAACGTCCTTAATGAGGTAAATTGGTATAAATAATTCGAACCAGTTTCACACAGAAATATATATATATATATATAATACTTATAAAATAAATGTTCAAAAACTATTGTTTCATGAAAGAAAATTTTAACTTTTTGTTTCGTGTGTAGGGAAAAACATTAAAACCTCTCTGGGAGTAGCAATTCTCTCCCTGGAATCTAGTCACTCGCCGTACACGCGTAAGAAAGATTGGTTTCTAAATTATGACATAAACAAGATCACGACTTTGAAATGCTGCTTGAACCCCGGCGCACTTGGAAATTACGACCGACCTACGTATTTCCTTCCCGTTTCGCAGTTGCGCACTTACCTCGTTTGTGAATTTACATTCTACTTCGGACGGTAGGTACTGGTTACACGAACGAAGAGTACGCCAGACGAGGGCAAATTACTGTTTTTGCGACGCTTAATCGTGTAACTGCCATTACTTTCATTTAAGTCACGCCACATTGAGTGATGGCGTTTTTGTTTCTGTACTTCAAACCACTTCGCCGCGTATTTCCCACGCCATTTACCACACCTCACGTGCGCTTACAGGATATTACACGGGCACACACATACATCTCTCAACAGTCGGCACAGCAATTTTCTGGAAAATTCACTCATCTGGTTAAGTGTTACACAACTGTTTTCAGTTAGTGACAGCGTCATATAAGTTAATTTCTTCCATCTTTCTTTGTTCTTCTATCATTAACTGGACGTCACTCTCATATTACTAACCCCTGTTTCCCTTCTTCCAATATCTTCCTTGGCCTGCTTTTCGGAATTAATCTTGTTACTCTCGCTCTTCCCATTGTCTGAACATGCTCATCCTTGCTTCGTATACTGTCTCCGTCAACCCTTGTACCTTTACCATTTCTCGCATTATCTCAGTCGGCTCTCAAGACCTCGCTGTTAAAGAGCCGCCTAAATCTCTTCACTCACTCACTTACTCGTATTACCTCACACCTTAACCTTAATATTGTTATAAATAATTATTTTAGAAGCACTCGTTTAATATCTCTTACACTTTTTTCGTGTTTATTTATTTATTCTGGGAAAACAATAGTATTATAAATAAGTCAAACATCTGTACTGGCTCGCACGTGTAACCTATGCAAATGTTGTGTCATCTCCCACGAACCTTTGAACGTATGCAACGATTCCACACAAACTCGATCCACAGTTACTAAGCAATTTGGATATATGCCTTCCCATTTTATATTTTTAAATATTTATACGTCTACCAGTTTAAATTCGTAATTCCCCATAAATATTTCTCATTATGATTTTAGAAGATGATCATAATAATAATCTCCTCGTGGCATACTTTACCTAGACGATTACTATATGACCTGTATGGTGGCTGTTGTAAAGTCTTGCGGCCGGCGCACTGCATGAAAAAAAGCGAGGGAAAGAATGCGTTGTCGGCAAAACGACACCCGTCAGGTGGAAACTCCGTCGTCCTGGACAAATACCACCTTGCCTTCACTTCCGGGCAGCTCCCCAATTTTACTCACGAGGCTGCGTGAGTTGCACGGCCCGCTTGGCAAAAAAAAAAACATGACATTCAAAGGACGCACCCACTGGGAATCGAACCAGGAACCCCCGGATGAGGGCAATCTGTGCTAGCTACGGCACCACGGCAGCTAGCTACTTCTTTCTAGAAATTTATTATGGCATTTCTAGGCAAGATATTTCATTTGATCGACCGACAGATCTAGGCAAGATATTTCGTTTGGAACCAGAATAAGCGCGATAGCACATCGGAATCGCGAGATATACAGCCAGGAAATTGTTGGCAATGATCGAAATTGCCGCCAGATGCATGCCCCCCCCCCCCCCNCCTTCCACGCGTCTCTTGCATGCGCGGGCGCCAACTTAAGTCGTGCTCGTATTGTAGTCGTATACTAGATCGAAAGAGATCACATTTATTTAAATTGTGTTGTTAGTCACGACGTTATGGTACCTAAATATATCGCCCTGAAAAACGTTACATAGCCGTTTCCTTCCTGGTACCCAATGTGTCGGTCTGATTTTAAATACGTTTTAATTTTTCAACATTTTTAAGTGTTCTTTTAAAATCATGTTAACAAGTAAGGGGGAAAAAAAACCCAACTACAGGTAGAGAGCCGGAAATTTGGCGGATTCATTCGGCAACAAGCTAGACTCCACAATCCTTTGTGCATTCGAGCATCAGTTGGTAGTTCATTGACTGTTGGTACAACTGAACCCCAGACCTGATAGCACGGGATTCTATTCTCATTTCCCTTGCAGGTTCTTTATTTGTTGAAAGTTTTTCGGGGCGTGTCTAACAACTATGGTCCAACGGAAGCACAAACCCATACGTACACGTGAATGCAGTTTAACTTGTCCTCAGATGAAACCGTGAAATTTCCGGGTCTCTAACTAGAGGCTATCGATACGAGTTTTCCTTCACGGGTGGAGATATATGCAGATTTCCTTCTCTCGAGCTACACTCAAGCATAGTCCTCAAAGTGTTAAGGAGCCTTGTTGGTCGCCTTTCTCAGACACCGGGGCCGCAGTTGTGTAGCGGTCAGAGTACTAACCTCCTAAAACGGCTTAGATTCCCAGCGGGGTCACCCGGATTTTGGCATGTGGGAATCGTGCCGGACGATTACGCAGGGTCAGCGGGTTTTCTCGGGGATCTCCACTTTCCTCCACCATTGCTTCCAGGCGCTGCTCCATACTAACCTCGTTTCACACTCTTCGGCTCTCAAGACCCCGATGTTAAGAGCCGCCCAAATCTCCCTACTTCCACTCTCCGCTTCCGTACTGGCCCAAACTACGTCGGATAGCCCTACTGTATTGCACAATGTTCATAGCCTATCCGCAGTTTCTTCCCACTTTTTGAATCAAACTTTCGAAAGATCACCCCATGTATAACGTTTTTAGTTATTCCCTAAATATGCTATGTATCGCAAGCGTTTTATGCCTCTGTTAACATAAAAATTTCTTATTTTTTCGTAAAATTTAAATTTTGCCTATATTCCATTTATAAATTGTATTATTAAATTTATAATAAATATGAATAAAACTGTGAGAAAACATGTGTGTTTGTGGCGCCTAGTAAGAAATAGTTCTCATACAAAAAATAATTACAACTGAGTGCGTACGAATTCGGTGCGTTGTTCTCTGGTGTGATTTTGTAAATTTCATTAAAGCATTGTTTGCACGAGGCGGAGCAACATCGTGGAGGTAGAACTAAATCAGCTCTTCAGAAAAGTGTGAAGTAACCGTGAATGGATTATATTACTGGTTGGCTGTCTGCCAATGGAAAGCCGGGTTCACCGTCCTTTAATCAAATGTACTGTCATACTAAACATGTTATACAACAAGCGCGTTCATTTGTGCAAATATACAAAAATTCTATAATTTTTTCATTACAACGTTTGTTGATCTGATGACGCGTTGAGTTGAGAGATTTGGGCGACTCTTAACAACTAGGTCTTGAGATGAGTGTTGAATAAGGTGAAAATGGAGCTGGGGTGGGGGAAACAAGAGATCCCCGAGAAAAACCCGCGGACCAGCGTCATCGCCCGGCGCGATTCCCACTTGCGAAAATCCGGGAGTGACCCGGCCGGGTATTGAGCCCGGTTCGCCTTGGTGGGAGGCGAGCATTCTAACCACTCAGCCACCGCGACACCGAGATGACGTGTTCTTTTATGATAATAGTAAAAGATAGGGGAAAAAATGCAACTGTGTCTGTACGACATTTTCCTTTAGGGGTGGAGATATTTGCAGACCTGCTTCGCCCGAGTTACACTTAAGCAAAGTCTACAAAGTGTTAAGGAGTCGCGTTGGTCGCCTTTCAAAGACACCAGGACACGCCAGCTACTGGTGACCTTCCTCTCAGCCAGAGAGAGAGAGAGAGAGAGAGAGACAGAGAGAGAGAGAGGTCCTCGCGACCAGGACAGGTCGAAGTGCAGTCCTACCGCCTCCCGTTCTCCTCAGAGCCCCCGGCGTCGAGGTGACGGCCAAAGGCCGCGAGAGGAGCGGCGTTTCACCAGCGGCCACGCGGATTGTTCGCGCTTCGTCAGCCGGAAAACCTCCTTGAAACCCCGACTTCACGGGGCTCCGTTCAAGGTCCCGACCCGTCCCGTCGTCGGCCAGTTCCTTCTGGTGTAGCCGGTTCCGCCGTAACCCTTTCAGGCACACTTTAATTTTACACTTCAGGTTTGCAAAACAAGAAATTTTATGATGCGTGCAGTACTTAAGTCGTCACAACACGTGCTTCGTTGTCAGAGCCAATGAGCTGTAGGATACATTTTTGACTTCAGTTATATGAACCAATTATGACCTAGACTAGTTAAGACTGTTTGCGAGTCATTTACCCACAGGTAAGATCATTGATCATAGAGCTTCGCGTGTACAGTACAAACCAAAAATTACCTACACTTGCGTTATGTACACAATTGTGTACGCTGGGTCAGAATGGGTTAACTGTCCCTCTTTTGAAACCAGCCTTTGAAAAATAAAGAACCCCTAACTGTATTTGTTTTAACACTTTGACGTCGGCTCCCCTTTATTAGCGTTAAAGACAAGGTAGGAGTGAGACACATATATCCACCACAGCAGGGAGACTATCTTCTATTGGTATCTAGTCTCAGATACCGCCGTCCTATTGACCCATCACTGGCCGGCTGTCAGCCAATGGAGGCCGAGTTGGTCGCGTTACAACAAAATGTCATTTTTTATAACATGCTGTACGGTACATCGTGTTCATTTCAGTACTTATACAAAAACTTGTCTTTACTTACGATCATTTTCACTAACGTTATGTTGTTTTCTAGTAAAACCATGATAAAATTAAGTAGAAATGGTAGCTATCTCCCGGCCAGTTTTATTTTATATCGGCAGAGAGAAAAATTGTTCAAAGTGTTAAACCATTTATACCCAATGCTAGTGCTACCTGTTTTTCGCGGAAATATCTGTGCTCAAGCTTGACGTCAACTTCTTACGTGGAAGCTTGCACAATTCCTTTGGCTATTGGCTGCGTGTTTATGTGAAAAGACGTTTCATACTCGACTGGGGCAATCAGATTAAAGATACCCTGACACTGAAAGTCCGTGATTGGCTGGCAGACACTTAAAGACGCGTGCGAGTTAAAATTATCCAACTGCGATACTAATTCTGAACTAACGTGTTTTTGAGTGCAACTAGTTGTGGAATTTTTTGCGCAAAAAACAGGTGGCCTTAACCTTTAATACAGTTATGTGCGCAATGCCCAGGAAGGGTACTTTTGACCAGTATTCTAATCCTGCGAGTTCCCGATCAACTTCCATGTGAATAAGCAATTCGTAGACACCAAGAAAATTCTCGTTATTGTATAGAAACAAGCAGGGCTTTCTTTGAAATAATTTGCAATATTATTAATAAGCAAACATAACTCCAATTTTTTTTTTACTTTCGTTTGACTTGTGCCACTGGCCGGAAGTATGTTTAGCGCGTTTCCGCGGACTCTTATCGAAGTATGGACTGTGCTTACTTATGTATGATGCAGTGGAGTCTATCTTGTCACCAAGAGATAACGCGAATTTTGCAGGCCTCCACTGACTCGTTAGCAGTGTTACCATCGTAGGTTGTGATTGCTTCTTATTTTTATAAAGGAACACGAAGCAGACAGCTCATTGGTCGTGATAACGAATCAAGTAGCTACTGTGTCGGGTTAAAGTACAGCGCGCTCCAAAACGTTTCTTATCTGCAACACCCGGAACTAAAAATTAAATAATGTGTGTTAAGGGTTACAGTTAATAATTTCTATTACAGATAGATATCCCATTTTAGGCGTTGCAATAAACAAATTTTTGTCTCAAACTGTACTATATTCGCGCCGGCCTAAGTAGGGAATTGTCTCCACCTACCCAAGCCAAAAAGAGAGACATAACGACTCGCAAAGCACCAACCACAGGTTGCTTGTTGGTGGGCAGACGAATCTGCAGACACTCCCTCCCACCTGCTGTGCTACCGTCGTCCAATTGTATACTTTCCCGGGGAGAAGTGGCCCGACATTGGCAGAGCTCCCAAGTCCTTAGTTACAGCGGCGCTGCTATAGTATCGGTATAACTCTACGCCATACGGAGGGACCAATAAAAATGTGTTTGTGTTTCATGTTAACTGGCAGCAGCTGTTCATGAGCCAAAGGAATATACTGCCTGCGCCAGACATGGTGACAATTGTTTGAGCGGTGGTGCGGTGATTTTGCCGGTGAGAGGGGAAACAACAGCTTGCGAAGCAGCTCCAGCTCTGTATTATCCGGCCTGAAAACATTATCCCAACACACACAGTTCTGTTAAACTAGTGTGTCCAAAGCGTAGAAGCGCGAGAACACCAAGGGCGTCTCAGACACGCGCATCAAATGGCTCATCGTCTCTATGCGCAAGGCGCTGAACTAATATCAATAATTCATTCCTTCAGCAACTTACTTCTGTAAGACGCATGACAATAATTAAATAACATATTTGTAACATTTTTCCAGTTATCAAAAATGATGTAAAATTATCCGTATCGTCTAGTTTCTAGTCCTAAATCTATACGGTATCTTCGTTTTAAATGAGGAACAAGCCAGTATGGGCGTAAACTGAACTTACAACCGTACACGTAAACGTTAACGCAGAATATCTGCTTGCACGTGAACAGCTTTGTTCGGCGTGATCGGTGTAAATGTGAGCCAGGCTTAAGCGTGAAATCATTAAAATAATATCTTGGAAAATGTTTTTGTTTAAAAGCATAGACTACCGTACCGTTACTAATGCCGTCCGCTGCTCCGCCTGACCGTGTCTAGCCCCGTCACTGTAGGACGAGGGAACTTGTGCCACGACATCTGACGCGGACAGTAGTCTCGGCTACGCATGATACTTCCCATGCTTGAAGGACTTCCAAATCTTGACCTTGTTTTCTTATGTGTACAGTCTGAACATTAAGAGCCCTGGCACAATAGGTGGTTGGTAGTAATGGTTGTTGTTGGTGGTTGTCGGTTGGTGTGCGATACTGCTCTTGGCACAATAGTCAGTGTTGGCGTTGGTGCAAATTGTTTCGCGGTTGTGCTAACAGATAGCAGTAAAATCTTAAGAAAGGCGAATCAATTGATTTAATTGGTTATTTATGGAATCTGAATTCTTATAACTAAGCAGACGAGAATTTAATTGCTGAGATTAAATTTTGTTAGGTAAAGTATGCTTAAATAAACCATTATAAAAACATTGTTACTTTTTTATTAATGCTTCTGATTAAGTGCACAGCATCGTATAAAAACATAACACTCACATAGCTAACTCCTATTTGTCTGTAATCATACAATTGCTTCACAAAAGCTTGAAAATAAAATAAATTCTACGGTTTACTTTAATTTCTATGTTCTTACACATGAGAGTTTTAATATAAATATTGCTGGATACTTGTTAACAACATATTTTTACGCGATCACTGCTTCGTATCCCGCGCGAGAGAGTGGAAGTGAAGGACAGCAGTTATATTATAGTGGCGTCAACAAGTCAAAGGATTGTTTTGAATGAACAAGCGAACGATAGGCCAGTGACCGCGTATCTGTTCCAGAAAACTAGCCCTTTAATTTTATGTTTTATCATTGCATTAAAATAGTTTATGTATGAATTAAAACAGGGAGAAAATAGGCTTAAGCTTTGTTGGCACGAGGTGGAGGAATAGCCGTATGCAGCACGCAGTAGGCAATCAAACGCAAAACCCGTTATAGAGGCTGGCGTAGTCAATCAGAGTATTGGTACGCTCATATCAAATTGATCACAACGCCATTTTGCCTCTGGGTACTTACGTACTCTGCGGTTCAGCCGTGTGGTAGCGTTGTTTTCCTCGCATTTCCGGAGGTCGAGGGTTCGATCCCACCGCTTTGCATTGGGGGATGGTTCTCCGCAACTGTTTCCTCTCACAATTCCAGACAAAACCGGTTGGATCCTGATGAACGGCGCAACAAATGGAAATAAGTGGTATGGAGAGATCTGAGTGGTTCTGAACATCTCGTTCTCGAGGACCGATGAGGGTGGAGCGAGGTGAGTATGGAGCAGCGTCGGAATGCAAGGAAGGGGTATACGGGAGATCCCTGAGAAAAACCCGCCGACCAGCAAAAATCCGAGGGCGACCCTCTCGGGAATAGGGTAAAGGGCGATTATGATTTAGCGGTGAAACAAGATACTTTACCATGCATTTCTAAGGATTGGTCGGTTTTCACCCGTTTATTTTCAGCATCTAGTGTTATTTTCAACATTATTCCAAATGAAGAAGTCCATTTCAGACTGCATGCGTGAAAATCCTGTATAAGTTAAGGAGAGTTCTTCACATAGGCATACAAATAGCTTGAAAATTGAAAGGGAAAGTGTTGTTTTTCAGCTGTTTGTGTAAAAAATTGTTCCACGCCAATTTTACCTGCTTCAGTTCTGTGGCGTGAATAACATAACAGATTTGCTTCGTCGTACAATCACGGCATAGCTGAATATGCATACACACACACACACACACACACATATATATATATATATATATATATATATATATATATATATATATATATATATATATATATATATATAGCAACTTATGTTGTCCCAACGTTTGCACTTGGTTGGTAAGGTTGGCTATACGTTGTACACACATTGATACAACGTTGGCCCAATAGAAAATGCCAACAAAAATTTGCTACCACTAAAATTTTACGAGATTACTTAGCACCCTCCAGATAATTATGTCACTAAATCAGAAAATGCCATAACCTGGTGCAAGTATAATTTTAAATGGTTTATTTTTGGTTGGTAACAAATTGGTAAATATACTATGGTAATAAGTGTGTATTTTCCTGTTGGGCCAACGTTTGGCAACCAACATATTATGTAAAACTATGGAACCACGTTTTTGAATGAAAACAATGGCACTTTCTTGTATTTTATATAATATGAAGGTACTTCATGAATTGAGATATTCCTCTTTCAACTATGATAAGTTGTTTATATGTTGTGTCATTGTTGGGAATAAAACAGTTGGTAATTGGTACTAATTATTAAGTTGACCCACCATTGTGTAACCAGCATCATGCCAACAATGGTAATTACCATATTTCTGATTAAATGAAACCACTATTTCTTATTTTTATTTAAAAGCTATGTCTTTAACACACAGCCTATGTTTTACTTTTAAATCGACTTCGTTCGTGATGTGTTGGTCACTTGTTGGAAAACATACTTTAGGTATTTTGTATGTAAACATGTTGGGTCAACTTTGTGTAACTGACATTATGCCAACAAAGGGGACTTGCTACATTGTGAATGAAATAACATTGTGATTTTGTATGATTGTTTAAAAGCAAAATTTTCAGCTCACAAACGTCTTATTTAAAATAGACTTCGTTGATGTGTTGGTTACTTGTCGGATAACACACTGTTGTCATTTGGTCTATAACTTTTTGTTGGGCCAACATTGTATTACCAACATTATGACAACAAAAGAAATTGCCATATTTCTGATGAAATAACACTAAATTTTCGTATAATAGTTTAAAAACAACGTTTTTAACACACAAACCATATCTTATTTAGAATTTACTTCATTGGTTATGTATAGGTTACGTGTATTGGTTACGTGTCAGAATAAATACAGTCGGCATTTAGTATGTACTGTATACCTTTGTTGGGCCAACATTGTACAACTGACATAAATTCACTAATAGATAATAATCGTCTTAATTGGAAAAGCATATTAATTATCACAACATATAAAGGATTACTAGATGTAATTTTTCATTAAACTGTGTTTTGTTCCTCGTGTGTTGACACAACGTTGTGAACATAACATTGTATGGCATACATTATGTCATAATAGGATATTATTTTTTCTAATTAAAACACATAAAATTATTTTTATTTGCTTAATGGTTCAAGTTTTTTAAGCATGGTGATTCTTTAAAAATAAACTTGCTATCGTTGGTTGTGTATTGGTTATTAGTTGGAAAATATATTATTTTGACTAGTAGGTTTTAAATTCAGTTTCACATTAGTAAAATCTGACTTAAATACGTAAGAAAATGTAACACAGTATATCGAACTGCAAGATTATATGTGCCTATTTCTTCATCCATGAAAAGAAGTTACAGTAGTTTAGTGGATAACATCTCGGGCTGATGGCCTAAAGGGCGAAAACTCGAATCCGACATATACCAAGGAAGTTTTCAGGTCGTAATATGAATTTAAGTGTAACAAAAAATAAAAACTTTTATTTTTATTTTTTGTTAACGGGTAAAATTTATTTAAAACACTGGTTACCATCACTGGCAGAACCTTGTTCATTGGTTGGCATTATGTATGCAATAAAACCCTTCTTGCCATAAAAAATTACCAACTGTGGGTAAATGACAGTGCGATGAATGCTTTACTGAAAGAAAAAACTCACTACTCTTAAAAGTTTGCATACAACCCTAAAATCATGTTGGGCCAACGTTGTATTTCAGTTGGCAACTAACATAAAAGTCATGTTGGGCCAACGTAATCCCGAGGGACATTAAGCCGTTGGGCCAACGTAATATGCCAAAGTTGGCTCACCGGTTGGGCCAATGTTGGCCCAAAAAAAAAGTTTGTTACTGGGGGTTTGTGTGTGTGTATATATATATATATATATATATATATATTGCATTTTTCTTCACGCAAAGGCTAATGAGGACCTAACTTCCTGACTAAAGTGGTTACCGCATCACTTAGTACTTGTCGCTCATATAGTGAGCCATGTCACAGAGTAGGCGTGAAGCGCCGTTGCCCCGATTTTCACGCCAGAGGAGTATGGCAATTCAGCGTGCACAGTTTGTGAATATCAGCGATTATCTGTCGGATTATGGCATCATCTCAACTGTATGGTCGAAGAAATCTTTTAATCGTAATAAGATCTTTCATTTTATGTTAAATCATTTTGTGTATAAAACAATAATACTATTTAGATATTTGCGAGAAAAAAAACCGCTCGAGGTTTACGCAGTTTTATTACGTCTACACGGAACAATGAGGACTCGGGTCGAGTTTCACCACAGCGCCTCATTGTGTCCGCAACCAGAACTAACTCGCTGTACTGGGATGCTGCCGTCCGGAAAGAATTGGCCGCAACACACATCCCCGAGACTACTAATTGTTCACGCCAACTTCCACCAGCCACGCTGATTGCGTCTGCAGCCCCTTCCGGCTTTTCCGAGCCCGCTCTTCGCTTCTTCGTTCCTGCATTACTACAGCAATTTTTTTTTCTTCCCCCTCAATCCTGCTTCGTGCTCTGGTAAATTGCCCGTGCCTTATTCCGCATGGTCTGTTTACCGCCAGTGTTGCTTATTACAATGCTTTGTAATTATCTCGAGTTTTGTTCACTGACTGCGTCCATTAAAAATAACTTCCTGCGGCGGAAGGATGGTTATGGACCACACGAGAATAAAGGTCGTTTCCTCAAGATCAACTTCCTGTACACGTAAGCTCAAATTTCTTAGTACGTAGTTGTTGTTCTCGAACGTCCCCACAGCTGTCAGAAAAGCTTACTATGCACTTACTTTTTAGGATAAGTTATAAGGTAGTCTATAACCAGTCGTGACTGTCAATTCCCTATCCCCAAAAGAAATTAACATTACCCATAAATCTACCGTAATAGGTTACTGCTTTCCATACTTAGTAATCAAACACACTAATTTTATATATGATAAACTAAAACTTAAAATAGCTTTATTCCGTTAACGTGTGTTTAATTTTATACAGTCGGTAAAACAGCACATTTCGGTGATTTAAACAATCTATTGTCCAAAATTTTTATCTAATTTCCCTGCTGTTAGGTTACATAATAGAAAAAAAAAGGAGTTAAAACCAAACAAGCATTAAAAATTTAATGTGGTTAACAATTTGTATTTTACAAATAATAAAGGAAAGTCACAAGTCGAAAAAGGTTGCCAAAATTTATTTACGAGCAAAGAATTATATTCACAGAAAAAAGAGAATTGCACTACTTTATTCGACGAAGCAACTTGTGCCGTTTCTTACCTTAATAAACTTATGTGGAAATATAAATTAAATTACAGTTCATGGCAGAACTTTACAAAGATCTTATGTCGATTATCATAACGGACAACAAAACTTAAAATCTTCGTATCTAGTCAGGAGAAAAATTTCTGAATTCTAAAAGTTCTTATTTATTCCGACATGCGTTATAAAAACGAGAAAGTATTTTTAAAACTCAGCTGCATTAAATAATACCACTGTTAAAATAAAATTCTTATAAATTTCTGATGCTGATAAAGTTAGATGTGGCAATAGTAATATAATAGTAATGTTTGCGGAATCAGCGCTGAGCAAGGACACGAGTTGAAAGGTTCGCCTCGCGTGCCGGAGACTCGGCTGTGATCCAATTGCTCCCTCAGAAAGTAATGGACCGCCTGAGAGATATGAATTGAATCACCTCACACGGAGTGGAAATCTCAAGGCGGTTCTCACAACTCTACGCGGAGCCGATAAGCAGTGCAAGTCCCTGTTACACGCCTGCTATACCGCCCACCTAAACAATTCGCATTTGCGAAAGGACTTGGGGAGTACCCGCTCCAAAAAAAAATTACACGCCGTGATAAAAACACATCCGCACACGTGAAACGTGTTGTTAGTGTAGCAACTCGTGCGTATAGTAAAATCCAAATGAGAAAATAATGCGCAGAAGTCTAAAACGCGTCCAGCGAGTCGGGAGAGTCCTTTGCCGCTGAACGAAGGGGTGGAGTTCTTCAGTTCAGTAGTGACAGCGGCCGAGAGCAGTTGGGCCAGAGCTGCTCTGCGTGTGCTTATCACCTATCACAAAAACTTAAGTCGTGCAGTGCGGTTTTTTAACAGCGTGGTAGTGGAGAACGGTGTTATGTTTGGTGTTTACAGAGCCAACAGAGTCAGGTGGTTTTCCTCCCTCCAGCGACGGGCGCTCGGGAGGACCCTCCCTTACACTGCCTCCCACTACCTTCTCTCCCTCAAAGCTGCGCGAAGATTATTTTCTCATTTGAATATTACTATACAAGTGGGTATTTGCATAGTGGTTACCACAGACTGGGTGATGCTTTCACAGTCGACTTCGTTATACAATTTTTCTGCATCTGTGCGGAACCATAATTTATGTGACCTCCGTGATCTTCGTACTCCAAGGTTTCGGGCCCGAAATTAATTTGCATGACCATGAAATACCACGGAAGTATAGGAAAACTACAGTATGATCTGCACATATCCTGAAAATTACCCCAATACGTGTTAGGAAGCATGAAACGAAACAATATGGTATGCTGGAAAGCATAAAACTAAGAGAATTTATTAGTTTTAGGATATGAGGCTACCTCCTCCTCCACTTTCTCTTGACATTTACCAGTTAGCCTACTAAGTAAAATGATCGATGTTAATAATGAAAGATGTAAAAAAAACATTCCTGCCGTTACTAATAAAAGTTGTTTTTATGGTAGGCTGTATTTGTGGAGCCGGAAAGAATTTAATGTTATTATTTGGTGCCGGCTGTCTGAACATTCATCCTAGTATCAGCAAACTGCGAGAGACATTTGGCAATGAATAGTCTATTTGTAGATTGAAGCCATTTTAGAAACTAGGGAGCACCTTGGGAAAACCTCTTACCAAGGCAGAGAAAGGTAAATATACTGACTTAACAGTAGATGTCAGCGAGAGAAGCGAGACTACAATAAAGTAATTGATTATGGCCCGGGAATCATTATTGGTTTTAATGGGTGCGCTGTTACGCTTAACCAGTACATATTTATTATTAATTGACTATGTCCGAGACATCAGAATAAGTATTGAGAAAATTTATCGAGACCTTGCCGAGGCAAAGGAAATTTATCTGCTAGCTATGTACATCACTGTACATCGTATATAAAACATTTGAATAAAATTAAGATATGTAAGGAATAAATTTGCTCCAAAAATATATAAAATAATTTTTTTCATTTTATGTCCAGTGAAGAGTTGGAGAAATTTCCTTTCTTTATGAAAGTTACCCACACATGATAACGAAGATTATCTCTTTTCCCATAACATACTATAATTTTTTTTCATAAATTAATTGCTAATTTTAAATGAAGTGGTATTCATTAACCTGTTATTTGTATGCGTATCACGGCTTGAACATCAATGTAGGTTGTGCACATGAGAGCTATGTTTTAATGTCCTTGCAAACAAGACAGTTACAAGTTTGTTTCGCCTGAGCGCAGAACACGACGAAGAGAGGAAGATTTATTGGAAGAGCTATAGAAAGGAAGGTGTGTTCTTTTAACAGCTAAGCAAGTCTTCACGTTCAGACAATCAGATAACTAGTTTCAGCTCCATTGCAGTCACCTCCCATGACAACTGACAAATAACTTACCACCAGCTGTACACAAGTGGCAGATAAATAATGTTATTATTGTCTTGGCGTTGTATACTAAACACAAACAAAAATGTGACAACTCGGTATCAAGCAAACTTTATCCGACACTGTCAAACGTTTCGTAAAACAACTAAGATTTAATACCTCTGAAGTCGGTGCATATTACATGACTTCTGAAGACAGGATACACGTGAGCTGGCTTTGTCCATCACTACAAACACGCCAGTTCAGTTAGTTCTTGTATTTACCCTTACCAACGACCCATTGGTAGAAACTACATCGGACACGCTTCCTGCACCGGAACACAGTGTTAAAGTGGTTATTGCTGAGCACTGGGTTCGAGTCCAGTCGGTCGTTCTCGTTGGCAAGCGGGTTTTCTCGGGATTATCCCGTGTTTCCCCGCAACAGCATTCCATCGCTGCCCCGTCTCCACGTCACTTCACGCTTGTCAGCGCTGAAGTCTTCAAATAACCCACTCATTCGCTTCCTGCACTATACAGTACAACGGTCACTTTTGGATGTCTGTGAGCCAACAGAACTGCGAATTGGCTGTGTCCAACTTACATAGTAATAACTATATATATGCATAGTTATTATACGGAACGTATCGTATATGTGTATTTTCATATACACAATGTAATACTTATAATGCATATTTTATTTAATATAATATATTAATAACACACAGTATTATTCAGCCAAGATGTTCACCCCAAATATCTTCCGAACCGCTAAAGTTATCGAAATTTTGATTTATAATTCGTAAATGAAACTACGGTGCTCATAAGACACTGTTTATGTTTGTTCCGAGATGTAATTAAACACTGAGATGATAATTATCAATTTTTGTTTTTTAAATGGGAATATACTCATTTCTCCCAATAGCATAACGTGTCATTAAGCGGCGAGTTCAGTGACATGATTGTATTGAATATCCATCTAGAATTTTTTGAGATATAAGAGGGGTAGGCTGCGTCATCCTCTGGAAGATGTTGCATTGGTGTGGACTGTGAAACGAACACGATTGCTAGGTGAATTAATTGTAATCAAGCTATGAACACGTTTTATTTGTCTTTCACATCAACAGAAACATCAACAAACAACATTTCGCATGTGTTCGACTAGCACATGCGCTACCTGGGTAGCAAAACTCTACTGGACGTCTCCCAGCGGATGATGCAACCTAACCCGGTCACAGTTACAGTCAAATGCATACACGTATGACCTTCTTACATCTGAAGAAGTAGGTACTCTTCGTGTTATCAAAATAATCACGTCACTGAATTCACTGCTTAATAACATGTTATTTTATTGAGATAAATGGGTAATATTATTATTAAATAAACCAAAGTTGATACCGATATCTCATTACTTCATCACACATGGAACAGAAATATACTGTATTTTATGAGCCCCGTAGTTCCATTTGCGAATTAGAAATCAAAACGTCGATATCTTCAGCGGTTCGGAAGATGTTTGGATGAACATATTTAATGAATAATCCTGTATATTACATAAATACAAGCTCCATAGTCAGCTAGGTCACATATTTAATTTTAGATGCAACATTTTAGTGTCTTGTTACTTGTAATTAGACTATCCTTTACTATACAAGTAAGAAAAAAAATTGTTTCTTGCTTCGAAGGCTTTTTCAAATAAAGATGTTGAAACCAGATGAGACAAGCCACACTTCAGCATAGACCTCAAATGTGTTAACGGAGACTTCTGTTATTGTAGTCTCTGAGAAGTCACGTTTATACGGCGAGGAGATCGGACCAGTGATTGACTCGCGCCCAACAGTCAGTCCCGGCATGGATGAATTTGTGAGCACCGATTCGAGATAGGTACATATTCAAATTGCTATGGACCCATTGCAACCAAGGAATTACTGTTGTCTACAGCCTTTCGGTGCATAAACCGTGATGCATAATAAAGGAAATTAATCCATGAAGGCCCTGCATCTAGGTTCCTCGCCATACATGGTTACGGTCCAGTTTAGGCTAGAGCAAAATGTAAGCGACTTTCCCTTATAGCATCTTAATTTCTTGAGGCCTGCAGCTATAAATAAGTTTACCGTATGTAATATAGGTCCTTCGACCTGGGTCCCGCCTTGTGCGAAATCGCAGATGTGTGTGAAGGAAAATGATTTACTTACGGTCGCATGGAGGTATTCTACTTTCTACCGAAGAGGAAAGTAGTCTTACGAGATCATCTTCCAGTCTGTGACTGGGCGCGCGTTTGTATCGCACTCTCTCTGAACGCAGTTACATAAAATAATGTGCTTCGCAATGGATGAAAGGTTATTTTCACTACTAACTTTGCACTGTATCTTGCCAAAAAGTTAGCATTTGAGACTAAATTGTTTACGTTAAGTTTTCTTAGCTATATTTGATGAAGTTCTCTGTAACTTGCAAAATTGTATATGAGAATGAATATTTTTTTCAATTATCTGTACTTTGTAATAATTGTCTTATCACATACTTAATCAAAACAATTTCAATGAAAACAGATATGCTGACTCGTTATCTGCTGCGTCAGTGAAGCCCGGCAGTACAACATAATATTCAATCAAATCTGAAATTGTGTTTAATAATTACGATTTCTGAGGCAAGTATTATATATATACAAATGAAACGAACGTTATTTGTTTAGGCAAAATACTTATTGTTAGAAATTGGTCACTGTGTACAAAAATTCGCAGCGAGTCAAAACATTATTGACTACATTATCACAGGTAGTATACGAATTGTGTCTTCTACTAATGTTTTTAGTTTTTATGCGCAATTGGTACAGTCGATTTCTCTTATATTTGAATGATAAATAAAACATCATTGAGAAATTTTGCCTATAAAAACTGTTAATTACAAAAGGTCCACGCTCTCTTGAAAATAAGTTTGCGTTCTTTGCAGAAATAAAAAAAAAGTACAAGTTTATATAGAAAACCGTAACATACATAGCTTATTTTAATATAGATAACTTTTTTATATTTGGGAATTAAGCTCTCTTTAGCAAAGTTATTAGCACTATTATTATTTAGTAGAGTTAGCAGCTCGCGTGTCTTGAGTAGGGCAAGTACAGCAGCTTACACGAAAGCTTAAGTTCAGTGTCAAGCAAAAGAAAAGAGTTGCGGGACTTTCACGACTCGTACTTAATGGTGTGACTGGGTTTTGTGTCATTCCATTCTCACGAAAAAAAAAAAACAAAAAAAAAGGGAGGGCGTGTATATACATCCTGTTGTCGAGAGGTACCCACCCACCTCCTCCCTGAACGAGGATATAAGTATCCTCCATATAAAGTTTTCTTTGTGACCCTGTTAATGTCAGTATACATTATGCACAGACTGTATGCGGTTAACTGAGCATTTTCGAAAGCCCTACTTGGGATCTATTTTATACTCATTTTGTATCCGTCCGCCATTCGTGTAATTAACATTGCTATGAGCCTGATCACTTTAATCATCCGCCGATCTTGTGAAGATGTGACATCGCTGGGAACGAAATCGTATTATTAATATGCCATTCTTAACTCTTACGTTAAAATAAATACCAAAATATTAAATAAGTTTAAATGAAGAAATTTTTACACAACGATAAGAAATTGAGTTAATTTTCTTTTATCGCTGCCAAACTTAAATTGAAGCTCTTAAGTAACCGTGGCCGTTAAAACAAATACAGAAAAAACAGAAACATTATAAAAGTTTATTCTGCCGAGTTTGGGGGAAAAAACGAGATTTCTTGTAAGAGCGTTTGGGATAAGGAAAACTTCCCGCGCAAGCAGCGCTGGCGTTTCAAAGTGACAAATTTTAAGCTGGCGGTAAATAGATATATGCTTTTTATTTGTGTGTAGTAGTTAGTTTTTGGTCCGATTTGTGATATATTATAACATGTTAATTTTTTTGTAGCTCCCATGCATTCCCCCCAACGGTATTCTCAAATATAAACAATATAATTACAGTTTTGTTTGGTATTGGACTTGGTAAAGAAGTTTCTTTTAGTAAAGAAAAAATTCTGAATTTAAGGGTCGAATAAAGTTGTCATTAAAAGAGGTTGATTTTCTTGTCACGTCTAAAGAAAATAATTGCAAAATCCCATATTATGCTGAATTCAATTTTACCATAGAATATTTACCATATGGGCATATTTAATTGAAATTTCCACTCTAATTGGAAAAACAAATCTGATACTTTAGGTAGGTTGTAACTCAATATACGTTGAAAAATTTTACGCAATTATATTATTTTATGGTTTCATAAAAAAATTTACAAAATCTGATACACATTTAGCACCTGTGCCACCCGGTGGTGAAACTTTTTATTTGCCAATACAATAACGTTGACTTCCCAACCCAACTAGAATAAGACTTAAAACTATTTCAATGTTTGTTTCAAAAGAGATTAATTAGCCGCAAAACAACTACAACTGTTTTCATTATTCATGCAACAAACTGTTAACAGTACAGTAAACGTAATATCTGCCAATCACTGCTTTAATAATGATAAGAACCTTGCGCTGGTCCGTAGCTCACCGCCTTACGCGAGAAACAGGTATGTCGTTCCCGCCCAGCCTGAATATTAGGCGAGGTAAGATGAGATGAGGGTTAAATGAATGCAAGAGGAGAAATGGGGAAGACTACGAGAAAATCTCCATACATATGAACATGAATGAGTCCCCGCCAAGGCTAGCGGTTTAAATCAAAACGGGAAACTCGGAAGATAAGATATTGCCTCTTACTCTTGTCTCGATGTGTAAATAACAACACACCGAAAAATTACATAAATCTCTCTTTTCAATTACAGTATAGTACTGGTAACGTGAAAACAGCATTGAGATGTTTCAAGAAGACCTCTCTTACATACATTTGTATGGCTGATTTCTGACCAATACGAAGCAGAAACCGGCCAATATTTAAAACTTAAATTATTACGAGAATAAAAAAAAAATCACTTTTCCACAGGGGTGTAGTCTATTCATGGTTGTTTTCTATATATGTAATGGATCACAAATGTTTTATAGTAGTGATAACATAGATATACCTTATCTTTCGTTAAATTGATCTTTAATTTATATATAATATTTCATCGATAATTACAATGAATCAAAGAGAGAGAAAATAGGCGTGTGGTAATACCTAATAAGAAATAGTTCTTATGCAAAATATTATTAAACTGTGTGCGCACGAGTGCGGCGCGTTGTCCCTTTGGTGTAATTTATAGATTCGGTTAAGCTTTTTTTGCATGAGGTGGAGGAATATCATGGAATTAGAACTTTGGCAGAGCTCCAGAAATGTTGGAAGTAACCGTGGATGGACTGTAAAATTTAGCCTACCTTCAGATGGAGTCAATGTGGTTGAAAGATGTCTGGTGATGATTGGAGGCAGCTGTCCCACTCGAACGAGAGACTTAAATTTATAAAATTAGAGATGAGATGGGGAGAAAACCCTACGTGATGGCAGTGCCCCCACATTCTCTCTTTCAACTTTTCCACCATGGCTTTCTGCTGAAACTTTTCCGTGACCATACCAGGAGGGATCATATCTCGTTTCTTTAAACTGTCCTTTAACAGTCCAAGGAGAGAATTGAAAGCGTAACACTGCCAAGCGCATGTGAATGCAGCATCGTCTGCAAAAGGCAAAATCATTGAACTGGAGTGCAGCCCTTTCGACTTGAAGAGTGAAATAGCGTGTCTATTACCAAAGAAACGACTATTTGTGAAGTATAATTTCTGCAGTATACAGCACAGAAGTCGTTTGCATAAGCATAAAATACACTATTTTTGTGAAAATTGCAACATCCAGAAAGAATGGCCCAAATTGATCCAAACTCGGAGGATGTGAAGAACAGAGTACCAGCAATAAGTGTATTTTGTTGATTGCAGAGAGATGGCGTACACGTAGGCCCAGCAGCGCCCTCTCTTGTGCGACTGGAAAGGGCAGTGTTCCGCCAATCTCAGTCAGTGAAGAGCCGTCAAACGAAGTGAAGCAGGCGCCAGTGTGCCTCGTCGACATCAAAGGGCGCCATATCAGCATGTCAGTGTTTGAACGGGGCAGAATGATCGGTCTCCGGGAAACGGGTTTGTCATACCGTCACATTTCGGCTCGTACAGGGCATACTGCTACGACAGTGATGCGTGTGTAGCACCAGTGGATAAAAGAGGGTCGTGCGCAGCGACGATCGGGTATTGGACCATGCAATGTGACCACAGTACGGGATAACCCGCATGTCCGTAACGGACCGTACAGCCTCGTCCGCAGTGTTGGCTCGACACTGGAGCACTGCAGCGGTTATGGACCTGTCTGCGTCAACGGCGGTTCGATGCCGTCTGCTGCGGGCTGGACTGGTGGCACGCATTGCATTGCGTCGGCTTATATTTTCTAGAAACTACAATCACCTCAGACTGCAATGGGCACGTGAACGCCATCGCTGGCGTGCTGAGTGGTAAAATGTAGTGTTTTCGGACGAATACCGCTTCAAACTGTCCTACAGTGATGACCGCATACGTGTTAGAAGCTACCGTGATGACCGCAAATGGCAGCCTGCATTACAGTGCGGCATAGCGGACAAACGCCAAGTGCGATGGTTTGGGGTGCCATTGGATACGACATGCGAACACGACTCCTACGTATTGAGGGCAATCTGAACAGCAACCGTTGCATCAGGGGAGTTTTAGAGCCCGAGGTACTTCCCATCCTTCAGGCAACTCCACATGCGATATTTCAACAGGACAATGCCCGGCCACATGTGGCGAGGAATTTGCAAGCCTTTTTCAATGAAAGACGTGTACCACTGATTCCCTGGCCTGCACGTTCGCCTGATACGTCACCCATCGAACTTGTCTAATGGTGTTGATGCTTTGTGGACTCGCATACAAACCGCGTGGAGGGAGATTCGTCAGGAACATATTCAGGTCCTCTTTGATTCCATGTCGGAACGTTTACAGGCTCTTATTGCTGCACAAGGGGGCTTCACACCGTACTGAATTCTCAAGGACAGAGATCATGTAGAGTCCTGTAATCCTAATGAATTTTGTATTGTCATGTACCTAATATGTGGTATAAAGGTATTTTCAATTACGTGTATCCTTCTTGGTGTTGCATTTTTCGCAAACGTTAGTGTATATTCATTCGGAAGGACACGGATTCGATCTCCGGTCGGGCAAGCCTGATTTCGGTTTTCCATGGCTTCCCGAAATCACTCCAGGCGAATACTGAGATGGGTCCTTACTACAGGCCATGGCTGATCTCTTTCCCGTCCCTGCTTCTCTGAGTAACTTGCTCCGTCTCTACTAACCTACTAACATTAAAATATATTCCTTCATTTCGTTTCCAGATACAGCAGACAGCTAAATGATGCTTCAGGTTTTGTTAAATGTCCTCTTAATAACGTTTGCAATACGCAAAATGCTTACAAAGTTACGCTCCCAAGTACTATAAAATGCCCTTCTCCATGAGGACATAGGACGTTATTACCTTCAGAAACTCATTTTTTATACTTATATTTTCGAAAACGCTGGAAAACCTTCCAGACACCTTGAAGACATGCGCCTAAGAGACAAGTTTACGTTCACCTGGTGTGGTTTCCTTTTTTACGCGGGTTAGAACAACTAATTTATCCAAATGTTTTAGCGGAAAGAGCTCCACGGAGCGTAACTACCGTAAGGAAATATAGCGATAAATTGAAGTATCACGCGCGTTTTGAAACTGTTCCATAAACGCGTTGATCTACTTTGCTCCAGAAAATTTAAGTACGTACATGCCAGACAATTACCCGCAAGTGACTTTAAAAGAAAAAAGCTTAGATTTTTTTAAGTAATAAACCAAAAAACAATTAAAAAAAATAGTTTTATATGAAAATTTTGTAAGTCACTTAAAAAATATTTTGGCTTAAGCTTACTGGCTTCTCGCATAGAATATTTCGTACAAACTAATAAACCTTTTGAATAACTAACTAGAGGGCGTCAAAAATTACTTGAGAATAATGCATTATTTTATGGTTATATTTTGCAACCAAAAGCAGAAATTTGAATTAAAATTATTTGCCAGCTACAGCTGTCAATGAGATGTAAATTAATATCAAATTCCCGGTGAGGTGAATCCCTGCCTCCTTACATCAAGTGACACTAAATAAAAAATGGACTACTAAATGCCACTTTAGTAAGGGCATCTGACTTTCTCGGGAAATAATTCAACTCAGGCTAGACTTCAACATCGTGCTTGCACGCCCGCAGTTCTACTTTGGTTATTGGCAGCGTGTCTCTGCGGGCAGACATTTTGGTATTTGACCAGCCAGTGGGAATTACGTTACTCCGTTACTGAACGTCTGTGATTCGCCGGCAGGCATCCAAGACGTGTTAACATATAGAAACCATCCAGTTGCGGAAGTGGAACAGGGGGCAAAAGGGTTTTGAAATATGAATAGACACGAACTCATTGTTTCATGGAAATCATGTGTCCTAGCGCTTAGACAATGAAACTGGTAGTATTTTCACTAGGATGTGATGACTTAAACATTACGTAAATCTTCAGAGGAACAGAGCATTATGATAAGGCAAGCAAGACATAAGCTGTTCACGGTAAAGTGAGAACTTTTGAAATAAACATTTGAGAAACAATGTACGCTACCGTACACACTGGCATGAAGTCTCCGAGTTATGTTTCAGCGCATTAAGTAAAATAACATTGATAATTGACATTGATTTGCGACTGTATTGTTTAAATCAACGGCAATAAAGTAGTGATTTTTAATTCACAAATTTTAGAGTAAAAATTGGAAGTTAAGAAACGTACTGTAATTAAATTTGTAACCGTTTGACGTTTCAGTTGACTGACGCGTCAGTCAACTGAAGTCATCCTGAAATACACGTACGAAATCTGTAAGTAAGGGAGATAGATGCCCTGGAAAATCTTTATGGTTTAAATTCAAAATAATAAAACCTATTTGAGATTAAAAACGATTTCGTGAGTACTATTTTCTGGTATGGAGATCTGAAATCTGCGAATGGTTGTTGTGCAATAACATCCCCCTTGATTGAGAAAATACGGGGTGCCATGTTACTATCCAACAAATGCGTGTAACCTGTAGGTGTTCATATATTTTAATGACGTCATAATCATGTGCACATTAACACTTTCAGACCCACTTTAATTTATGATTTCAGGTGAGGAAAACAAAAAAAAAAAATACGATGCGTGCTGTACTTATGTCGATAAAACACTTGTTTCGTTGTCACAGCCAATGACCTGTAGGCTATACGTTCGACTACAATTATATGAACCAATTATGACCTGGACTAGTAATACGGTTTGTGAATCATTTACCCACATGAAAGATCATTGACTGTTGAGCTTCGTAGTGCGTAGTACAGATAAAAAATTACCTACACGTGCGTAATGTACACAAATGTGTGCACTGGGTATTAATGGGTTCATGTACAAAAAAAATTGACTTGGTGTAACTCTCTCAGGTGAATGGTTGCCGAGAAAACCAACTTAGTTGGTTCTCCTGAGAGCGTAACACCAAGGCATCGTTTTTTGTGCATTAATGTACGCATTATTATGACGACGTCATTAAAATCGATAAACATCCAAGGGTTAAACACGCTTGTTGGATAATAACACGGTGCCTCGTAATTTAGCAATGAATGGGGATGATATTACCCAACAATCGTTCACAGATCTCAGATCTCAACTCAAGACAACAGTATTCACCGAGTTGTTGTTTCATCTCAAGTATGTTTAATTATTCCGACTTAAAACCTTTTGAAATACCGTTTTTCAAGGGAACCTACTTCCTTTACGAATTACTCTACGACATAGGTCGTATAATGTTTTCTATCTCGTTTTGCATAGGGAATTACCTCAAAGCATTTGTACTAGTAGTTCAGGACCATTCTGTATATATGGAGAAAATATACAAAATGGGGAGGGGGTTTACAAGTCCTCAATCAACCGCGAACAGCTCATGTTATTGTTTGTTTTCCTTTATATTTTGGGCTCTTAAATTTTACTTAAAGTTTGTTAGTGACATTCATTTTAAGGATATCATACGATAAACTAAGCTGAACTAAGCTACATAACAAAATCAAATCTACTAATTGTGATCAAAAATGACAACCCTCGGTATGTAGTAGGTAACTTTGTTAGTTGCGTCTTACATCGAGGATTTGGGCTCGATATCCATCACCAAACCTTGGAGAAATTATTCAGGTGGATGTTGGATATATTGCTCACTTCCACACTGCGGAAGGCAATGTGAATCCGTCGTACAATAATCCTGCCCACTCACCTGGGATGCGCTACGCTTACTATCGCTGTGACGTTGCCCGGGTGTTACAACATCGTCATTGAAAATAAACTACTTACGTGAAACGTGAAATTCTGGCGTCAACGTCGTCGCCTAACTGGGGCTATTCACGCATTTGAGACGGGGAATGAAGTAGGCGATAAGGGCTACACTGACACACGCAAAGCTTGGTCGTGCTGCGTGTACCTATGGGGCTTCCAGTGGTGATCCTAAGATTTGATTGATGGAAAGTGGGTACCAAAGTTCAGTGCAGGTTACTATCGTAGTTTCGCTAGAGTCCGACTAGTATGTATTAAGATACAGATGTTTGAGAATAAATCCTTTAGTAACGATGTTGCAGAGTTCCAAAAGAATAGTAACATCATGCGTGACATATTGGAAGTACCATTATTTCCTTGTCTCGTGTAGGTTTTCTTTCGTATGTAAAAACATTGGGGAGCCGTTTAATGGTTTCGACAAGAAACCCGTATTCGAAACATGATGCAATGCCGTTCAAGCGTCAGGTACACGACTATTATGGTGTGGCAAGAACGTTGTTAAGGCTAATTAACGGTCTCCTCGAACTTTTTGAATCAAACCTTTGAAAAATCGCCCCATGTATGAAGTGTTCGTTGTTTCCGAAATATGTCATGTAGCACAGGCGTTTTTTAATTGTGTTAACATAACCCTACATTATTTCTGGTTAAATTGAACTTTTACTTACATTCTATCTATAAATTAAAATATTTCTATTATAATTAATATGAAAAAAAAAATTGAGAGAAAATATGTCCTGGTAAGGCCTAGTAAGAAATTTTTTTTGTGCGAAATATTATTACATTTAGTGTCCATGAACGCTTTGTGTTGTCCCTTTGGTGTAATTTTCTAGACTCGGTTAAGCTTTCTTTTCATGAGGCGGAGGAATATCCTGAAAGTAGAACTTTAGTAGGGATTAAGAAAAGTTGGAAGTAACAATGAATGAACTATATTACTGGTGCTTCTGTTGTTGGCTATATACATATATTCTTGTAGTAACGTTCTCACTGCTGCTAAATGTCGTTATTTTGTTAGTAAAAACAGTTCACGGTAATGCGAGCACTTTTGAAAACCGTGTCTAAAATCTACTTTTATTTTCAGTTTGTATCCTTTCGCCATATGTAAAACGTACATTGCTGTGAGCCTAATGACTTTATTCGCGAATGTTGAGCAGAAATATGAACTTGTCAGGAACCTAAATGTAATACTAATGTGGCAATTCATATCTAATGAGTATAAATAAAGAACCACCAGCCTGAACTGCCATAATTGTCAACACTATACTCGCCATTCTATGTCGTGGGTTGGAACTATTTTAATTGATTCGTTGACAACTTAACTGGGAGCCTACACGCCAGTGCATACGGCAGAATTCATGCTGTTAACGGGCAGTGACTTATTTCAGAGGTTTATTTCAAAAGTGCTCACTTTACCGTGGACAGCCTATAATGTTATAAGAAGTTTTGTGATATAAGAATGATGGTGGTGAGTGTTGAAAGTTTACATTTTCATGTTTTAATTTTTGTTTGCCACGTATATCCAAAGTGGTTTTACTAACATAAAGATTACAGTGTTTGTACTTTCAAATGCCTTTTGTGATTGCAAGTGTATTTAGGCTTTCGGATGAGCCCGGAGAAGTTTGTGGTCGTGTTAGAGACGACAATTTAGTAGCGAAATGGTTTCTGTTGATTTCCGTTCTAATTTGATGCCATCAATGATTCTGATGCGGCTGTGTATACTACAAAAAATTTAAATTATGATTTTCTCTTCTGCACATCTTATTTTCTACAGTTTAAGATTTTAAAATTCCAGTCTCTTGTTGGCGTTGATGGTATCTTACAATTTTATAAAATTTGCAAGCAAATTTTTTAAGTCGGTTATTGTCATGAAATTAATATGTTTCCAAGAAATACGTGTTTATACAACTTTATAAAAAAATACTATATCCCATTATATGTCTGCAGGATTGCTTGAAAATTTGTAACAGACTGCTACCCACATACAAATAGCCGTGATGTTCAATATGTTCTTTGCAGTGGTAAATACACGCACTTTATTTTATGCAAATTTAAATTGTATAATTTTTAAAGCACATTTACGCGTTAAAGAATGTTTCGGTAAACAGAGGTCTATATGGAAAGTGATAAGGAGAAACAAAAAAGTCAAGAACTCACACGGTATGAGATTTTTATTCGTTACTCATAACATTCTCGATTTTTGCAGATTGGTGCTACGGTACATCAAAACTGCTATCATAGATTTATCACGTGGGCCATGCCATCTTTCTTGTATACTTCAGATGAATTGTAAACATTTATACGATTCCTGTAAAACAAAATTTCACGTGTGCTACTTAAAATACCCACCAGTGAATGCACAATACAAACAACCTTTTTTAACCTCGAGAGCAACAAAAACGTATTTACAAAAAAAAAAAGGTATTATTTCTGCAAGGATGTTGTTAACGGTGTTTCATGCTTCGAGTAGAACTATTTTTATAGGCTTTCCGCAGTAAACTGAGAACTTTCAAAAGCCGTGCTTATGATCTACTTGTAAGCGCGCAGTGTATTCTTCCGCCTTATGTAAAATTAACACGGAGATGGACCTCATCACTTTATTCATGTGTCGGTCAACTGAAACTATGAAATTATTAGAAAAGTACGTATTTGACAACTCTGCTATTTCTAACATTCCTAACACTGCATTAAAACATACAGGAAGTGAAAGAAATAATTTAAGTTATAACAAATGTTTACCTTACACCTTTAATTTGACGGTAAGCCGTGGAACTATGTTCTCTAAACCGTTACCAAATTTACCGGGCGAAAGGCACTCCATGCATCTGTTAAAATATACGCAGGTAGGAGAAGTGACTTTTTTTTTCGATGATTGATTTCAGAAGTGCCCACTTTATCATGAACGGCCTTCAGTCTAATGAGGAGATACGAATTCCATTCAACTCAGAAATACGTCAACGGAATCCGAGGTATGCACGCGCGAAGATGGTATCGTGTTTGCGCGGGTGCAGGCGAGACAGTACGTATGTGCCGAAACGAGGAGATAAGGAGGAAAAAAAAAAAAAAAAANGAAGTTTTAACGAAGGGACCCGCGAGTCGGTGTGGGGTTGGCCTCCCGTGAGCGAATGGAAGAGGTGGGAAGGGGGGATGGTATCACGGCGGCGTGAAAGCTGGCCGCTATATAACGTGCGGCCCCGCGATCCAGTCATCAGTCCTCTGTGGTGATCAACAACACTTCAAGCAGTTCGCCATGAGAACTCTAGTAAGTCTCGAACCTCGCTGGGTGTGCGCAAACTCTCCGGTTAACAACGGCGAAACTACAAACCGAGTTTTGCTAACAACAAACTTGATAACTGTAAAATACGTTCACAAAGTAGACGAAAACTCGGTAATCGAACAGTCTTGAATTTAAGAAGAAAAAAAAACGCTTAGTTTACTTTACTTACTCAATAAGTCATACGCGTTTGAAATCGTTAATTATTTTTCATTCCGAAGGTTTGCTTATAGGCAACCGTTTAATCATACAAATGTCAGATATTTATTTATTTTTATTTTGAAAATCTGTTTATTTCTACAATTATTAAGTACAAACCGGATAACAATGTTTTTTAATTTTTTTAGTGTCATTACCAACTTTACCGTAAACGTGTTTAAAAGAAGTAAACGCAAATCGTTTTGTTTGTTATATAACTGTTTTCCTGACATTTAAATTGGTTATTTTTTCTATGAACAAACGACCTTCGCACAAAAAGAATACGAAAAGCGGATCGAATTCCTTCGTTAAAAACGCAAACAAGGTTCGTGACGAGCAAAAAAAAAAAAAAAGCTTACAAGTAAACACGGCGTGTAGTCCGAGTTGACTTGAGGGATTTAGAAAGCGCTTGAACAAGCACGTCTTTAGCGCAGAAGGGAGGGTGAAACGAGAAGGGGATGCAGCTGGTTTGGAATGCCTGAGCGTTGGGAACAGGAGTACTCCGAGAAACCCCACCACGCGCGCAGTTACGGAACACGGAAGCTGGGCGCTGTAGCAAAGCGAACACGCGGAGTCTGATGTGTAGATAAGCGGCGTTTCACGGCGCACGCCGTGTACAGCGCTCTCGGCGGAGACGCAAGCTGCAGTACGAGCTGGTTTATTACCCGAGACGTTGCGCACGCCGGATTTCTACCCGCGGGGTACGTAGTTAGCCAGCCTGCTTGAGCACCTCGACGGGCACTTTCTTTTTTTTTGCGTTGCTCTCGCCACGCGGAGATGTTCCGACTCGTTAAGACGGCGTCGCCTGCAGACAGACCCCAACAACCCTCGTGTCTTGTCTCGCTGTTCATCGCGCAGGTCGTAAACCCGTGCGAACCGTCGCGCAGGGTGATGTGACGAAGTAGTTGCCGGTAGTAGGCTCGTGTCCCGGAAGGAACCGGGTTACATTCGTGACCGATTCTTTGCCTGTTTCTGTGAGCAACTTGTGACCTTGTGGCTCTAGTGACCTCGCTGTCGGCGAGATGTTAAACCCTACCTATCTAAATCATTGCAGTGAATCACTTTAGCACAAGGAAGAAAAATACAACCGGCGATTTAAAATGTTGTACTACCGAAACGATATACTTTTTTTAATTAACATGTTTTTTCTGGAATTTACACGGCAAAATTATCAAGTACGGGTAAGCGTGTGCGCTATGAAAACAGCAGCAATTGTCAGAACAAACATTTATGAGAAACCATCACTCTTCGCGTGATTTCAGACTAGGGTGTACTTAATTTTTTTTTCGGCACTCTCCTTGCTTGAATGTCAAACATGTAAATTTTTTTTCTATCCCTACGTTTGCTATTGACCGTCGAGTCAATGTTTCTAACTGACGGAAAATACAGATATTTCTAATTTCTATGCATCGGCATAGAAATATTAAAATGCTGCATAATTACCGTGTTTGGCTACAGTTAAAATCAATTGTTAATGTCATTTATGGAATTACTACCAGTGGTTTGGCCATAATTTTATTTCAAGTTTTACAATAAAATTTTAATAAAAAATAGCAAGAAGTTAAACCCTATTCATTGCCGAACAAAATGCCACACTTAACATAACTTTCTTCGTGGTGTTCCTAAATCTTCAAAAAACACTTAAGCCGAAATCAAAATTGTGCTCGTATAACTTTTTGAAATTTGTTTGGCACAAATTGTAAGNTAAGAAACCATCACTCTTCGCGTGATTTCAGACTAGGGTGTACTTAATTTTTTTTTTCGGCACTCTCCTTGCTTGAATGTCAAACATGTAAATTTTTTTTCTATCCCTACGTTTGCTATTGACCGTCGAGTCAATGTTTCTAACTGACGGAAAATACAGATATTTCTCATTTCTATGCATCGGCATAGAAATATTAAAATGCTGCATAATTATCGTGTTTGGCTACAGTTAAAATCAATTGTTAATGTCATTTATGGAATTACTACCAGTGGTTTGGCCATAATTTTATTTCAAGTTTTACAATAAAATTTTAATAAAAAATAGCAAGAAGTTAAACCCTAATCATTGCCGAACAAAATGCCACACTTAACATAACTTTCTTCGTGGTGTTCCTAAATCTTCAAAAAACACTTAAGCCGAAATAAAAATTGTGCTCGTATAACTTTTTGAAATTTGTTTGGCACAAATTGTAAGGCTGTTTATTAAAAAAAAAAAAACAGCGAGGGTTATTTTTAAACTTATTTGACATTTTTTATCAAATAGTTATATATATATATATATACTGTATCAAAAAACCGCAAAATATTTTTAAAATGCAGAAAAAAATGTCGGGCACTTGAATAACCTTAAGGTCGACTCGCCGCCTGTGAACCTAGTGCACCGTCACCCCTACGCGCTAGGCGCTGAACTGGCGTGCAGTGTTACTATACGACTTTAAAGCGGTGGCCCTATAATTTTATTGGTGGAAAGTCTGAAGTGAATTTCAGAGCAGGTCGTTTTCTTTTCGTACAGTTGTTTGACGGGGGCATGTTAACTGGTTTCGTAAATAAAAAAATGCGGATTTCAAACTCACTGCGACACAATTGAAGCGGCGGCAGGAAGTCTGGAGCCTAAAGCGCTGCAGTTTGAACGCAGGATTGCGGAGAATCAGGACATCCCGTGCGGTGAACATCCGCAGTTCGTCCCCCCCCCCNAGGAACGCTCGGTCCACACCGGACAATGGAGAAACCTGCTGTTTTTTTTTCTTCAACTCACCGTGACGTTACGAGGAAGCCGTTTCACCGCCAATTCTTACACACGCGCCCTTCGCTGGTTGGCTGGCTGACGTGTCGGTTAAGGTGGCCGCCTGGGTAGGCCGCCGAACGGTGTGCAGGGCTCCGTGTCTGAGTGAGCTCTGCTTACGAACTGCATTTAAGAAACGTTACGCGTCTGCATGCGTTTTTAAGGTCCTCAATTTTTTCTCTAAAGCATGTTTTTTTGTGATAGTAGAAATGGCTCAAACGGGTTTTTTCACTGTCATTTTTAGGTATGAACAACCCAGTACAAAACATTTAAAAAGGAATAGGGAAGTGCATTTTGATTAATACGTCATAAAATGGCAGGGTCTCCGCTGAAAGTCTCATAGAGGCGCGTTATCGACGGCAAGACTACACGCCAGTTCTGTGATTTGCGCGTAGAGGCGATGAGAGAGTTGATATGCATGTCTCGGTCACCCCTAGCGCTCCCACGCTGTTAGGCCTCAGACGTGCAAAACTCCTTCAACCAGGCGGCCACCTTAACGGTCCTGCCTACCAAGCCGGCAGCAACGAACTTCAAATGGGGAACCAATGTTAAACGAAATTCCTTATCATTGCGTCAATTTTAAAGATAACTTTATCAAACAAAAAAAACATTTTGACGCAACTTTCTCAAAAAATATTTCAATATAAAATAATTAAAAAAAAAAAATTTTTATTAATTTTTTTTGTTGTATGTAAATTTCAATAATACATTTTATAAAAAATATATTAAACAAAACAATCGGCCAGATGTCTTAACTTAGTGATATTCCTAAAGAAATTTCACGTAGAATACTTTTTGTTTGAAATAGTTATCTTCAAAATTGACGCAATGAGCAGGAATCACCGATTCCCCATTTAAAGTTCGCGGTTGCCGGCTTGCTAGACATTGATGTTAAGCCCATATTTCACGATAGTTTTTTATTTCATTATGTGAAAGACATTTATATAAGGACCACAAAAATGTAAATATTTGAAGTCAAATGATTATAGTTTTCAAAATATAGCACCGAAAAGCCGAAAATTTTGGAATATGGGAGCCCAAGTTTCTATGCTACTAATTAACTTTTCCAACTAAATCAGATGGCATGTGATCTATATCACATGAACATAACATATTGATTAGTTAATTAAGTATCAAGGATATTAAATAATCTATATTTGGGTCCGAATGTTCCATTCTGTGACACGACACCCTTCTTCACAATTCTATATTCGAAGTAAACACAAAGTGCTTGATCATTATTGGGATGGATGAAACGGATGTTCCACGTGACTCAGACATACTCCGCTGTGCGTAGAGTTCAAAGCTCAGTATATTACAATAGGAAATTTTTCCTCTGCTTGTTGAGAATTTGATTCGCGAATCAGGGATGCTTGTAAAAGTGTCCCTTGCTTTTAAAATTAGGTGGTGTCGTGACAGTCCTTTACTCCAATGAGTGCATACCAGGACATTTTTTTAGTGTTTAATGCATATGCATAATGCACAATCAGCATGAACATTATTATTGCTTTCATAAAACAAGAAAAAATAACTTTAGCATGTTCTTTGTTAATTCAGCAAATTTGAAAGCTGTGCTTTTTTTTTTCGTTCCGTGCACTGTGTATCTTTCGTGAAACGTAAAAAACCTAGTGACACTGTAAAATTGTATGTTACGTAATTGTGGTACACTTACATCTGTTCCAAATATAGCATTTACAAAACAAAAGTAATTCCCCAACTTGCAACTAATTTAAATGTTATGATTTAATAAGATTTTAAGACATGTAACTATTTTTTCACAATTTGGTGGACACTTTTCACTCAGTAGGCCTACTCTATTCAGGGATTGCGTTAAAATATATACGGTTAAGGACAGTGATTTTCTCCATTGGTTGTTTTTAATAAGTGTTCAGTACAGTTCGGTCCTCTTAGTTTAGTGCCAAGAGTCCAGTTTAAAAGGGCAGCTTATTAATCGAATTAGCTTCAATTCTTTAGCATGAATCGAACTAGCGACCTCGCACATTACAGCCTGGTGTTGCCAGCAGATGCCCTACCGGGAACGGTCTCTCATTGGAGAAAATTAATTCACTGCACTCAGCCACATTAGTCGAATTGACTTAACCCACCGTCATCATGTAGCAGGAGTGAGCTATAACACAAACCTGACAACCAACATGAGCTTAAAAACAAACAATATAAACATTATATCTCTGGCTTGTCGGGCCATGGATTTTGTTTTCAAACGGAAACAAGGTCAGGATTACGTATTCCAAAAGTAGGAAGTTTTTTAAAAGAATGTTAACGTCTATGCTTTTCTCACTGTTCGGTTATTCAGTAGTTTAGTAAAGTAATCAAACTTTGCGATAGACGGAAATATAATAGAAACATAAATTCGTGGCACAGAAATAAATAGGCAGAAAAGCGGTACGTCTACTTTAGGTTAAGGATTATAATAAACAAAGTAACCGTTTTTCATCTAGTCCAGAGTTATGGTTATTTAAGCTAGGTTAACATACGCCGAAAGAGGCTGTGTGAACCGGAATTGGCGAATAGTTTGTTTAGACATATAAGAAAAGAGTATATCATTATTTACATTAGTTCTGCTTTCCCGCAACTTTAGAGTAGGTTGTTCAATTTTCTGCAGGCTTTACACAAATCAGACTTACATAATCCGCCAAGTTAAGTTTACTTTCTGAATACGTATGAACCAGTTTAAAATTTTTGATCAATCTCATATTTGATATTTTTTAAAATCTTAATTAGTTATCTATATATTTAAGACAGAGCATTTAGAGGAAAGTATGGCCCGAAACCGGAGTGATCATTAAATATTAAACAGAAGTTGGCAAACACCCAGTAGCGTGATGTTGCCGTATACCATGCTTAAGGTTCACTTTTTTGTTGAAGTACAGTCAAACTTGGTTGGCATATATCAATATATATATTTTATTCATTTAACTGATATTTTACACACCACTACCAAATTTGTATCACCTGACTTAAATGAAACGCCTTTCTTAAAGTTGTTTTCTAAATTTACTTTTTCCATAAATATAACATAAAATTTAAATTTAAATTTAAATAAAGTCTGACGTTAAAATTAAAATATTGTTTCCCAATGTTAACCTCAGACTTTCACACATCTATGTTTGTTATGTTGCAGTTCTGCTTAACTATCCTTTGCCTGGCATTGCTCGCGAGGGCTGAAGAGAAGGAGGAGAAGAAGGATGAGAGGCAGGTAGAGGAGAGCGACAGCGCGGTGGAGGAGAGCAACGACGTGAAGAAGACCGACAAGAGAGGGCTCATCGGCCTGGGCTACGGCGGCGGACAAGGCTATGGCGGCGGACACAGCTTCGGCGGCGGACACAGCTTCGGCGGCGGACAGGGCTTCGGCGGCGGACACAGCTTCGGCGGCGGACACAGCTTCGGCGGCGGACAGGGCTTCGGCGGCGGACACAGCTTCGGCGGCGGACACAGTTTCGGCGGCTTCGAGGGTGGCCTCGGAGGGAGCTACGGCTACGGGTCCGGCGGATTCGGCGGGGGCTACGACCACGGACACCACGAGAAGACGGTGACCATCACGCACAAGGTGGGAGTCCCGGTGCCGCACCCCTACCCCGTGCACGTCCCCATCGAGAAGAAGGTGCCCTACCCCGTGGAGCACCTGGTGCCCTACCCCGTCAAGGTGCCCGTCGAGAGGCCCTACCCCGTCCACGTGCCCGTGCACAAGCCCGTGCCCTACCCCGTGGAGAAGCCGGTCCCCTACCCCGTCAAGGTCCCCGTCGACCGTCCTTACACTGTCCACGTACCCGTTGAAAAGCACGTGCCCTACCCCGTCCACGTTAAGGTTCCAGTTCCTCAGCCCTACACCGTTCACGTGCCCAAGCCCTACCCCGTCGTCGTCGAGAAGAAGGTCCTCCAACCCTACCCCGTCGAGGTGAAGGTGCACGTGCCCCAGCCCTACCCCGTGCACGTCAAGGTACCCGTGGCGGTGCACGTCGACCGGCCGATCCCCGTCCACGTCAAGATCCCCGTAGACAGGCCCTACCCCGTCCACATTGATAAGCCGTACCCCGTGCCCGTCGAGAAGAAGGTTCCCTACCCCGTTGAGAAGGTGGTGCCGTACCCGGTCAAGGTCCCCGTCGACAGGCCGTACCCCGTCCACGTCATCAAGCCGTACCCGGTGCACGTGGAGAAGGAGGTGCCGTACCCGGTCGAGAAGCCCGTGCCCTACCCCGTGCTGAAGGAGATACCGTACCCGGTGAAGGTGCCCGTGGATCGGCCGTACCCGGTGCATGTACCCAAGCCGTACCCGGTCCACGTGGAGAAGGAGGTGCCGTACCCTGTGGAGAAGGCCGTGCCGTACCCTGTGAAGGTGCCCTACGAGAAGCCGGTCCCTGTGCCCTACCACGTGGAGAAGTACGTCCCCTACCCCGTGAAGGTACCCGTGGCTGTCCCAGTGAAGAGCCACCACTACCACCACCACGGAGATGAGCACTCGGGCTATGAATGAAGAACATGTTTCGGACATCCCCACTGGCATTCATCTTACGAACTCTTACCACCAAAGGCTTCCATCTAGGAAGCACGCTGACTTTGTCTCCACTTGTTGTTCTTCTCTGTGATAATTTATGTTTGTAAAAATATAAAATAAACTTCGATACTTGTTCAAATTTTCTCGTTATTTAATCTATAAGCAATGACCTATATTTATATGGTATCCTCAATTGTATATAATGCAGAAGAGATTACATAACATAATATTGGTACAAAACTCTGACGTATGAATAAAATGTTTCTCAGTATTCTCGGTATACGAGTAAATAAACCAGCAATCTTATTATGTTAGAAATTCAGAGAATCCTCAANAACCAGCAATCTTATTATGTTAGAAATTCAGAGAATCCTCAAATAATTGATTACTATGATAAAACTTAAATTCGCAATTTTTCTAGATAAACGTTAAATTCATAGATGATACATTATTTAATAAAAATAAAACCATATTTGCAATGTTGAATATTTGTAATTGTAAACTTCTTCATCCTAACTACAGAAGTTGTTGTTGAAGTCTAGCTCAAATTACAATTAATTTAAATACATGCAGCTCCATAACAAATACAAAAGAAGCATGCCAAATTTTTGTTTATTTCGCTGAACAACATGCTGGTTTTCATACAATAAAAATTCGCGGTAATAGAGGCACCTGTGTACTTCTGATCTAAAACAGAGTACTTGTCTGAAAGTACACTTTAGAAACCTAGATCGTCTCTGAAGATAATTACACAGGTGGGAAACTAGAATGAAAGAAATTAAGTTTCAAGGGTACATGTATGTTAAATCAACATTAACCTGCTATAACTACATAAAGGTTTTGTGAGATGGTTATAAACAAATTTCTGAGTAATCGAAAGGCTCTATCGAACAGTATCTCTGACAAAACATCCCATTATTTAGCATTTCAGAACCTTGCATTGTGAAATTGTAGATGTCATAATGCTTCGTACAAATTTACAATATTTTTGTTCATAACCTATCAACATAAAGGAAATCAAACCATGAACAGGCCACGTTCATTCCATATCAGCTCATGTGACCAGTAAGTGATACATTTTCATTCACCAGTTAATTTACGGATATCTGTTCCAATTTATTAACAATGCATAGATTGATATGGCGTTTTTAACGAACATCTCAAATCGCTATGGTGCCTGGCTCTGGTACACACATGTTAAATACTTACAGATTGATGAGAACATAAATTTATAACTAAATATTATATCACTCGTAATTATATTTAATTCTATTTTTCAACATTAGCATTAATATAATTTTTAATTATATGCCCATATTAAAATGTAAAAATATAACACTGAATTATATACTTTTTTATTAAGCACAAGTAGGATATAATATGAATTCGTAAGGACAATAGAAATATTTTAATAAAGTAAATTAAAAAAATACCTTTGGGCAGATACTGCCAACAAAAAGCATGCATTATGGGGAAAATTACTTACTGAATGTGTGGAGTGTTTGCCAGTACATTGAATTTTGAACCAGGATCGAATTCAGTCTCTGATCTTAGGACAGGTGGTTTGAGCCCGGAATATTGCTCCCTGAAAACAAAGCGAAATAATCCAGCACATAACGTAAATATTAGTTACAGTTAGCATTTATTAGCATATAAATAATTTACAAATACATAAATGAATTGTTTTTATGTGAATTTTTAGTGTCGATTACAATGTTACTCAGAAAATAACTAACGACACTCAAATCTATACATTCAATACTTTACTAGAAACGCCGCATTATCGAAGAACAAGCTTTTTAGAAAGTAAATGATTTCAATAAATATGCAACAAAACTGCAGCAGATAAAGTAAACTTAGAAATAGAACTATATTGAAATTGTGGAAGTAATTAAATACTCTGCCTTTGATGATCTGCACGTTAAGGGTGCTAGTCACAGAAAAAAATTAGTTATTTTATATCTATACGAAATACTGTTCAACATGTAGATATTTTTTAAGGCACCATTTCCTCGCATAAAAAAATTATAAAGCAAAATTTTTACATGTAAAAATGAAAAATTTAGTGATTTTGGGATATACAGGTAATAAAAAATCAACTCACTTCGAAATGAGATTATTCACAACGAAATAATATAAATTCAGTAATAAGTACATAGAGTTAAGTTTTTGAAATTACACTATCAAATGTTTTTATAATGTTAAAAAATTGCTCAAAATAAAAAAAAATGCTTATTTCCGTTTAGTAGAAATCGATAATTTTTTTCTACAATAAATTTTGTAATCATGCGTTTAAATTAATTAATACACGACCTTTTAGTCACCCTTGTTAAATCTTCTGTAAATATTTTAGTTTATGTTATTTGAACGTCCTTCAAAAAAATTAAAATTGTGGTTTTGACATGACATTATGCAAATACTACGGGATCCAAAAAAATGTATGCGAGGTAAGAGTACTCGCAAGTAATGTCAACAAGTTGAACGGCATTTTGTAAGGATATTAAATAATTGTTTTGGTGATCAGCGCCCTTAAAGCGTTTCCTGAAATTAAGCGCGGTGGCGCAGAAGTAACACACTGGGTTCGGTGTCGTGAGGAAAAGGGCTCGATTCCTGGTCCGGTTATCCTGATTTCTGCTTGGCATTGCTTTTCCAAGTTACTCCGTGAGAAAGGTAAGATGCTTTTCTGATACGTGACAGAGTCGATTTATTTCCCGTTGCTGTTCGTCCGAGCAGTTGTCAAGTCTTTAATCACCCCTGCCGATGAAGATATTGTGAAGAGTGAAGATATGTAGGCGGCTATTAACATCGAGGCCTTGAGAGTCGATGAGAGTGAAGTGAGGTGAGTATGGAGCAGCGCCGGAATGAAAGGACGGGGGAAACGGGATATACCCGAGAAAATCCGCCGACCAGCGGCATCGATCAACATTATTCCTACTTGCGATTATGAAGAGATGTTAAGCATGCATTTGGCTCTCACATTTAAATAATTTGCATTTTTGTTATGGTTATGATCGATCATAAATAATTCATGGTTGCATAATACGGAAATAACATAATCATTTGCGCAAGTAGGTCAAATTGTATTACATATTAATAGTTCCGATAACAGTTGCACTGGTTCAAGCAATAATGTCAAAATCTATTTATAACACAGATGTTTTGAGAAGTTCCTGCATTGAGGCCACTTGCAAGACATAGAAGGTCATTGACAAATGGCGTGGGACCACCATACAAATCGCAAATGTCCTGAAAACGAATGTATTTTGTCTTGCGGCATCGTGTCTCAACTCGCATTCTGAAGGTCGTTAGTTCCAATCCTACCAACAACAAATAACATGAGCTTTCACGAGTACTTTCTCATTCCCTTTCTTGGAGCATTACTGTGCATTTGCTGAATACGAACCTCTCATATTAATCAAATATTTAGCTTTCTGTCCTCATTATCATCTGCTCATGGAAGAAAACGAAGAAATATTTATTCTTGCCCTGGACAGAAAGGTTGCTAGGAAATAGGGGGAGGGGGGATACTGGCATCACAATTGTTCCTCTGTTCTCATTCTCCATGTTAATCATAATCCAGCGGGAGATGTAATTTCGTCTACTAGCAGTAATCATTGTATAAACAATGTAATTCCACTTTTAAAAAATCCATGAATACGAAAAAATTGTGCACAGTGAAGCAAAATCGACTGCGACGGTACGGGAGTTCACACAATGATTCGCAGGGAGCGACGCTGTTTTGGGCAAGGACCTCACAGAATGTCAAGAGAATGGTGCCACAAAATGGTGGAGTGTTGGTATTTTCCCACCCGTATACGGGTGATTCAAAACAACNTTTTTTTTTTTTTTTTTTCAAAAATGGTTTGAGCGCTGTGGGGCGTCAAAGCTTGACATCGCCTCGGATATAATGGTGGGTGTACGTTCCACATTGTGTCACGAAACTATCACCAACCTAACAAAAGCGTCACATGCTACAACAGTAAATTACAAAAGGGGTTCGAATTGTCGACCTCCTACTTGTTACAGAGCACACATCGCCGATGCAGAGATTGACGCACGTGCGGTTGCGTGCTCAGTAGTTTAGTAGCTGCGTGGATTCGTGCGATAAGGTCCTCCTCTGATGGCACCTTATAATAATATAATAACCTTTAATATTAAGAAAATAATTAAAGTATAATAAGATTTCAATATAAATAATATAATATTTATTTTATATTATTATAATAAATTAATAAATATTAATTAATAGATTAAATATTGTAAGATAAATTATTTATATAATAATATATGGATATTTAATAATACTAACATAAGATAGGATAATTAAATTGAATATAAACTATTATATACACCGAAGAAAACAGTCGAGAGGTGTCAGATCTGGTGACCGTGGTGGCCATTGAACAGGCTCCACAGCGCCCAAACAATATTTTAACGGACACGGGTCCTTTCTTGAAAAATTATCGTTTTGCCGCCCCGCACAACATACTAAGCTTTGTCGGTGTTGTTTTGAACCTTCCGGTATATCTGTGCCAAGTAAAGGACGTGTCTAGTGTCAGTCTTGTGCATGTAGTCATCGGAGACGGTCGAGAAGCGAGGGTAGCGTATGCACCGCGGTTGACCAGCTTCGAGCCAGTGAGGAAATATGGGTTGAGTACTGCGCTGCTTGCCCTAGGATGTCACACGACATCCAGTAGGCACCTTCTTGGTCGTCCGACTCTTCGACACGACTATTATCGGCTTTTCACGATAAACTGAGCACATTTGAAGGTCCCGCTCAAGATCTACTTGTGTGCATATCTCGTGTTATACCACCACATGTAAAATTAAAATTCCCACGGCCCTCGTTACTTTATTCATACGTCGGTCAATCAAAACTGTGCCATTATTAGAAAAGCAAATTTTTTTTAAAATTTGCTAAGTCAAACACTTTAATGCATTACAGAAATAAAAAACAAAATTAATAATTTTAGTATTTACAAATGTTTGCCTAACACCTATAGTTATAAGTTAGACGTGGAACCACTTTCCCTCCGTCGTTACCAACTTCTCTAGGCGCATGTAAGCCAGTGTACAGGTTAAAATACATGCAGGTAGTGTCAGTGGCATTTTTAAAAGGTTTATTTCAAAAGTACTCAGTTAATCGTGAACAGCATTCATCAGAGCGACTTCCTTCTTCGCTAATGACGGTTCATTTGTCTTTCCTTTACGAAGCCAAGCGACGTGGGAGCGTTGCTCCCTTTTGGGATAATCAGTGGAGCTGAGTTGCCGCGGGGCTGTTTTGAAAAAACGCTACTTCTGTACACTGTAAAATGTTTTTTTTAATATTACTGAAAAATTGTCTGTGCATTTACAAAAACTTTGTACACATACAATAATATCCTTTTTAAAGGGCCTTCTTTATAACATTACAAGAGCGGTATCTTTAATATACCGGGTGGGTGGGAACTCGCGAATACGGAATGCGGCATACAATTATATGGCGAAATGTAGTGCGAAAATACCTTCAGGTGAAATTGCATTGGATACATAGTTTCTGAAACAAACGACGTGAAATGTGATGAAAGAACTTTAATGCTGTTGCACACACACGCAAACACACACTCGCCTTACAGACCTTTATAAACATTCACAGTAGGTGTTGAAAGTTGGCTGCGCGCATTGCTAGACTTCAGGTAAAGCCACAGCAAAACGTCCAGTGGAGAGATCAGGTGACCGCAGTGGCCATGCCACAGGTCCCCCATGGCCAACCCACTTGCCATGCCACGGCTGTTTGCCAATACTGAGCACAACTATTTTCTTCCACCTTTGCACCGCCTCGTCACCTACGTCACACAGTGTTCCCTACACCATCACACTCGTCCTATTAACACACACGTTCCAGACATGTCATGTAGGTTTCCTCGGAAACTATGTCTCAAATGCAATTTCCCCTGAAGTTATTTTCGCCCTACATTTTACCGTAGAATCGTATGCTGCATTCCGTATTCACGAGTTCCCACCCCTCTATTATATAGACCTACAAAAATTATCAGGAAATAATTAAAATCACAAAAGTTAGTAACGTTTATATTCTGTAAAAATTATTTTACTTGAAACAAGTGAATGTGTTTACGAATGACGTGCTATTAAATACTAACCACTGGATTTTTTTTTTTGCTGGGGTGTTTTTTTTTTAACGTTCTCTTCCGTGTAGGAAACGTAATTGCCTTTTGCTTTACTTTCTCAGGAAAGATAAGCTTATACGATCACATTACTCTGTGTATTTCCCCAGCCTAATCATTGGTGCGATCAAACAAACCGTTATGAAAGTTTGTAAGCTTTCAATTCCAGTAACTGTCATCCCGACAGGAAAATCCTAAAACCATTTATTCTACAATCATAAAACTCCATCTTTGCAACTGTTCCATCCACCTGCAGACTTAATGTACTTATGGAATGCAGTAATTGCCTAAATCACTAACCTCAGTCACCGGGCGAAGTGATTCAGTGGTTAAACTTTGTACTCGCATTCGGGAAGACCGGGGTTCGAATCCCGGTCCGGACATCCTGATTACGGTTTTACATGGTTTCCCGAAATCACTACAGGCGAATTCTGGGATGGTTCTTAAACAAGGGCCGTGGCCGATGCATTCCTATTCCTTCCTCAATTCCTATTCCCTGAGCAACGTGCACCGTCTCTAACGATCTCGCTGTCGATGAGACCTTAGGCCCAACTACCTACCTAACCTCAATCCTCCCCGAGAAGTGAGATTATTACATTCTTTCCCGAGTCAATAAACTACGATGATACCTCCAAAACAAGACAAAACTCTAAAATGAAATCGTTTTGGTTTTAGTGCCCGCGTTGAAATACGGAGCATGTTGGTTCGAGTTTCGATACATGTAAGTTGTTTTCCTAATTTTTGTGACTGAAATTTGAAAGATTTTTCCACCTCTATTATTTTTTCATTACAGTCGTTTTAAAGAGCATTATAAAAAAAATTTTTCACACTTCCAAATGATGTTAGTTGAAATACAAGCTTTAACTTGTAATTTTACAAATATATGTATAGCACATTTCTATGGAGCTACCAAAAAAATTCTACAGTGTAGAGAAATGGCTGGTGGTAAAGACTTCATCTAAGCATCAAGAACTTCGATTTGATGGCTAGACTGAATTTCCTTCGGGTGACTTTTTTCAGCGACACCGTCAAGACATCATGAATCAACGTCTTGTGCTATTCTTCAAAGTAGCTTATATAAATTTGACTTATATAGTACTATTCGGCATAAATTTTCAAGACCCCACTTTCAGCTAGTCAATTGATATGAAAGTATTTGAATTTAGGACATGGATTAAATGTTATGTATCACACCTCTAGTAACAGATACATAAAAAATAAATTCTTTGAACTATAAACATTTCCTTTATTTTAAATCGCACCAGTAACAAAGTAAGCTCTCCTAAAAGTCTGCAGTTTAGCTGAATTTGCAGAGAGGGAAATGTTGTGAGTGAGTGTCCAACCGTCTATGATGTTAACTAAACTGCAAACTTTCCTCTAAGATCGTACCGAGAGTGCAGTTCAGGTCATTAGAGGGACACTTAAATACCCCCGCCCCCTTCCTGCACATGAGTAGCACTTAAAAAGGAATACCACTTAGTAAACTGGAAACTTTATTTCGTCACTGGTTGAAAGATCTGTGAGCCAGTATGGACGCGCACAGAAGACGGAAAATCAGACTGCCTAAGGCTTCCTTGCGTTTCGGACTAACGACAAGATGGACCGATTCTTTGTCATCTGCGCATGTACCCAACATTCACCTACCCTACGCCAATACGTCTGTCAAAGTCGCACGGTCAACAGTGATGAACACAAAATCCCTATATGAATTAAATATTTTTACCAATTTTAATGCTACCTAGTTGCTTTAAAAAAACAGCGTATAGGAAGTATACATACATCTCAAAGCACTTGTTTACATAAACAGTGTTCTAACCTCAAATCCTATCCACGTAATTTTTGATAGTCGTATTAAGGCACTGCTTCGTTGGGCTGATAGCGTGAAGTGCAATGCAGTGCCGAAGCATTTCTGAAATGTGATTGGCTCGCGTGACTTGTAACGTTAGTGGCGATGTGCAGAGCAGTGCCGTGTAGTGCAGTGCTGACCAAGTTAACCAACTTTAAACTTGGGTTCCGCAGCTGATCAGCAGCCGATAGGCGGTATGTACTTGTTTCGTTGTCTATAAATGCGCCACTTTGAATGAGACAGTGAAATGTGAGGTCGATGTGCGCATGCGCAAAGAAAGGCGGGAAAACGAGTATTTTGTTTATATGGTAAATAAAAACGGTATAAGTAGCAAGTGTTTTTGTTATTTATAGTAGTAAGTGGGCGAATTGTAAAAATATACAAGAAACAAACGAGCTATCACAAACAAAGCGACCGCCCTGCCTCCTATGGGACGTCAATGGAACTACACTCGTCAGTAGGGGATCAGCGTTCCTCGTAGCACGCAGAGAGCGACGATCGGCTTTGCAGTCGGCATCACCAGGGTATCAGCAGTTCGCATCAGCCCTTGTAGCAGGGCCCTTAGCAGGAAAGCTGTCCAGTGTTGGGACCATATACTAAAGATGAGGTAGACCGCCTATTAGTCTTCTGTGCATATACCCAACATAGGCCTACCCCAAAGGAGCTCACTGTCAAAGTCTCATGGTCAAGAGAAATGAACGTGTTTGTTTGTATCTCAATTTTCAAAATACAAACACGTTTAAATTAATAAAATACTTTCACAAATTTGAATTTAACCTAACTGCATTACGAATTAGTAACAGGAAGTATACAAATATCTGAAAGCACTTGTTTATTAAACAGTGTTCTAATCGCAATCCAATCCACTCCGATTTTGATTGTAATATTGGCGGAACAGTAGTTCAATGTTTGGACACAGAGACTGGTTGTGCGCAGACAGCATCTTTGGTTTATAGTTGTAGCGAACAGTGTTGCCAACGCCCATACAGAGAATTACACTAGGTAAAAAGTGGAAATCCACCCGAAGCTTCTACGTTATACGATCTAAACCATTCTGCGAATAACTAAAAACCAGTTCAACATATTTTTTAACTATTTTTTTAATACAATTATATTTACATAAGGGTGCATGTTATGTATCTATAGTTATGAAAAAGCTAACAATGAACAGAAACAGCAAATACAATGCAAAAAAAACATATTTATGCAATGCCATCAACTTAGGAATAGGAACTACAGGAGTATGCTAAGAATATATACCACCTCATCTTACGCGAACACACACACACATACATAATATATCGTTCAAGAAAACTGACCCTCACATATAATCGACCATTAAAAAAAATTCCACTATATAAAATTTTCCCGTCTAGCTAGGAGTTAAAACCAACAAAAATCTAGTGGAGAAGTCACCGAGTTGGCAACACTGGTGTCGTACCTGAGCGCCCACCAGTGGCAGTTGTACTGGTCATCGCGGATGTCGCCCTTGAAGACGTCCCACCTCCAGCGGTCCAGGGCCAGGCTGAAGGGCAGGAAGGGCAGCTTGTCTAGCGCCAGGTTAAAGAGGTAGTTGACGTCGTGAGGTACGTCATCCACGGAGTTCTGCAGCAGCCCTAGGTCCTGCAGGTGGCTGGCAGTCCCCACGGACAGCGACACCGCCTCCCCCACCGCCTCGTGGAAGCCTTCGCCGTAAACAAGCAAACCGCTGCTATAGTCTAGTCAAGGTTAATTGAGCACTTTGTGAATCAAACCTTTGAAAAAAACATTCCATGTGTTTGGTTGTTTTCTAAACACATCCTGTATCACAAACTTATGTTAACATACAAGTATCTTATTTTTGGTTAAATTTAACTTTTACTTGTACTTTATCGATGAATAATATGATTTCATTTTTCATTAATATAAATAAAACTAGAGAGAAAATATGTGTGGTGGTAACGCCTAGTCATAAATAGTTATCTGAGTGCGCAAGAACGCGGTGCGTGGTTCCTTTTGGGGTAATCATCCACACTTAGTTAAGCTTTGTCTGCGTGAGGCGGAAGAATATCCTGAAAGTAGAACTTAAGCAGGGCTTCGTAAATGTTGGAAGTAGCCGTGAATGGGTTATATGGGCTGTTAACGGTTAATCGAGCAATTTTCGAAATCCTGCTTAGGTTCTACTTCCCTCTCATTTTGTATACTTCCGCTATATGTAATATTAACATTGCCACGAACCGTCTCACTTCATTCATGCTTCGTCCAAGTGAAAACCAAAGAATTTTTATGAAATTAAATGTTTTAATAATATGCAAATTTGTATTATTATGCGTATTAAACAAAGAAAACTTAACTTAATTACCAATATATTTACATATTACACTCTTAAAAAATCGCCAGGTCTAAGAACTATTTTTATTAGCTAGCTGCCATCTTAAATGGAAGCCTGCGTGTTAATATCTGCTGTTATGTGCATTAATTGTTTTTAATATGTAGTTGATTTCAAAAGTGCTCGCTTTACCGTGAACAGCTACGAACTGTCTGCAGGTAGTTTACGATTACCTATACTCTCTCTACACACACTTTTGAAAAATTAATGCCGTGAACTTTATATACGCTAGTTCTACATCACGCTACTGGATGTTTTCTTTTCCTGTAAGTACTGTCTCTTAAATATTTAGGTAACTAATTAAGATTTTACAAAAATCAAAGTCAAATTTATTGAAACTTTAAACTTCACCATACGTATCTAGAAATTATACTTAACTTGACAAATTATCAATGTTTAATTTGTGTAAATCCTACAGAAAATTGAATAGCCTATTCTAAAGTTTCCGAAAGCACCACAGTGCATTTTTTTAAATTTTTTTTTGTTTGTAAGAGGAATTATTTGGACACTAGTTGCCAAAGATATATTTTTGTAACACCACAAATAAATTAGTACAAACTTCACAAAACTGTGGTGTGGAATGTGTTGTGATGATACGAATATGAATAAAAAAAACTATCACCACCCTGCTATGCAGTAGAGTAAAACTGTTCACTTTAATATAATTATTGAATCAAAATTTTATATGGGAGTAAAAATTTGATTGGCCGTTCAATACATACTCTCTTATAAATTTATACACGACGCCTCTTAAATTTTAAATAGGTCCCACTCTATCTCAGTAATATATGGGTTTTTTTTAACAAAAGATCTTAAAACGTCTGGATAAAAATTATAAATACTTTTGGCCAAACTTACTGCTCTTCATGATGAATGAGAAATCAAACAGGATTAAATAATATCTTCAATAACTCGAAATTCCAAATGGTCTTTTTTACTTTTAATAGCCGTACAAACATACTGTACATACAACTGAAAAAAAAAACAAAAAAGATAACGTATATAAATAACACAGTCCATTATCCACAGTGTAAAACTAATTTTAATTTTAACAAGCAATTTTTGTAAATTTAAAGTTTATTTAAGCTGGAGAGTTACAAGGAAATCTTTGGCAACTAGTTCCCAAAATTGTTCCTAACAAATATAGACATTTGTAGTACTATAAATAATTAAATGCTCATCACTTATAAATACAGTATGTGTATCGCACCTATTGGCTACTTACGGTTCAAGCACCTACTTTCGGCATATTTTTAATTGCCTTATGAAAACATTACTTTAGAATAATTGAACGATTACTAAATCTAGAACAAGTCTATATCTTCAGTTAATGTAGTTCATTTCTACGTATTTAATTTTGTGCAAATTGAGAATTTCTGTTTTTCCCAGATATTTCTTACTGGGCATTACCAACACACCTATTTGCTGGCTGTTTTTATTTGTATTTATTAGAAATAAAATCTTATAATTACTAACCAAAATATAAGTAAAAGTTTATTTTATCCAAAAATAAGAGGTCTTTATGTTAAGAGAATTATAAAACGCAGTGATGCATAACAAAGCTATTTAGGAGACAAACGATCACGTCATATACCGCGTGATTTTCCAAAGGATTATACTGATTACTGTTCTCGCTGTGTTTGTGCAGTTCGTGTATAACTCTCCATGTACATTAATTTTCACGTTTAACAAAAAACATTTCATCAATCAGTCAATCAATCTATGACACCAGGCTTACACGTCCGCTGAAGCCTAGGGAAATATGCCTGTCGTGCCAGGCAGGCCAGAATAACTGATGCTGCGAAACGTCGCTGGGCTGAAGAAGCGAAGGAATGTGGCGATGGCGGAAACGGGGGCACCCCAAGGAAACCTACCAGCCATCAGAGAAATCTTACAAATTTTCCGAACTCGCGATCCATCGGGAAATCCAACCCAGCGGAAGGCCAGAATGCTAAATGCTCGCCCAGCGAACATCGTTTCTAAAAAAAAATGTGTAATGTTTGAACTGGTTCCCATTTGCTTTGTGTGCATTAAAATATTTAATTTTTGTATTTATATAAATTATATTTTTTTATAAACGAATTGTGTGTAAAATATATATTATTTATGAAAGTATATACAATATATAGCATATTATGTATAAATAATGTATTATATAAATGATAATAATATTAATTATATAATAAATATGTGTGTTATAGAAATTTATTTTATATTTATTTATGTTTCCAAAACCATTTCATGTTTTTATTTTATTGGCGTATATAGAACTACCATAAGATATAGGCTAATGTAACATTTCATACGTAACGGGAAATAACTTGAATGAAAAAAGTAAATGAGTAATAATTTTTGAAAGCGAGATTGAGAGTTTTTTATCGGTGGTTAACACCGAGATATTATGAGTATTTGGGAAAGCGTTTAATTAACCGTCGCGTCAGTCAGTGGTTCCCAATACAACAAAAAAAAAATTGGGAAAAGTATTTTGTCATTAGGTATTCCTGCGTGGCTGCGTGAGCTGCCCTTATTTTTTATAATTGATTAGTCAGACGGAAAAAAAACTTGTTATACAAATAATTGTCAGTAACAGAACCTCTCCAGCAAATTCCAATAACAGCGCGGAAAAAAAATTGCATTCTCATTTAATTATTATTTTTCTGACATTTACTTTCTTCTTTTCTGCATATTTGTACATTATATGTTAACTACGACCCCACTGAGGCAATTATCTCAGACTTGTTAAAGAAAGAAATGCCAAGCATACACGTCAACATTTCTCCATCGGCGTCCACTGTCGTGTAACCAGTCACAACTGGCGAATTTTCGACGCTGAATCCTGTTTTCAATCAAGGCCTTTGTGATGGGCGTGTGGTTGAGTAATTTACCAGAAAGCTTTCTCTTCCGCTTCAGCTGTAATTGAGCCATGTAGAGTGTAAATGTCGCAAAAACTGCACCAGTGTGTCTGCCAAGTAGACGTCCGCTAAAGAGGAAGAGACAACACGGATGGAAAGTGTACTAGTTCGACACCGCGGGCAAGATACCTTTCGTTTTGACTTCTTATATTAAATATAGTGGAAATGAAGGGGGAAACTGGTCCGGGTGGAACAAGCCACTCAATTTTCTATTCAAAGGACTAGGTTTTACATTTTTCTAAGATGGATACGCTAGTAGCTGACGAATTTATATTATATTATTGAAGTATTTTTTTAAATAGATAGATCTTAAATCCGAAACATGCAAAGATTTTCTCGTATTCATTTCTTTTCTAAAAAGAATGTACTTTAATTTTATTATTAATGGATATCTTGAGGTAACACATGACATTCTCTTCAATACAAAAATTATCACAATTTTGCTAACCAGCCGGTTTCTGTTGTCTGTGTAAAACAAAAGCAGCAAGAAATTTATTTTGAAATTTAAAAATACGTAAATTAACGAGTGTAATTTTTTTTAATTCCTTGTAAATATAATTTAATACAATGCGTATTAGTAGGACAGCATTTGGGACGAACATAATATGATTAAATGTTTTCTAATTAACATTCCGCGATGTAAAGCATCAAACCAAAAGTGAAATCTTTTGGCTTCTAGTAAATTGTGCGAGGATACTTTATCGCTGCCCATATTTATTTTTACATAATTTCTGTACCTTTCACTGAAGAGCCATGATGTCGACAAGTAGAGAAGCAGATAAATGTTTACTGCCTGCACAGTAAAAACATCCTGTACTTGTTACAAACCTTTCTGTGGAAAACAGTTACCAAAATTGTTCCTATAACTCTACAGCAGAAATATTGTATATTTGCAATACATTACTTTAGAAAAGATACAAAATTGTTTACGTAGCTCAATATTTATAATAAACGTGAAATATACAACACTTGCTTGTTAAAATTAAACACAAGTAGTAGACAATGATTATCAATATTTTGAGTGCAGTGGAGTAGAGAGATTTGGGTGGCTCTTGAAAGCCAATGAGGGTGAAGTGAGGCGGGTATGGAGCAGCGCTGGAATGAAAGGGTGGGAGAAACGGGGGATCCCCGAGGAAGCTCGTTGACCAGTGACATCGTCCGGCACGATTCCTGACCTCTTCGGAAATATAACCCGGTTCGCCTAGGTGGGAAGCAAGTAGTCTAACCACTCCATCACCGCGGCTCCTGAATTTTTTGAGAAATTTACTGTAATTTGTTTGTAATGTTACAAAAATATACTTGGCAATTAATATCCGAATAATTCAAACTAGACTGACAAAACAAGCAAGGCAATATGCACCAATGGGAAGACGCTTTGTTGGAAGACCAAGATTACGGTGGGAAGGAAGTCTTTGAGACGGAACAGACTTTTAAGTATATCCTTGACGTAGAATAAGAATAAGAATTATTCGTACATATAAAATATATTTTTTACAGTAGGCCTATGCCTAATCTGGCGATTCTGTATCCGCACCGTGGACGGCCTGGGCTGCAAGGCGAAGGGATCTCCACGGACGGGAGTTGTGATGGAGCACACAGCGAGGTGCGTTAGTCGGCCAACACGATCCACGTGACGAGAGACTGACGTCGCCGAGTCTTACGTCCTCCTCACTACTTCCGAGCGCAGCTGTTTTCAACACTTCAGCTCTGCTTTAACTACTTTCCACGCAGTGTGTTCTCAAGGGCGAAGGCTCTCACTGAGAATGTGTAGTGTTCGACCGCCGAAAACTAGATTCCCTCTCGATCAGTGAAGGAATAATATTAAACACCTATAAATGCTGTTCACAGTTTGAGCATTTTTGAATTCAACCTGTGAAAAATGTCACTGCCCCTACCTGCATATATTTTAACGTGTACACTGGATGGCGTGCGCGTGGTTAAGTTGGTAACGGTGGAGGCAAAATAGTTTCATGTCTTAATGTTGCATTATAAGTGTTAAATAAACATTTGTGAATGCTGAAATTATTTATTTTTCTTTCTGTTTTTTAATGAATGTAAGTGTAAAAATTAACAAATTGGTAAAATATTTAATTTTCTAATAATTTCTCAGTTTCCACTGACCGACGCACGAATGAAGTGATTAAGCCCATGGCAATATAAATTACACAATATAAATGGCTGCACAATGTGCATACAAGTAGATCTTAATAAGGGTTTTCAGAATTCAGAAGTGCTCAGTTTACCGTGAAAAGTTTACAGTAACCAACCGTTGTACAACACTGGGTATTTACTTGGGGAATTAGCCCGCAACCCGATGTCAGTTTTATTTTCCATCTTTTTGGTTCTCCGGTCGTGCTGCGGTAGCACGCCTGTATTAAAACACAGCTATCAAAGGCCTCCATTCTCAATTTACACGGGGCCGCGGTGGTGTAGTGGTCAAACGACTCGCCTCTCATTTATGTGAACCGGGTTCAATTCCCGGCGGGGTCACTCCCGGATCTTCGCACGTGGGAATCGTGCTGAATGATGCCGATGGTCGACGGGTTTTCTCGGGGACCTCCTGTTTCCCCCACCCTTGCGTTCCGGTGATGCTCTATACTCACTTAGCTTCACCCTCATCGGCTCTCAAGACCTCAATGTTAAGAGCAACCCAAATCTCTCAATTCATCCCTCCATCAATTTAGACTTGTAAGATCTTCTGAATAAGGATTATAAATGAATGCAAGGCGATAAATTACTTATTTACTTCAGGAAGCCTGAAGTGTTTGGCTTACTGGCAATGTAAATTAACAGAAAAGTGGCTGTACAAACTTATTCATCACTTTAGTGTGGTAAGGAGGCATTCGTCCTTAGCTCTGAGTATAAACGTTATACATTAAACCAAAAGATAACGCTTTTACGTTTTTCAAAGTGTAATTCCTTATAAAAATCATTTAATTTTTACTGAGGAAGTTAACAGAATGAAATATTAACTATAAGAGCAATTAATTAATTTCATTAAATTATGGAACTCCCAAGATTAAAGTGGGTTTCGAAACATTTCCATATCGACTCTGTGCTCATAATGTGTTAAGTTAGAATCTGGGCGAAAAAACCTTCGGTCTGTTCGTCTCATACGAACAGGACACCTTAATGTGCACGGTTCCTGAACTGTTCGTACAGAAAGCTGGAAAATAATTATAGGCGAGGGAATACAGATTTGAGAATAAATATTCATACAACATTCAACAAGAACTCTTATTTATCATCTGGAATTCAGAGGCCAGAAAGCGTGGCCACAAAATTTCAGGCGAGATTTAATTTACAGTAGGAAAAACTGGACATTTAAATGTCGAGTTGAGTTGAAAAATTTTGTTCGGCGTCTTGAGAACCGATGAGGGTGAAATGGGGTGAGAATGGCATCGTCCGGCGCGGTTCCCACTTGTGAAAATCCGGGAGTGGCCCGGCCGGGGATTGAACCCGGTTCGCCTTGGTGGGAGGCGAGCAGTCTGACCGCTCAGCCACCGCGTCCCCTGGACACTTAAGTGTTTTTAATTAACTACTTCTATAAATGTGCATTGAGCTAGTTTGATCACGGAATTTATACCATTTCGTTATGTGGACACGAATGGGCGGTAATTTTAAGCGAGTTCGAGCACTCGAAAATAGTATGGTAAAACTAGCTCATAAAATGCACTTTGGTCACTCAGACCGCTGGTGGTCGTCCGAGCACTCGGAAACGTCGACTGCCCGAAGTACTATGAGCAGCGAACGAGCGGGCTGTCCATTTCGCCCGCTCTCTCACGCTCCTGACTGCGGCGGTGTTGCAGCACAGTGTCGACACCACAACTACACAATAAATGCACGTGAAGATTGTGTATCCACTGCAGTCGTGAGTGGATAGGTTCTTACGTGTTAACGTGACCGTGTGCAATGGCTTCTGAGAATAGTGAAGACGTTTCCAGGAAGATAACGGAAGGGAAGTATGTAGTAGACGTGATCAGAAAAAGGGGACGAAATTATGTGTGGGATAAATTTGCATTAACTAGAGATCCTATGTCGAAACACCTTGCTGGTTTCGTTCATTATCGCAATTGTAAGTCTGTGTATCGATTCAAAGCGAGTTCTGGGACAACACATTTAAAGCTTCACTTATGCCATGAATGAAACGCAGCAGGTGATGCCTGTGCTCGTGAACCTGTATCTGTTAAGTGCAGCGTAACGGAGAAATGTGTCATGATATGTGCAAAATACCTACGACCATTTGCATGTGTTGACGGTGAAGATTGGAAGGAAACTAGACAGGAACGTATTAGCGTAGGGGCAACGTTGGGACACGTTTCCGCAGTAGACACGTTGCCCCATCGCAGCACTGTCGCACGACATGTTGGGGACATTGCAAGTTCGCTTAAGAGTCGAGATAATTCCCAACGCACAATATGATGCGGAACTCAGGGCTTGTGCAATTACAATGGACTTTTTGACTGGTGATTTTACGAAAATGCATTACTTGACGGTTACTGCCCATTACATCAATAAAGAATGGCCACTGATAAGCAACGTTCTGACGATGACAAGGTTCCCAGATGGTCGGAAGAGTGAAAACAACATCCGCGCGGAACTTTAAAACCATTTGACGGAACGTATGATCGCTGCAGAAGTGTTGCAGAACGTGACATTTGTAACCGACGAAGGACCAAACATAAAAAAGGCGCTGGACGTCTACGCTAGGTTACTGTGTGCAACTCACTGCATCAACACAAGTCTTGCGGCACACACATGGATCCAAGATGGCTGCCGGTCGGCGCCTGGTTCTTACGCCAGACCCCTATGCCCCAGACTCGTCATAATCATTCTACTGCCTTCATTTGTTAGCTTGACGTTATAGGTAACTATTCTTTGCTTGCAGTGCTCTTTTGTTTCACGTTATGTAGAGTGTTAACAGTATTGCTTACAGTCATGTACATTTCTTGTTGCACTTGACGTTGAGTGTCATACGATCATAGGTATAATATTCTAAGGTTTCCTTCAAGTAACAAATATACTTACTCAGTGCAAATGCATTTCGAGCTTCTTGTTTCGAGTAACATCATATGATGTATCAAAAATGAAACAAAATAAAGGTAACAAAATATATAAATAATCGTACGCGTCACGAGTCTAGTATTTATTTGACCCAAACGTTATTTATTTACTTGTTGGTCGTCTTGTGTTAATATTTTGTTTTATTCCTTGAGTGCTAAACCGTTTACCTTTCTTCGTTTAACAAACTTATCTCAAAAACAGTCTGAAGCCTTTAATTATCCTTTTTTACCTAAAATTATGTTCCATGTGCTCTTCGCCTATTATAAAAAAGTTGGAGTTGTAAATGACCGCAGTTACATGATATACTGTAATGGCGCAAAGTTTATAAAAACTGACGGTTGTACGCGCAAAGCGCTGTTTGCTTCGTCAGTTACACGGCACGGTGACTTTCACTTGTTGGGGCAACCGGTTCGAATCTCTGCTGAGTTAAGTGAAATGTGGAGTGTGCTTAACGGAGCCAGAGAAAGTTCTTTTTCTTTTAAGTCCCAAAGACTTCCGTTTCTTCCACCCGCATTCATTGAGCAGTAAACATACTCATTTATGGTGATTCTACAAGTATGTTATATCACCTGTGTGCTTACAGTTTTTTACGCGGCCTTGGAAGTTAATGTCACAGAATGTTAATGATATACTAGTTATCGGAAGTATGACGAGAAAATTCCTTCCGCACATTGGTTTTATATATTAATTATATGTTTATGCAGACATTATTACGCTTTCTTTGCGTGGTAAGTGAACTGTAAGATCTTAAGAGCCTGTTTGAAAGAATCTGATGAACGTATTCGTTTTTATCTTCTCGGAAGGAACAAGTTGTTCAGACGATTCAAGAACATGGTATTCAAGTAACAATGTTTTCTGTAAAAAAAATTAAGGTCTTGCTTAAACAAGGTCTGCGAGGGCACTGTAGGATAGCTACATTTCAAAAAATGCCTGCCTAATAAGTGCGTACTTGTGTGTGTGTGTGCGGCGGCAAATCTTGGAACAGGCTTTCCAACAATAAAACTTTACTGCAACATCTGAAAGTGCCATAGTTTCCCATGACGAAAATATTGCAAGCCAGTTCAATCACTTACGTACAACTTTTGATTCTATTACATAATTATGGTAGCTCTCGCGGGATTTACAATAATCTAGCCTATCTATAAGCGTGTCTGTACATTATATACAGCAAAATGTGGGAGAGTACTCGATGGCGTAACTTTCTGTTGCCTTCGACTACGTACACATGTTTAAACTTCCTATTGTACTAATGCAGTACTTTTAAATATTAATAAATAAAAAAAAAGGTTACTAATAATATTTATTATAAACTGAAAAGCCAAAAAAACTGGTATATGGTATACCTG
>NQII01000400.1:433324-539337 GCA_002778355.1 Clitarchus hookeri | reverse complement strand
CGTGGCATGGACTCGACTAATGTCTGAAGGTATGCAGGAGGCAATTCACATCTTGAATCCTGCAGGGCAGTCCACAAATCCAATCTGCACCAATTTGAGAAAATGTTGCACGTCTGTCACGTTTAATGATTCTCGTCAGTCGTCGTTTGTCCCGTTCTTTCACGATCTTTTTCCGGCTGCAGCGATGTCGAAGATGTGATGTTTTACCGGATTCCCGATATTCACGGTACACTCGTGAAATGGACGTACGCGAACATCCAAATATTATCGCTACCTCGGAGATGCTATGTCCCATCTCTCGTGCGCCGACTATAACACCACGTTCAAACTCACTTAAATCTTGATAACCTGCCATTGTAGCAGCAGTAGCCGATCTAGCTGCCGACCGCATCGCATTACTCTGATTGGTTCCATACCTCTGTTATTTTCATACGCACGCCTATACCAGTTTTTTTGGCTCTTCTGGGTATTATAGATAATATTATATTTATATTAATAATATTATTAAAAGTGTAATATAATTAAAATATGTTATTGATAATATTACATATTACAATAAGTGTTTCGATACAAAGTGTTACTTTTCATTTGACAAAAATAATTTTTCTTTCATTTTATAAAAATTAGTATGTAGAATTTTTCTTCACGTCAGTATCTCACTTCAGTTACAAATATGCACCTGAGTAATTCACTATTCTGATTTCGTGAAGTTGGCAGCGTATTGTGAAAAATACTCCACCGAATAAACTCCCCTCGAAATATGTGGGCACAAAATATCAATGAAAAAACAATTAAAATTGAATTAGGTTAACTGGTCGTATGAAAGTACAGTCTTCTTGTATGATGTACAGAAAGTTTTCCCGGTAATTTTCGATAAAGTTCCGCAAGATTTTACTTGATATTGCCATTGCTTTACAATATATTCTATAGTTTAACTCCGGATTATTTTTTATATAATTTTTTACGAATCTTACACTATATGAAATGAATGTTACAGAAAGATAAAATTCATTATCACAGTAATTAATACTTTGCAGGTTAAAATGTTTACTGACCTGGATTGGCGCCCTCCCTGAACGCCTTTGGCAGGTTTCTGTAGTAGAGGAAGTACTGGATATGTCCCATTTCATGGTGCACCGTCACGAAATCTTTCATATTCACCCGGGTGCACATTTTGATTCTGAAAAAAAAAAACACTTCTTCATATTATAAGAGTAACATTTAACACAAAAGTTCTAGTGACGTTTTTTTGGCTTCAATATCGTTTTTAGATAAGAAAAAAACATACGTTTTTTCAACCACATACATTTATTTCCCTTGAAAGAAAGTAATCAACAAAGAAAGTAGAATTAAAATTATTACAGACATTAATATTTTTTTTTCTTATTGTAAGTCTACATCGAGGGTAGCAATGCAATCTGAAATAAGTATTTATTTATATTTTGTTCTATCGATCCCACTTGGAGTGAGTGTGCGGGATATGGAACACATCAAGAAGTAAATGCTGTGTTGGCGTACGATATTGTACACATCTTAGAACCATGCAATAAACCTGCAACATTAAATGTAAACAGAACACAAAAATAGCAATATATAATAATATATAATTCAGTACCAGTACACATCACAAATTTAAAAAAAAGTGGTTTTAAATAGTATTTATTTGTTGTTAGCAAAATAACTAGAATAATTTCAAAAATTCCAAAGCAATTTTGAGTAATGTCATGAATATTGGTTGAGGAAAGATAAAGAGCTGAGTGGTATGTTACCTTTTGGCAGCTACACCAAGTCCAAAAAAAAATCGTTTTTCTTTCCCTTTAGGTCTCCAGATTAAAGCAAGGTTCATACTCTTTTCATAGTTCTTTAGTTAACTCCATGCTTTATAAAGGACCATTCCCGCGCGCACAAATGAATACAGTTCACGCATAAGATTTAATCGAGAAACAAAAAAAAATGTGTCGTTGGCTACTATACACCGATCCTCCGTAATCCGCAGCAATCCTCCGCAATCCTCCTCCGCAATCCTCCTCCACAATCCTTATCCGCAATCCTCCTCCGCAATCCTCCTCCACAATCCTCATCCGTAATCCTCCTCCGCAATCCTCCTCCGCAATCCTCCCCCGCAATCCTCAGCAATACTTCGCAATCCTCCCCCGCAATCCTCAGCAATACTTCGCAATCCTCACCAATCAGCACCACATGCACCACAATCAGCACCGTACACACTATAATTAAAATCACATGCACCACAATCAGTACCACATGCACTACATTCAATACCACACGCACCACAATCAGAACAACATGCGTCACAAGCGCAATCCCCAGCAATCATAAACAACCCTGGTACTATGAACACTCAACTATTAAGGTAAATATCCGCATACAGAATATTAATGAAGACTTTTTAAGTATAAAAAATCCATGGATAGTGAACTGCATATAAAATATTTATTCAGTCAACATGTACAATTTTGGAGATAGTTGGTGAATAAGTGTAATTTATATACACATGGGTGGGGACAAACGATAAACCGAAGGATTGATCTAAGTATCGATCGAAGAATTGGGAGTGATAGAAGGGCTGGCGAGGACTGGCGAGGTCTGCGCAGGAGAATTGTGGAAAAGGAATGGTGAGGAGGATTACTGAAAATTTCTGAGGATTGCGGAGAATCGCGGAGGAGAATTTCTGAGGATTGGTGAGGAGGATTACTGTGGATTACTGAGGATTGGTGAGGATTGCTGAGGATTGGTGAGGATTGCGGAGGATTGCAGAGAATTGGTGAAAACTGGTTAGGATTTCCGAGGATTGCAGAAGAGGATTGCTGAGGATTTCTGAGGATTGATGAAGTTTGGTGAGAATTGGTGAGTATTGCTGAGGATTTGTGAGTACTGCTGAGGATTGGTGAGTGTTGCTGAGGATTGGTGAGTAATGCTGAGGATTGGTGAGTATTGCTGATGATTGGTGAGTATTGCTGAGGATTGGTGAGGATTGGGAAGAGGATTGTTAAGGATTGGTGTTAATTGTTTTGTGGCTCTAACTTCCAAAATGTAGGACAAATGAGTTTATACATCAGGCGTAGCTCATTTGCCCGTCACTTTGGAAGATAGCGCATAATAAAATTAACAGTATTTGTGACAAATGTAGAATGTGCCAATATTGTTCTCTATAAAAATGGAGCTTTATGCCATATTTCGGAACCAATCAACCGATACACACAGAGTTTTGCATACAAGTAGTGTTACAGTGTGCCATGTAAGCTTACACGTTTTAAGGGTCTGACAATATTTACGAAATGGCTGCCATATAAATAATTTAGACAAGTTTATCATATCTATTAAACAATCTAATCAGTTTCAATAAATTTTTTTGTGCTTGAGAGTATCCATTGGTAGTATCGAAAGTGCTAAAAGAGATCTTTTTTGGCGCTTCCTTGAAAGATAGTTACGGGTGACAAAAGTTAGCATTAATGCCATTTCTTCAGAACCAGTCAACCTATTTCCACCAAATTCTGTACACAAATAGTGTTATGGTAGACCATGTGAACGTGCATGACTTAAGTGACATTTTCAAAGTAATATCCCTGTAAATATATGAGGTTGGTAAACTTAGTTTACCAAAACATTAGAATAATTATAACCGTAGTTGACGCTCCGAACCATACCTCTGTTATGCAGTTTGTTGCATGTCAGCTTACGGAACGAGGCGTTCTGGCTTTCAGACTCTGATAACGCACGTGTATAATTATAATTGTCTCCCTATATTTTGTATTTGTTTCTGGTTTCATTTATAATCATAATAGTGAACCGGCCCGGCTTCGTCCGGGAACAATTAAGTTTTACAAAGATACAATAATAAATAAATTGGGAAAAGACAATTAATTTATGTGAAAACATAACTATAAAATTATACTATTTTGGTCTATGTTTTTAACTGATTATGAAAACCCAAAAGGAAGGAAATATTTTTTACACGATATCTAAGAAGTAGGGTATTGTTTTTGGAGTGTATCTCTGCAACTATCGCGTAGTTACCACATTTCCGCTTTCCAACGTCGTTATATGTAAATCGAAACGCGAGTTTCATCAAGTTGTAGCTTTAGAAATAAGTGTACTTAGGTACTACTTCTTGCGCTTGGTATAGATTGATAGGAGTCGTTAAGCCATTTCAGAGGTCCTTGGGCGGCCTGATAAACTCTGACACCAGAGGAAAAAAATATTTTTGGTCACGCTCCCAGCGGTTGCAGAATTATGTTTTGTTGTTATTCCACAGGAACCGTACAATTTTCCGGGATAAAAAGTATTATGTGTCCTATTCCAGGATCTAAAGTAGACCTAAATACCAAATTTCATAAAAATCTGTTCAGCCGTTATGAATCTGAGTGGTAACAAACACATACACACACACACAGAGAGACTTTCGCATTTATAATATTAGTAGGATTGCTGTCAACGATACGTCAAGACACACCTACCATACAACCTTTTAAAAGCGTCATAAAAATTATTTGCTTCCATGTATTGGAAAGCAGGTTCATTAGTTATATCGATAACTTCTTGTTACTTTTAGCAACTCAGTAAAGAACCGCCCTTATAGCAACCACAATCTCATCAATAAATAATGTATACTCGCGTAGCAGCAATTTAAACCTACTTGCCTGCCAAGGAAGTTAAAGTCGCATTGTCCTAGTTGTGAATAAAGTTAGTTTGCTATATGAAAACATAGAACCATAGCTATTTTAGTGGGCTCCGAGATGCGATTCCGACATAGTTCTTTTGATACAGTGCCAGACGTTTCAAAATTTTTGAAATTGTGATTGCTGCCAATTATTAAAAGAATTTATAACTCATTTTTTGTCTCTCTCTCTCTCTCTCTCTCTCTCTCTCTCTCTCTTGCGTCTGTTTGTTCAGGCCTCACGCAAAGTCTATTGAACTGTCGTTGAGGAAATTTTCACCATAATGTATGTTTCAAAAAAACCTTAATACTAGGGTAAATACGAATAATACCATGCACTAGAAGGGAGTTGAGTAGTAAAAATTAAAAGAGTATTATTCTCTGAATTTGTTTCTGTTATTATAAGATTTTTTGTGAGCACAGAATCATGCTATGTCATTACTGGGCTGAGTAGTAGTAGACACAGAATGATATTGAATCACTGTACCAATTTTTAAGTGGTGTTTGAATTCACCTGTTAGTAAAAATCAAATTCCATGACGACATAGCAACGGGTAAAACTTTGGTTTAACTAATATTTTCCACACGTGGATTCTTGGCCGATTACAATCCCGGGAATGCGTAGTCCGAAAAAAGAATGGTTAGTTTCAATATGCACGCATCAATTTCAATAACGAATTCATATTCCACGAAGACGTTGCCGCGGGGGAGAAGAGACATTGTTTATTTCCAATCTGCCAAGTGATGCAGTCCAAAATTCTAAGCTGATTAAACCGCGGAGTTCAGTTGGTTTTATGATATATTCTATTTTATGACCTTTACCAATAAAGGATTTCCAGGCATGTATTGAAATAGTCTTAATTTATTTTAACAACATTATATTTAGTTCCTTAAATAGCTACGAGTGATGTAAGTCAACTAACTAAATTGGGCAATAAAAGATAGTAGAAAAATGTAAATGATGACTTGAGTACCTGTAGTCCCTCTGGTTGCAGAAGTCCCACGCAGAAGGCTGGCAGTTTATGACGCGATCTATGGGTTCTTCTATGATGGACCCAGCCCAGAATTCCGCAGGCATTGCGCTCAGATTGAGTGACAGGTAAAAATCTTCTGCGAGTTTGAACATGGACAAGGCGTTGTAACCCTAAAAAATTACAATAGTTAAATAGAATTGAAATCATTTGTTGAGTTGTTTATGTGGGCTGTTCACGGTTACATGAGCACTTTTCAAATAAATCTTAGAAAATGTCACTGCCCCTAAGTGCGTGTGTCTAGTCTGCACTTAGCGAAACGATGGAGGCAAGGTTGTTCCACATCTTATCATTTTTTTTTTTAAGGTTTAGGTAAAAGTGAATACTGAAATCATTTATTGTACTTTCTGTTTCAAGGAATATAATTCTAAGAATAATAACATTTGTAAAATATTAATTTATTTTAATAATTTTACAGTTTGACATGACCAACGTATGAATAAACTGATCAGGCCCATGTCAATGCTAATTTTACATATGGTGGAAGAATACTCTTTGTGCGTACAAGTAGATCCTAATCAGGGCTTTCAAAAGTGCTCAGTTGACCGTAAGCAGTTTATAAGAAAACTAACTGTAAATAATACAACTATCATAGACTAAAAGTGGCGCATCAAATTTGTATTACTGCCGGAAAGCTGCCAAACTAACACAATTATTTTTTTTTCTATAACAACTGAAATAAATTGTCTGACTGAAAAATATTTTAGGATACAGACAGGCCTTATGTAATATCGTTTCCATTGCAATGAGGCATGCATTGTATGGAATGGCCTGTACTTACCTCGCTTTGTGTTTACTATTATTCAAGGGTGTGATAATTTTTTCAGTTGAAAAACATTTTCCCTCCACGTTACTAGTTGCCTAATCAAACAAATTCGCAACGACAGTGAACTATTGCCCAATTAACATTAAAATTATGAATGAAACAAATATATATCTGCTTCTCTGAGTAGCATAGTTACATTATTAAAATAATAATTATTGTTCAATATTCATCAACACGTATATTTGTACAAAGATAAACACTAATGGAAAAGTTAAAATATTAATAATCAAATAGTTTAATAAACTCCAAAATCTGAATATTTTTCAAACAACTCTTTGTAATGTAAGTACAAAAACTGTATCAAAAGTTAAAATTGAAATACACTCATTTGCAAATAATTGATAACCCTGAAGGTGCCACCGCAAGGTCACGTAAGTGAGTATAGGCGCAGGACATGGTAGTATGTGTACAAAAAACATCATCATCTTGTACCACACCAAGAATATAGTGAAGGGGACCAAGACTTATAAGATGGCGTTGGACCACCCGTAGCATGGAGGCAGGAAGCGATACGGTTGGGCGTGGACGCATGCAGACGTTGGATGTTCTCCTGAGGAAGATCCTGCCACAGCTGGTGGAAATTACCCTCCAAATCCGCCGTGGTGGCCGCTGACTGGAGTTTCCGTCCAATCTAGTCCCAAACGTTCTTGATAATCGAGATGCATCGGGACCTTGCTGGCCAAGGAAGTATGTTGACATCAGGAAGCCAGGTCACATATACACGTTCTGTGCTAGGCCGGATATTATTCTGCTGTAAAATGGGGTTGTCAAGCTGCACCATTAATGGGAGCCCACATGGACTCAGAATTTCCTGGACGTATCGTCGTGCTGTCAGGGTTCTTTCAGTCACCACCAGTGGGGTGCCGGGATCGTAGGGAATGGCACCCCACACCATAACACCTCTCGTTAGGGCGGTGTGCTGCTCTACAATGAAGCGTGGATCACAGCGCTGTCCAGGACGTCTCCAGACTCGAATTCAGCGGTCGTCTGTATCCAGACAGAAGCGTGATTCGTCATTAACACCCCTCGTTACCAATCTGTAAGCTGCCATGCTGCCCATTCCCGGCAGAAGGTCACATGTGCTCGGCGATGCTCGGGCTGTAACGGTAGACGTCGTAAGGGATGCCGCGACGACAGATCCCGCTCTGCTAACCGCCTGTATATGTTACTAGTGGACACAGGCGTATCCCCAGCTGCCATGATATGTTCCTGGATGGTGCGCAGCGACGCTCGTAAAGTGCTTACAGCCTGTCGCACTATGAAACGATCCTCCTGCAGATAGTTCGTCGGGGTCGATGTGAGCCTTCTCGACGGGTGTGTGTACCTTCCTGTTTCCTTTGCATCCAACACCCACTCACAGTGTAAGTAGAACGATTTAAATGTGGATAAATGTGCCGAATCGTACAACCGGCCTCTAGGAGGCCTACGATACGGCCTCTCTCAAACTTATCCAGCTTGCAAAAGTTTGTCAAATACGCATTTGTGGCATGCTGCGTGTTCACTGAACTTGGCTCTGTGGCCCATACTCCTCACACTGCTACTAACGCCTTATTCATTGTCTTGCAGCTATGAATGATGGATGGACATGCATGATTCCTACAGGCACACCCGCGCAAACAAACTGCATTAAACGCAAATGAGACGCATGTGGTGCTTACTGTTTGACAACCTTCGTTTTTCTCGCTCAATTTGTTGACGGTGATAAATTTTTTGTAAATGAGTGTAGTTTTCTGTGTTGGCCTGGGCAGCGAAGTGGCATCTACGCCCGACCACTAGATGCGACGTTGGATTGCTGAGTACTCAAGCCGTTGGGACACAATGCCAAGTGAAGAAATATCTCTCACGTGTTGGTAATGGACACTCCGATACAAAACCAACAAGTGCCATGGGAACTTAACAAGGGGTGCGAGACAATCGGTAGGTTCCAGAGGAATCTCTCTCTAGTAACCGATCCACTGAGGTCGGATACATGCTGGCATGGATTGAAACGCGCCGAGGGTTCCCCCATCCACTTGTAAGCCCACGCAGTGAGCAATTGCATAGCTCCGGTACTTTCCTGGACGGACAGTAGAAATGAGGGTAGTACGTCGGTTGGACAATAGGTAGATCTGAGTGCGAGGGTCTCACTGTTGGTGGGGAGGACACAGAAAGCGCATGACTGCACCAGCTGGTGTGTTTATTATCTCGTCAACTGCTGTGTTAGCTGGGTGTGCCGGCGCTGATTGAGTGTATCTCAATCCATTGTTGCTGGACTCTTCGAAGCAGGTTATGCTCTGCTGGGGTCAAGTAATGTTGTGAAAGTGTCCCTAACTTGAGATCCAAAGGGCTTTTTGTGTGGTAGATTGCGCGTCCACTAAGGCTCGGCGCACATTGGGACGTAGTTGCGTTGATCGACGTAGAACATGGTATTGCAGGAAAATGCAAATAGAAAGTTCAGGTAGCGAGTCGCACATTGAGACGTAGCTGATGTGCGTGTCTACACCAACCTGCGCGCTGTAGGCTCTGTACGTCTATTCCTGCACAAATGCTAGAGTTTTAAATCTGTGAGTTTGCTTCATGTGTTTAAAAAGGGTAACATTTAACATGTCTTCTTCAATCCTACTATGGACGTCCTCAAATTGGTCTCCAGTTAGACCAACGTAGTTTTGAATCTTGTAACTGATAATTCACGTGTAAGGACAAACTCTCCGCGAGTAGATCGCTCTCTTTTCCGTACATTATTGTGCAGATATAGTAAAATTTTCCATTTCCACACAAGAACCTGATTCAGAACGTGCGTTCGTCGTGCCAACTGCGTCTACGCTGACTGCGAATAGGCACTGTACTTCGGTGCACCTTAATATTCCTGTAGAGTAGGCCTGAGCTACACTGCGTTGCGTGACAAGCTCTGCATGTTGCAGATCCTGTGTCCCAATGTGCGCCCACCCTAACTGCCAGACGACGCAGACAGAGAACAGCAGGCGGCCTTGCTTTTCCGGATCGGGGTTCCCTATCTCAAACGGATGCTGGTGTCCTGAAAGTTTGTAAAATCAACTCGGATATATCCTGTACATCTGAGCGGCCTCACACACACGACTCAATGTATTTGATTAAGACTCTATAACAAGCCTTGTGTACAGATGTAATCTTCAAACAATACGTCAGACTTTTCAGGGATGCAGTAGGTGCTCATTTTCCCTTTGTGGATGACGACGCTTGTCCACATCAGGCTGTCGGGTTGCATTATTCGATGACTGCTTGGAAACCGAGAACACTGCCCGTTTTGATTGTCCGGCAAGGTACCACGATTCTAACCTCATAAAGCTCAGATGGAACGCAACTTGGCATCTTATTCCCGTGCGCCCAGTTCCTCCCTCCATCACCAAGGGGTTACGGTTTTTTTAGGGTCAGGCATCGGCCTTCACATCCCAATAAGTGTTTGATAGTTATGTCATCATCATGAGAGCCCATTGTATTGCTTTGTATCCTGATGTGGACAGATATCATACTGACGCTTTACAGAACTACACCACGTTGGGTGTGAAATATGTTATAGCCAGGTGAACTTTTAAATGAATGATTGGCTAATATGGTACAGTTAGTTGCTTCTCATGTCGGTTGAAATGCACTTACTTATATTATTCAATATTTTTGAACATGAATGTTACAATATAAAACAATGTTTGTTGAAATTATACAAGAAATTTGGTAAATCTTGTAAAGTTTCTGCTGTGTAAGTGTCCATATTAACATAATTAATAAAATAGTACCAAATAAATGTTATTTGTAATTCGTGAAAGTAGGTAGTGATATATGTGTATGCTCTCATCAGGCTTACCTGCTCCACCATTTGAGTAGATACGTCAATGTAGTTCTTCCCAGGATACGGTATGGTAATGTCAAGAATGTTGCTCCATGACTGCGCCCACATGTTTCCTAACAAAAACATTATTAAATTGTTAGTAAATTTCATTTTGTACTAATCACATAAATATCAATTTTTGCGGGTACAGATATATGTAGAATTGTTATTGTCACCAAGGTGATCCGTAAAGAACATTTTTTTTTTCAGATACGTACCCAAAAAACATACATATTAAATTAATGTCTTATCCTTTACAAAAATGTACGTAAAAAAGAAACAGCAGTAATAATAAAACGTGTATTCGAGTTGGAGTTTAATATTCCCCAGTAAAAAGTTTTTATTCTTGAAAACATTTCAGTTTGAATGTTGGGGAAAACAAATCAGATAATACAATCTGTAGTAACTATCTAATGCAAGTAGACATTTTCTTCTACTTTATTCCTTGGTTTGGTTTTGTTCACATCTGATTAAGTAGGTAACTAGTAGAACGGACACAATTTTCAAAGGAACCCTGCACACTCATGTCGGATTATTTATTGTGCGATTTCAAACAACGTCATATGTTTAATTATTTAAATGGATAAATAAAAGCTTGGTGCACATTTACGTTTTCAATTTGATTTGTTGGTGCAATGGAACGTGACTTCAGTTTATCTCCAAGGTTTTGCGTAATGCAGTTTGTAGTTTATTCTGATTGCACTACATCATGCGTACGGCAATTTTCGGTTGTAAAGTTTCGTTTGAAAGCAATAGCAATTGCATATCCTGAAAGAAGTTTCTTGTGTGAACAGAGCTAGCGTAATTCAACACCATAATAAGCCTACTACCCACAAGTAATTCAATTACTCTTCTGCACTCTAGAAGATCTGAAATGAGAAGGGCAATACTTTTGCTGATCTTATGCAAATTCGTGTATTTAAGTTATAATGGACCTCGAACTGCTGCCTTAAGACCAGTCTATTTTAATACGACAATTACGTTTCTTTGCGAGTCTCACGATTTTAAATAGTATTGACATTTTTTTTTTCCTTTCTTTGATGTAACACAGTTTCCCCATTTTAACTCGGCTACTCCAGGCATGCAAGAAATAGTGCATGGTCTACTCGCGGTTCATTCGCACTTTTGAATCAAACCTTTGAAAAATTACCCCACGGATGACGTGTTTGATTCTTTCCTATATTTGCCATGTATCACAAGGGCTTTATACGTTTGTTGATATTACACTACCTTATTTTTTAAAAATAAAATTTTGTTTATATTTTATCAATAAATTATTATAATATTTAATTTATATTTATTATGACTAAAAACAGGGAGAAAATAAGTATGTTGGTAATGCCTAGTAATATATCGTTCTTATGCGAAATATAATTTAAGTGCGCACGAATGCGGTGCGTTGTCCCTCTGTTGTAATTTTCTAGACTCGGCTAAGCTTAGTTTGTATGAGGCGGAGGAATATCCCGTAAGTAGAACTTCAGCAGGGCTCGAGAAGAGTTGCAAGTAAGGGCGAATGTCAGTGCGCGTGTTACCGAGGATGTGAGCGGGTATGGGAGCCGTCTGGCTGATCTTGTCCGGGCCGTAGAGCTCCCTCAGCTTGCGCCTGACGTAGGCGTGCAGTTGCGCGTACAGCGGTCTGATGCTCTCCCACACGTCCTCCAGGTCTGCGCGCAGAGTCGGCGACTCGTACGGGAACGTCCAGTAGTCCGCCGTGTTGTCCAGGTCTGCGCAGCAACACACGAACGCGTCACAGTCGTTTACTTTTGTACTATCTCGCCCATTATGCTACAAGCTACAATTAGGTTACACGTAGCCGAATTTTCGGCTAAAACCAACAATTAAGAAATACATTTTTGAAAAATGGGCATGCGCCCTGTAAAGTCGGTAAAGATGGAGGGAAAGTAGTTCCATATCTTAGAGTTGAGATAGAAGTGTCAGGTAATCATTTGTGGAAACTGAGATGATTTATTTTGGTATCCGTTTTTTTTATGCATCTCAGTGTAAACATTTGCAATTCTGTACAATATTAATTTTTCTAATAATTTCACAGTTTCACTTCATCGTCGCATGAATAAAGTCTTCGGGCCCATGGCAATGTTAATTTTACGCTAAGTGGATGAATACACAATGTTCATACACGTAGATCTTGAGCAGGGCTTTAAAGAGTGCTCAGTTAATCGTGAAGAGCATATAAAGAGAAACATTATGGAAGTGGCGGCATATAGATCTGAAGTGGCATCATACACACGACTCCATATATTTGATTGTGACTCTACAACAAACCTTGTATACAGAGATGTAGTCTTAAAACAATACGCCAGACTTTTCAGGGTTGCAGTTAGGTGCATATTTTCCCTTTACGAACGACAACTGTCAACTTTAGGCAGTTGCGCTTCATTGATGGATGACTGGTCGGAAACCGAGAACACTGCCCTTTTGAGGGTCCGCGGTGGTGTAGTGGTCAGACTACACGCCTCCCACCTAGGCGAACCCAGTTTGGTTCCCAGCGGGGTCGCTCCCGGATTTTTGCATGAGGGAATCGTGCCAGGCGATGCCACTGGTCGGCGGGTTTTCACAGGGATCTCCTGTTTCCCCCGGTCTTGCATTATGGTGCTGCTCTATAGTAACCTCACTTCTTCCTCATTGGCTCTCAAGACCTCGATGTTAAGAGCTGCCAAAATCTCTCCGCTCCACTGCCGGTTTGAATTGGCCAGCAAGATACCACGATTATAACCTTATAAAGCAAATTATTTTTTTACAGGCAATTAATTTCAGAGAGTTTTTCTGTAAAGTAATAGCAATTGAAAACACAAATTACTCCTAACCTAACAAATTTAAATTCTAAACAATAACAACGCTATTTCTAATAAATTTTCTATGATAGAGCAAGTTCTTCTTGCGGCTTTCCTCAGACAGACTGTCAATTTATCATATATTTAAAGGTCCAGCCAGCCTTGTACGTTTTTCCTTTTTCTGGACCGTTTGGGGTTGCAAATGTATCTAGTCCAGTGCCTTCTCCTTCAGTTAATGTTAATCGTCCTTCGCGGTCGATTACAGTATTATTTGATGGCGATAGTGACTTCAAATATATGCCTAATCACTAGTCACGAAATTCAGAGGATCGCACATCCATTTTATTACATTACTTTCGAAATCAACCTTTGAAAAATGTCAATTCTCTTTCTTGCGTACACTTTAACGGGCACGATGACCGGCGCGCGCCCGGTAAAGTTTGTTAACGACGGAGGGAAAGAAGTGTTAGGTATACTTTTGTCAATACTGAAATTATACTTGGTTTTTCTTTTGTTAACGTATGTAAGTGTAAGAACTAACAAATCTGAAAAAAAAATTTTTTTGTAATAAATCAATCGTTTCACTTGACGGACGCATGAATGAAGAGTTCAGGCCCACAGTAATGTTAATCTTACATAGAATCGAAGAATATAAAATGTGTCTTAAAAGTATATTTTAAGCAAGGCATTCAAAAGTTCTCAGTTAACCATGAACATGCTGTAAACCTCTATAGCAGGGGGTTTGATGCAAACCTATTTTAGGGGACCTATTTGTGATATGGCCTTACGTACGTCGAATATTTCTTACTTTTTTCTTCTACATTACTGGTAGAAAACATGCTGCTTGGAAACAGGTTTAGTCCTACGGTTTGCTGGCAAGCTAATAAATATCACGACTAGCTACCGGGTGATTCGAAACAACCACGACGAAGCTTAGTATGCCGTTCGGGACGGCAAACCGATTACTTTTCAAGAGGAGACCCATGTCCTAAAAAGCTTGGTTTGGGCACGGTGAGAACTGTTCCATGGCCACCGTGGTCACCAGATCTGGCACCTCTTGACAATTTTCTTTGTAGTACTATGGATGGTAAGGTGTATGAGACACCTGTACCATAAGACACCTGTACCGCGCACGAACCCACGCGGCGACTGAACTACTGAGCACACAACCACATGTGTGTCACTCTGTGCATCGCCGATATGCTCTGTAACAAGTAGGGAGTCGACAACTCGAACACCTTTTGAAATACACTACACAATATGATGCTCTTATTGGTTTGGTGGCGGTTTCGTGACACAATGTGGGACGTACACCAATATCCATATATCCAAAGCGTTGTCAAACTTANCCCCCCGCTTCCTTGAAAAATGATCGGGTTACCGTTCCGCATAATGCATTAAAGGCTGTTCTACATTCACCGTAAAAATTACCAGTAGAAAATTGAATACACACATACCTATGGTGCGTGCTACATACAACACAACATACCAGCATAAGATGGTCATCTGCTCGCGGCAACCGCTTAGGGAGGATTGAAAATGTTCTGTTTCCTTACGCGTAGTTCTATGCCGACTAATCACAAGAAGGCAATTAAAACAACGGAAGTCATTGCAAAACTAATTGGTGTCAGGAAAGTGTGTATTATTGAATTTGCATTATTTTTCCGACTTAAATTTTTTTTTAAACAAAGTCAGAACGAGATTTCTCATGTAAAGGTTTGGCATTGGGAACATTTCCGCCGCTAGGTGCGCAGTGTTCCAAAAGGTAACTTTTAATTAAAATTTTAAGCTACGTAATTTACAAAATGGAAAGGTTTTACTTAGTTACGATGTTATTTTATACTTGATTGATTATTATTGTAATTATTCTGTTTTTTAACGTAGCAAATAGAGAAAATGTAGTACACATGCGACACTAGCGCTTACTTGGTGGATAAAGTTTTACCTTTGCCAAAATTTTTATTAAACATTAATCTTCTCAACCTGTAGTAGAAGTAACCTTACTGCTTCTCTGTATTTTTCAGCAAAAAAAAATCTTATTGATAAGCACATTCCAAAACAAACAAAACGAGTTTCTCATTCACCAGCACCGTGGATTACCCAGGAAATTAAAGCTTTAATGGCTGATCGGGATAGTGATTTTCGTAAATATAAATATTCGAAGAGGAAAAAGATATCTTTGTATTTATGAGATTCGAGAAATACCGTTTACTCAGAGACCGGTGTACCCAAGCTATTAGAACGTCTAATATTGCGTACGCTCGCCGATAGATAAAAACAAACTCATGCCCGCGGCATTTATGGAGCAGTGTTAAAAATATGTGTGTAAAGTTTAAAGACACTAAAAACTATAACAGAAAAATCAATCAAAGTGCTGACGAACTTGATGATCATTTCACAACTCCATGAACCCGTGTAAATCCTGAAACAAAAAAGGAATATTGTATCTTATGAAAGCCCAAATGTGCTGTGTATAAGAACGTTTTTACATTAATGTAGACACGCCTGTTGACGTTCTGAAAGCTATCAGACGAATTAAAACCAAGGCCATGGGTAATGAAAGAACTCCAATTGACTTGATAAACCTAGCCTTGCCGTTTATCTTAGAAGCAATAACAAAAACATTTAATTATTCGTTGGCCACAGGCAGCTTTCCAACTGAGTGTAAATCTGCTCTAGTAATACCCATCCCGGTGATAAAAAATCCTCAATGTACCAGTGATTATATACCCATAAGCATTATTCTCACTATTTCCAAAACCCTTGAATATATTGCACACCAACAGAAAACAAGGTACATTATAGAAAATAACCTGATGGTCGACCAACAGTTTGATTTCAGAAAAGGTTTTAGCACATGTACTGCTTTTCTTCAGGTCACTAATGACATTAAACATAACATAGATAACCGTTTGCAAACTATTTTGACACTATTAGATTTTAGAAAAACCATTCGATTCCGTTGAGAATGAACTATTACTTGCAAAGCTAAAATTATATTTTAATTTCACCGAAATATCTTTAGAATGGATTAAAAGTTACTTGTGTGGCCGTTTCCAGAGAGTTGTCTGCGGAGAACAACACGCTTCTTGGCGCAAAGTTAAAATTGGAGTTCCCCTGGGCTATGTTGTGGAACTCCTACTATTTTCTATTTTTATTAATGACCTCCCTCAGCTACTAAAACATTGTAAATACCATATTTATGCAGACGACTTCCAAATCTAACTACCAGCTCATCCTGGTAATATTACGTCATCAATTGACACAATTAACCATGAAAACTGAAATAAAATAAACAGGGATGTATGGCAATCTTGGAAAATCGACAACAGCTAAGATTAGCTTGCGGCAACACGAGCTAACTATTTGAACAGCATCATGTGAGAGACCGCGAAGAACTAGCCATGATAAAAAATCAATAGTTAACACGATACTGGTCCAGAGTAGCCAGTCACATGCTCAGCGTTTTGTTACACGGAGATAAATGGCCACTTTTTATCCAAAGCAAAGGCGTAATATCAGTAGGAAAGTTTGGCCTGATTTTCACTATTGGCTTCACATAACCAACTATCAGTTCCTATCATTAAGCCCATATTTCACGATAATTTATTATTTCATTATCTGAAAGAGATTTATATAAGTACCACATAAACGTAAATATTTCTAGTCAAATGATAATAGTTTTCAAAATATAGCACAGAAAAGTCCAATATTTCGGAATATGGGAGCCCAAGTTTCTATGCTCCTAATTTAACTTGCCAGATAAATCACATTTCATGTCATTTATGTCATATACACAAGTTAATTAAGTACCAAGGATATTTAGTAATCGGTGCTCGGGTACTGGCATTCTGAATCTATTTTAAAATATGTATTAGTGTTTTTGCCAACACATTTTTATTCCTCCGAGAAAAAATTATATTAATATTAGTTTATCTTGGACGAATAAAAATGTGTTGGCAAAACATCAATATCTATTTAAAATTATATTCACGGTGCCAGTAGCCGAGCACCGATATATATATATATATATATATACATACTTGGTACTTCATTAACTCGTGTATATGACATAAATGGCTTGACATGTGATTTATCTGGCAAGTTTAGCAGCATAGAAACTTGGGCTCCCATATTTCGAAATTTTCGAATTTCTGTGCTATATTTTGAAAACTATAATAATCTGACTTCAAATATTTACATTTATGTGTTCCTTATATAAATCTATATCAGGTAATGAAATAAAAAAAATATTGTTAAATAAGACGTTAACACTTCTGTCTAAAGCACCGTCAGAATGAATTGTTACTAATTACTTGGTTTAAATAGATTATCTAACCCATGAAGACTCACTGTTTAGTTTGGCTGCTTGATTGCTGAGGTCCACCAGCTGCTTGAACAGATCCTTGATCTTTTCTCCAGTCTTCCTTCTCCACTCCACCCAGACGTGCTGTAACTCATCCCAGTCTCTGCTACGAGCCATTATCAATGTCAGGTCTGGAAAAATAGTCATCAAGCTAATAATGCAGCATACTAAAGTAGATAAGAGATCAGTCGTTGATAAGTTATTAAATCACTGTGTGAACGATCATACTACACAAGCATGCATAAAATTGGAACATATTGTGGTGTTACTTTAAACTAGTCAATGAATTAGATTTAAATATTTTACATCATAATAAAATAACAAAATGAAATACGTTACCCCTCCTCGACTAACAAAAGAAATGAAATAACAGCGTTAAAAATAACTAGGCATTTCCATATTTTGCTAGTTAATGTTTCAGTTATTTAGCTGTTTGTAGAGAAAGCCATGCAATCTTGTATTCAAGGGTTTATTTATAATTTTTTGTGTTAAGATAACATCATCATTTTGAATGTTCATAAATTACCTGGGTCGAGTTTCAGTCCGCAGTTGAATGGATTATCATAAGCGCAAATAGTTGCTGAATTGTACACCGCCAGCATGTCATTTATTAGCTTGTTGTACTGAAAAAGATACAAAGGAATAAGCAGTAAAACTAAAGTTTTGTTTTGGACAGACAAAGTAGTTCACATAAATTTGCATTTAACGATAGACACCAATAACTATTTTAAAATTATAGTAGATAACTTGTGGCATTATTTTGCAACTTAAATGAAAATAACAGGGTATTTGATAGTTGTGAGTGAGTGGAGAGATTTGGGCGGCTCTTAACATCGAGATATTGAGAGCTGATGAGGGTGAAGTGAGGTGAGTATGGAGCAGCACCAGAATGTAAGGGCGGGGGAAACGGGAGATCCCTGAGAAAACCCACCGACCAGCGGTATCGTCTGGCATGATTCAAACATAAGAAAATTCCCGCCGGGAATCGAACCAGGTTCGCCTAGGTGGGTGGAGAGTAGTCTGACCACTAAACCACCGAGACCAATTTGACAGTTGTACATTATTTAGAGTGTAGTCTGCAAAAATGAAACTCTTTTACTATTTGATAGAAGAAAAAGAATCTTAGCTATGTTGTTGTTTCGTTACCCTGTCCAGTAAAAGCGGAGGAAGTGCTGAAGGACCAATAGTGGTAAGGAACTTTATTTCTCTCCACAGTTTATCATCTGGCACGTCTTCTCTTCTTATCTTGTCCAGTTGCTCTTTGATTTCTCTCTGGAAAGCAGCGTACTGGAGGTGCACTACTGCCTGGAAAAAGAATCAACAAACTGATTTAGAAATAAGCTGTTAATTCATAATAAATATTTTTAAAAACTCTTAAATTTATATTGCATAGCGACTACTTGCGATACACAAAAGATGAAGGAAAAAAAAACACTTCATATTTATTACCGGGCACAAACTGGTAAGTAACTAACTGGGTTCATCCATACATGTTCGATTCTTCATTTTTTTCTTCTAATCATTATTATGAATACTTTTATGTCACAGGGCGTATCAGAGACAAGTGGCCCAATCACAAAAGTATAGGCTGTTCACTGTTAATTCAGCACTTTTGAAGTTAACCTTTGAAAGAGTCACCTCTAACCCTCTGCGTATGTTCTAACGGACACAGCGACAGGCTTGCACCTCAGTAAAGTTAGTAACGACGCATAGAAAATAGTAGCACGTTTTGACGTTGAATCAAAAGTTCTAGGTAAAAATCCGTAAATACTTAAATATTCTTTTTTGTTTCTGTTTTAAATGCGCGTGTAAGAATCAGCAAATTTGTAAAATATTAACTTTTCTAATAATTTCAGTTTCACTTGACCGATTTACGAATAAAGTGATCAGGCTATGACAATGTTAATTTTACATATGGCGGAAGAATACACAATGTACATGAAAGAGGAGCTCAAGCAGGGCTCTCTAAAGTGCTCAGTTTGCAGTAAACAGTCAATAACGTGAAAATACATATGTTTAAATTCTTTCCTATTCCCGTACAAGCTCGAGAAATTACAGGGTCTCTAAATATAGTTATTTTTTATTCCAGTACTGTGTGACACATGGTATAAGCCTTAGAGGTTTAATAATGTATGTACTTAATGGAAAATCTGTATCAGAGGTCCACTCAACTAATACCACCAAACAGAATGTTTTCTAATACGTTGACAATTATCCTGTAAGCACTGTCGTGACAAAATAATTTCATAACTTTCAGTTGAAAATTTTGTGTGTAATATATTTTCACGTAGTAATCCCGTTTACGGAGTATAGAATAGCGACTACCAGAGATTTGAACTCTGATGAAAAACTGAGTGATGCAAGAGTTACTTTTGGACACTAAACAGCATACTATATAAACAATGATATATTATAAAAGTTTTTATACGATATAAGAAAACATTATCAAATGAATTAGTCTGCAGAAGCAGTGAATTAGTGTGACATTTGTATATTGATAGACATGTGTTGTTTTTTTTTTTTTTTTTTTAGACCTGTAGCGTATTTTTACTCAACATATTTTGCATTCTCCGATCAGTTGTTTTTCAAGTTTTAATCCTAATGAAATAAAGTCTTTTTCAAGACGCATTAATCAATTCTACATTTTTAAAACATACAATATTTGTTATTAAAAATTGACGACAATGAAAACATATAAACATTTTAGAACTCGTGATTATCCATCGATTTGAAAGACCAAAATTGTTAGTAAATAAAAATTGACAAAAAACAAATTAAGTATTTTGTCATCCCAGTCAGTTAAAAATATATCGCATAACTACTGAATTTAATTTTTATACAAGCGCAAAATAAATTATATCTGATTTATCAATACCTCCAATTTAGTAATATTAAAAGAGTATACTGAAACTGTGTGGTTTGCGTGATTCGTGAAATGCGAAATGATGTGACAATAAAATTATCTCGCAAAAAATGTTTTCCTTTAATCATTGTACTTGTTACGTTACTAATAATTATTGATTTCGCATTAGATAAATGTAATATTGCTCTAGTAGTGTATTATATAAGAACGCGTACGTGTAACAAAAAGTAAACCAGCTCAAGGAACAGTTTTGCTCAGTTCTCAAATAAAAATAGAAAACTTGGTATAAGTTTGCCGTTCTATACCTCTTATGTCACAAATGACGCATCAAAAAAGATTATTTAACTTACAAACGAAAGTCAAAATAAATTCGTCTACAGCTCTGTAATGAGCTTTCAATATCGGTGTTTATTTAATTATATATACATATATAGATATACATAAGAAATTATTCCAGGTACTGGTTGTCTCCTTCAGCATCTAACGCTCATTTTTTCGAGTTACCGGTTGGCGAACTGTGTTTACACTCCACTCGCCTTGTTAACCCCAAATCATTCAGCTACGAAGGTAAACCGGTGGCCTACGAGTTCAGGCGTTTATATTTCACTCTCGACGTTACACTGTGGGTTGATTACAAAACATCGAAAAGTAGCAGTAGAAAGAAAATAAATTGCAGTTCATGTTTTTGTGTCCAATAATAACACTCAGCTCCAAATAACATCACTTACTGGAGAATTGAATGGCCTATATTACCCTATGTACCGTGACTAGTAAATAAACGAAATAAAAACTTTCCCTTATTTTTTAAATTGTGTTTAAATCTCGGTCGTACGGAAAATGTTATTGCATCTAATATCAGGGGTTGCTAACGCGTTAACGTCCTTCCGTGGTATCACAAATGTCTTATGGAGCTACAACAAATGTACATAATTCAACTTTTTTCATTAACAATTAAATCACTTTGAACTTTTATTTGCCGTATGAACACACCTAATGGAGACACTTTAAAAACTCCTCTCGCGTATGCATCTTCCTTCGCGGCTTCACGATTACTATACAATAATTGTTTTTTATATAACGCCATTTAAAACAAATACAATATTTTTCATGCACCTGTTTTGTCAGTTACACGTTTATGTAATTTGTAAGGCTATTAAGATTTTGATAATAATAACAAAAAACTACCTACCTGCTGATAAAACTAATTAATTTTCAACATTACTGTCACAAGTTACCGTAATGTATGCAAGTTCCTAAAAATATTACTATTTATTTTAAAGATGTACCACATGTGATTACAGTCAAATTTTTCTGACATGAAATTTATTGAACTTTTGAAAATCACCCAGAACAGTTATTTTTGAGTTTAGCTATGTTGTCATGGAAAGTATTTTAACGGCTTAACACAAAAATATATTAATATTACTACGATGAATATTACGTAAATTTTACGTTCAATTTTATTTACTAAAAATTACGTGGCTTCTGCAAATTTACGATAATTTAACAGAAATATGAACGGATTAATTATTTAATTAGACACCCTTATTGACTTTTCCAAAGGCGGCAGTGCACTGACCGGTTGCGAGGAAAGAATAGAAAGCGCACGCAGAGCGGTTGCCCAGTCCGCGCGTCCGCGCCGATGTGTTTATTGAGCTGGTGTTTTACACGACCACTTTCACGATATGGTTCAAGGCCAGGGAAGGAGGCGGCATGTTACAATTTCACCAATTCATGAGACCAGTTTGGCCGGGACTTTCCCTCGGCAGTAGGCAGCGCGGCGCGATCAGCGTCCCGTGACGAGTAGTTTGCAAGGCGCCCTCCGGTGCTGCGACTGCTGCTCTAATGACCCTCGCGGGGTCCCCCGGAAGTGCATCGAGCGCCGGGAGGAAGTAGCTCCCTTCTCTTCCGGCTCTCTCTTCCGACCCTATGCCGCGCCGCTGCGGCCGACACCCCCTTGAGCTCTGCGGAGCAGAGAGGAGAATTTCGGCCGAACCCGCGTCCCCCGTCATATTAAATTTTTTATTTACTTCTCGCTAATTAAAATTTAGAAGGATTTATTGAAAAAATGTGGCAATAGAATGAGTGAGTGAAGAGATTTGGGTGGCTAACAGCGAGGTCTTGAGTGCCGATGAGGGTGAAGCGAGGGGGATATGGAGCGGAGCCGCAATGCAAGGGTGGGGGGAAACGGGACACCTCCGAGAAAACCAGCCAACCAGTGGCATAGTTCAGCTCGAGATCCACTTGAGAAAACCCAGGTAGTGACCTCGCCGGGAATTGAAACCGATTCGCCTTGGCGGAAGGCGAGTGCTCTAGTGACTGCACCACCGCGGCCCTTCGAGGGCTATGCAGGGCGCGAATTTCCCGAAACACAAAGTCAAGATCAGAATGTGACATATTTTGACTGGGTTATATTTATGGACACGATATTTAAATGCTGGTAATTATGTACAGCAGTTAATTTTTTTTGCCAAATATTATGTAAAAAATATCAAAATCAGTCAATATACCCCTAAGATTAACAAAACAATATTCTATACAATTTTATGATATTTAAATTTTTATATCTCGAACAAAAAACATTAACAATTTTTTTTAGCAGAAAATTTTTTTAAAATAAAATTCTGTTAAAATAAATACGTTTCTATGAAACTTATTATTTTATTATTTTTCACAGTAATATTACATATATTTTTAAATAACTTTTTCACACATGGCGGTTTTGTGGTTTCTATACATTATTATACGAAAGTATGGTTTATTCCAGTATTTAGACATTTTTCACTACTCCTGTACTGTAAGTAATGGTTTTTTTAAATTCAAATACATATTTATATATACTTATTCATATTATAATACTTAAATATAAACATATAATAAAGCAAGCTCCATCGAATTATGTTAATTAGTTCAAATTGTGTTCTTGAATTTATATTTGGTGAATCCGCGCATTGCAAGATCTTTCCATAGCCCTTAAACCCCTGTCACATTGTTAATTTTCTCCTTAAAATATATTTGGCAGGAAAATTTGCAAACGAAATACAGCCATGAAATTGTTTCATCAAATAAATTTCGTCGAATGTTCTTTAATAGTGTTTGAAAATCCGTCACGTTTTCAAAGTTAGTTTTGTTTGACTAACTTAGTTTTCTATCTAAACATAATTTTCTGAGTGGGATGTTGCTGTCGACTCAGCGTACAGCCCATTAAAAAAATTTTTTTTATTAATTTTATTTATATATTAAATTCTAATTTAATTATGACAGCTATTGACTGTGCGATAAAACGTATTGCCTTTGAATTTTTTACCATTATTCTTTAACTTGCATTAAAATAACATTCATATCCTGGCCGATAATTTATCAATTATCTCCAAGATTTCCGCCAACCATTTTAAAGTAATGTGAGGTCGAAAAAGACAAATTTTAGGTAAGATATTCTAACTGATTGAACTCGTAAAAAATCAAATATATTATATAATTGGTTCAACGTACAAAATGTTGCATGAAGACTGAAAGCATCCGACTTCTTCCAGATAAATATGACAGTGTTCATGGCGTTTCGATGACGTCACAAACTTCCAACTTTCTTTGTCCAACTTAATTTGAAGCAATTTGACAGAACAATCTGAAAGCGTAACAGAGGCTTTCCCATCTCTCCAACTCGCCAACGCTGTCTCTCATAGCAGCACCAGACTTCACGAAACACTAGATGTCGTAGGAGGAACGAACCCTTAAGTTTTTTTCTCCACCGTTTTGGAGCTAGTTTACTGGCCCAATACAAGATATCCCCGTAACCGCTTCCATTTTCCTGTAATGAAAACCTAATAACTTACAAGATTTCATCACTGGTGTTGAAAAAGTGAGTTGTAAGCTCCCTTTATATTTCATGCATGAATATATTTTGCGTCCAATCTATAGAAAACATTTCATGTATCGAATCTAGTGACAAAAATCTTATAAACGTTTAGCGTTCATTACATTTTTGGGTATATGCGGCATTGTTTTTCTAAGTTTCGGTTAGATAGCCATTGAGTTTGGTTCATTACAAGCAATAATTAGACCTCAGTTAAAATCTTTCTCCCTCTCTTAATCCCACATTACCGCCAATTCATTTTTTGAGAAAAAATATTAATAGGAAGGCATGAAAAATATAACATGCCTCTGATGTGGGTGGGAAATGAGAAGAAGAGGATTATGAAGGGGGGAGGGGGAAGGGGGGTGACTAGTGGCGAAAATTTCTGGGCAGTACATCTCGCGACTCTGACGTGCTGGCACCGAGCGACGTGGCGCAGTGGTTCAACTTTGGACTCGCATTCGGCAGAACCTGGGGTTCGAATCTGGGTTCCGGACATCCTGATTTCAGTTTTCCATGGTTCCCCGAGATCACTCCAGGCGAATTCTGGGATGGTTCCTTACTACATACACCCTGTTCACGTTAAACTGATCACTTTTGAAAGCCCCGCTTAAGATCTACTTGTATGCACGTTGTGTATTCATCCGTCTTGCGAAAATTTAACATTACCATTGACCTCATCACTTTATTCTTGCGTTATTAGAAAAGCATATATTTTAAGAATCTGCTCATTTTGACATTTTGATGCATAAAAAAACAGAAACTAAAAGAAATAATTTAAGTTATCACAAATGGTTACCTAACACTTTTTATTCTACGTTAATATATGGAACTACTTTCCCATCCATCGTCACTAACTGCCCTGGGCGCATGCCACTCAGTGCGCCCGTTAAAATATATGCAGGTAGGAGCAGTGACTTTTTTCTAATATTGATTTCAAAAGTGCTCACTTTATCGTGAACAGCCTTTACAGGCCATGGCCGATTATTACCCGTTTCTGCATGTCTGATTAACTTGCTCCATCTCTAATGACCTCGCTGTCGAGAGACGTTAAGCCATTCTTAACCTACACTACCCTATCCGATGTGCTGGCACACCGGATTTGGTTCCAAATGGAATATCTAGTCTACATCCGTCGATCTAAGCCGTAAAAGCCGACCGTCAATTTCGTTACTCTCATTTCCTCGCCATTTATCCCCGACACAATACGTTTTCAGAAGTTTTTCATTGAGTGTGACCACAGCCAGTAAGTTTGCGGGCCGACTTTCGCGCCGAGTGTAGGCAGCCACGCATCACGGCGTGAACTGCTAGGGGCGAGAATTCCACTTACTTCGCCGAGTTTCATAACTCGTGCCCGATACTCGTCGTTTGCGCCACGGCCATAACCACCGCGGGCAATTAAACTGTCGCGGAGGCAGCAAGGGAAGTTTATGGAGGGGCGATGGAGGGGTAGGGGGAGATAATTTAGTGTCGGGGCGAGCGGCCGACGACACGTTCGGCGCGGGAACAGGTGTCGGCCGCGGAAGACAAAATGTCGATTACTGCTCGCCTGGAACGAGAGAGACACTCCACGACGCCCGGTTGCACAATGTTTTCTCCTCCTCCTACTCCGACCGGCAAAAGGCGTGCATCACGTTGCCGTCCCGAGGTAAAAAGTAGGCTGCGGAGAAATATCACTTAAGGGTCCTATACACTATAAGGCTGGTCACCGTGAACTGAGCACTTTTGAAAGCCCTGCTTGAGATCTACTTGTATGCACGTTGTGTATTCTTCCACCATATGTAAAATTGTCATTCTTTATTAAAGCGTCGGTCAAGTGAAACTGTTTGATTATTATAAAAGTAAATATTTTATAGATTTGCTAATTCTTACACTAATATGCGTTAAACTAAAAAAACAAACAGAAAGTATTCATACATGTTTATGGATAACAGTTTTAATTCAACGTTAAGACATGGAACTACTTTCCCTCCGTCATTTCCAACTTTACTGGGTGGATGTCAGTCAGTATGCTCGTTAACATACGTTAGCTCTAATTCATTGAAGAACGCCTAGTAAACGCAGTCCAATCCAAATGAGTTTCACAAACACAAACTGCTCGTGTGTAGAGGGCACTATAATCGTAAGAGGAGGGGCGAAACTCGCCTGCACCGGTCTGCAGCCATTAGAACAAGCATCTTCTCGCAGATCGTCTAGCAACACGACGAGTGCGGTTGGCTGTGTCCACAACACGTGTAACGCAGAGTGTGTCTGCAATGTCTGGAAGACGACGGAGAGCACCGACTGAACAGTTCAGCGAGTTTGAGAGTGGCCGCATATTAGGACTACGAGAGGGCCGGTTGGACATTCCGCAGAATTGCCACTCTCTTGAGAAGTGACGTGTCAATGGTCCATCTGTGGTGGAGAAGATGGATGACGGTGGGGGGGGAGGGGGCAGTGCCACCTCGCTGCACTGAAGAACGACACCACAGAAGGATCGTTTCGAAACGTCCTGACCGATATAACGGCAACCGCAAGTGCCATCAGAGCCACTTTACCCTCCATCTCTCGATGTGCCTGCGCGAACAATAAGCAACCGCTTGTTCGAGGTAGGTTCACGTTCTCGTGATCCTCTGGTACGTTTACCACTGACATTTGTTCATCGTTGTGAACGTCTCCTGTGGTGTCTGGAGAGAATTTGTTCGAGAGGCGAATAGAGAGCAGTCCAGTCCGGTGACGAGGGTATTTTTTCCTCCTTGGGCAAAGCAACGGTTGTGTTCGCGTTCGCAGGGGTATGGTTGAGTGGAACGGCCCATCGTGTGTTCGCACTCACCGTACTAGACCCACGCCTGGAAATAAAGTATAGGGGTCGTATGCTACACATCCCGAGCGCCTCTGGTGTTCATGCAGGGGAAAGCATGACGAGTGCGTCTTGCATCCGTGAAATTGTGAATCCTGTTCTCCTACCATTTCTCAGCACCGAAGGAACCAATCTGCCAGCACGATGACGCACGTCTCTGTGTCTTCAGACCAACGCAACGTGCTGCACACTATGTAAGCACGCTACCCTGGCCCACCCTATCTCCTAGACCTTGGCCCCATCGAGCATGTGTGGGATATGATGGGACGGCGCCTGGCATCCAGTCCAACACCGGCAACGGGTATCGCACGTCAAGAAGTACAGCGAGCGTGGGATGCCGTACCCCAGAGAGACATTCAGCATTTGTACGACAGGTTACATGCCAGAACTGCTGCATGTGTGACTGTTCAAGTAGTTACACTACTTATTAAGGTATCTGCTGTATGTGTGACTGTTCAAGTAGTTACACTCCTTATTAAGGTATCTGCTGTATGTGTTGCATTTAGTTTTCTGTATGTCCCACGGTCTTGATGTTTTGATCAGTTCCGCGTAATCCTCCCTTCTTGAGTACCAACTTTGGGCTAGTTACGTGTATACCTAGATTGTGTTCTTAAATGCATTTATACTACTGTATTCTTCAAACGTTGATTTTTAAAGTCCTTAGTTAACCGTGATCAGCCTATAAGATATTTTCTGTTAAGTCGTCGTTTACCCGTATCCGCATATCTCAGAGAGAATAAATGTTTCGGGAATACGGCTTATTTTTGCCAGAAAAAAGGTAAAAACCAATTAACTAAGGTCGCATAGTTTTTGTAGTGTATTCACAGAAAAACAAGCAGAGAAAATTTCAAAATAATATCGCATTTTTCCTGTGAAGTTTCCCTAAGAAGTCTGAGAAAATTACAACCATACGGACGTAATTGATTACGTGGGATTACATCGTGCGTAATAAATTCCGACAGTTACAGACGTAATTTGCATAGTACAGCCCAACGACGTAAACCCTGCACGCATTGCCTATAAGAGCGATAAGGCGCTAGGCTCGCGTGTTAGTGTCGCCCGTATCGCTCCATTGCTTCTGTGCCTTGAGCACGTCAAACCGGTTACTGTGTGCAGGACCCTTAAGCGTTTTCTCCTTGCGGTAGGATCCTTGTGGAATGGCAGGGAGGGGTTCGGTTCGACTGAACGGAACCCCTTAATTTCTAACCGTTCATCACACCCCGTGAGATTTAGACGGACGTAACCACGTCGTCGGTTGGCGTTACTTCACAGTATACGTGCCGTCACGAAGCTGTTCGCTCGCCGGGGTTGGGAAATGCACCCCCGAAGAACTGGGTCACTCGGCCAGCGAATTACTTCGTGATATTCCCACGGTCAATCACGTACAGAAATACGCAACGCGTGGAATAGTCCCGAAGTGTGTGCAATTTCCCCTTCAAGTGTTCATTTCGATACAGCTGAAGGATACAAGAGCTTATTTCAACACTACTGCACTATATCAATCAGTTCTGTGACGGTCGCAATCTAAAGAGTGATAAAAGAAGGAAAACAAACGTGGAAAATAAAAGCAATAACGTGAAACTGGTGAAGCTATATAATGATAAATCTAATAATTTTTGTACCCTTGGCGTTTTAGTTGTTTTGCTGCTCGGATGTTAACAACAACTTGTGTTTAGAATAAACGTTAACAAGGCAATTCTCTTTATTCGCGTTAATTTTTATGCCACGCGGCCTTGGTGAAAAACGTGGTTCTACTTAGGAAAGAGTTTAGTTCAGTTGAGATATTTTGGCGGCTCTTAAAAACGAGGACTTGAGAGTCGATGAGGGTGGAATGAGATGAGAATGGAGCAGCGTCGGAATGCAAGGGCGGGTGAAACGGGAGATCCCCTAGAAAACCCACCGACCAGCGGCACCGTCCGGCACGATTCCCACTTGCGAAAATCCAGGAGTGGCCCGGCTGGGGATTGAACCCGGTTCGCCTTTGTGGGAGGCTAGCAGGCTAACCGCTCAGCCAACGTCACCCTGCTCCACTGAGGAAAGAGACCCACCTGAGAAACACGCAGGCAACAAACTACGGAAGGGAGAGAGATACGTCACTCTTACAATAAGCTGTACCCATTTGTTATCGAATCGGGATGGGTTGCGAAGGAGGGAAGGTATATATCGTACGGTCGTAGTACCAATCACACCACACCCTCCAAAATAATAACGCTACGCTAATTAAAAAAAAGCATTAATTTTTGTATTTGAAAATTATATCGTAGGCTAACTTTTAAACTTAATTGCCGAACTACACAGCTTTTACCTTCTTTTAAGGTTTTTTGCTCATTTGTATTAAAAATAGAGTCGCCTTTTTTCTGCAGGGCGGCACCTACTATTGTCGTGTCAGTGTTTCTGTCTTAGAAGATTTTTAATAGATCGTTTATTATTTATCACATAGTACCTTCTGCCAACATGTAACAGTAAGGGCACCCAGCATCTTATAATTTACCATCGTAATTTCCAGAATTTACAAGAAGCACGCGCGCACCAAAGTACTACACAAACACTTGTATTAACCAGTTATGCCACCGAAACTAAACTAAAACTCACTAACATAAGCGCAAATAGTTAATCCAGCGAAATATCAGATGTGATATAAACACATTTGGTTAAAATGAGTATAGTGCGTATAATTAAATTTATTTAAACGAATAAGTATTATTGAAATTGAATTTACATGACAAAATAAAGCGTTTGATATGGTTATGTTCATGTTGGTATATAGACAGTGCGATATTTTCAAAAATACCAGCGTAGGGTATATTCAGAGTCGTCTCCCTGATGCAGACTAGACTAAGTTTACATTATAACTGGAGCTGTGGATACGGGAGGTATCATGTGGATATATATTACGTGGAGTTGGATCAATACGGAACTTGTTGCTGAGCTGAAAATAAGTTGTCTTTCCTAGATCTATACCACTTACATAAATTACAGTTATTTATATTTTCCCCAGCTATAAAAATCTAGAACGAATTACAAAACATCAACTAAAACATTTGGAAACTGGTTTACGTTCAGCAAAGTGTGGCCAGTTTGTTTTATCCATTCCGCCATTTTTCGTTCTTAGCATTTTACAACTAATTTTCATTTAAAAAGTAAGATAAGTACATTTAAATACTGTGTTTAACAGTTGTTCTGGGTGGCTGTTATAAATTAGTCGGTGATCAATTAAAACTCTGCACTGCAGCAATTTCCGCCAAATAAATACGTGCATACCCACGATGCTCCCTTAGTAATTAAAAGTAAAATCTGTATTTTTATTCACATTTTCTTCCTCGCTAAAAGAACTTTATATAATGCTGCGCTGAATAATGTTTAACAATTTTCGGAGTTGACGAACTGTGTTCGTGGTTGATTTTCAGATGACTTTATTACGTATAAAATCCCAAACGACTGCGCCTACTTTTGCAAACTTTATTATCATATTTATAAAATTTTGTGTATACAGAGCCAAAGGGGACTGCACAAAATGCAGACATGAAGAGCTGGACTAATTGGAAAAGCAAAGGAAAATAAAAGCTCTTTATAAAGCAATCAAAGCAACCTTCCTCAATGTACTGGGAAGAATGGCGAAATACATAAAAGGATACAAATAAATATAAATGGAAAACTTGTGCAAAGGAGAGATATAATATTTTTCAGTCGACTATGGAGGGAAGGTAACTGGAGTATAGGGAATGTAACGAAGATGGATAGATGAGGACAGTATCAGAGGAAAAAACAGTTGAGTTGTGATCGAATATCATCTTAACCACTGAAGTATACCTTGAGAAACTATGCAATGACTTGACTGGCCGATCTACATCTGGATGCACAACACATAAGTACTTAGTCTTGAAAATATCCTAAAAATCAAACTGGCCCCTTTCGCCAATATCTGTGCAGAATGTAAAGTAATTTTATTATTTTTAATTTTCCATGTTAGCATGGTTGTGACTACGATATTGCTGAGAATATCATAGAAGAAAAAGCGATAATAATGCATTTCAGGGCAACTTATGTCCGTTATTAAAACGAACTTCTAAACGATGTATCTACAATATGTTCCCTTGCGGAAATGGCACAGACACCAGACTTACCTGGGACACAAATTTCAAAACCCTTCCCGAAATGAATTTTTTTTAACCCTCGTGCATAGCAAAAAAAGGCATATCGAGTCTGGTTTATTACAAATGTATAGTAATTAAATATTCAAGCAACTTGAATAGACGACTTCGTTAACTTTGCTTCCGATTTTGCGCCAATAAAATTGTCGGGTAAGCTCTGAAATGTTCATAGTTGAATGCTGTACGGTGAAAAGACTTCCCACCTCTTTACTGCCTTCCGCACAGAGGCGTTGAAACACCTGCAAGAGCATGCCAGCATCGCCCTTATTGCTTCATTGATTTGTACCTCAAGCGCGTGAAAAATCGAGTGGGATGACGCAGTTGTAACACATTGAAATGTCATCCGACAATATCCGGATTCCATTCCTGGTATGTACATTCCCATTTCAGTTTTCTATGGTATTCTGAAATAACTTCAGGTGAATTCTAATATGGTTCCCTAATACACGTAATTGCTGTTTTTTTATTTATTTTATAAATTACTTTCTGTAAATACAATCAAGAGCGAAGCTCAAGTATATAGACGTTTGTCATTGTTACAATTATTACACATTAAAACAACACAAGAGAGTATAAAAACTGCAAAGAGAGTGAAAATTAAAATATCATAAATTCTTACAATGCCTAGGATTAGAATATTATAACAAAATGACAAGTAAACACATAAGTTGTGACAAAATAATGACATATAATATTGAAAAAAGATAACTGACTTTAAAAGTGCTTGTTAACAAAATGTGAAATATGAAACATGTCTCATGAGCCAAGGCGAGAGCTCACGGAAGTCAACTGTTAATATTCAAACTAACTTCTTACGCATTACTTCCCCATCTCCCTCCTCCTGATTGTGCAAGCATCTCGTCCTCTCTCTCTCTCTCTAACGACCCCGCAGTTGAAGAGACTTTACGTCACAATTCAAGGAACAAAACCTCGTAAAATATGCTTCTCGTGGTACGTGGGTGCAGTGTGGCTCCCTAGACTGGCACGGCACCATAGTTAAGGGTGTTGGACCCCAAAAAATTAATCATTTTATTCTTGTATCAAACACTGTTCAACTTGTACACATTATATGTGGTGATATTTTCCTCAAATAAAAAAAATTACATTTTATAATTTTTTGAATAGAGACAGCCGCCTCAACCATGTAGCCAATGGATCTCTCTTCCCGACGAGTGTAAGTTGCCCAGCGCACTTTCTCGTGTGGATTCAAGATGTCGACTAAGTAACCACTGCTATAAATTAGCAGCCTTTTCTCATTTCCACTGTTTGCGTCTGCCATTATGTCTGTGCAGTAGCTGGCATAGACGTTTTCCCATACTTTCAACACTTTAGACGGAACAACGATCGAGAAACCTTAGGGGCTTATGTGGTTAGGCGTTCATATCGGATATTGAGGTTACGGGTTCGAATCTCGTATAAGCTCCTAACTTGTGTTTCGTTTTTAGTTGTTAAGTGTAGGTTATTTTTAAATCTGATCATTGCCTAGACTATACTAATACAATGAAGCATTGAATGTTATTAAACCCTCCTAAGAAAAAGGAAATCATAGACATAAAAACATACCAGTTTCTGCGATACGAAACTTTGAATTTCAGAATCATCGAGAATGTATTTTAACCTCAGCATGTGCTTAACATATATGCGGATATTCTTATTCATTTACTATCCGGAATGTCACCTTTCTTTATAGATATAGTTATGTAAATTTTATAATTCGTACTCAAAGCTGTAGTTATATATTTTAAGGTTATTTTTTTACATCTGGGTAAGCAAATTACGAATACGGAAGGAAACTAGGTATTTATTCTCTAATCCCAACTTAATCTCTGTGTGATTTCATATTCATCTATGTGAAAAATCTTCACTCCATTCAGATGGGGTGATTAGCCTAATGCAGTTCCGGAATTAGCCAGTGGCACACCAAATTTAAATTTGCCAACCGTAATTTTTTTTTACACGTAAAGTGATCCTATTAACTCGTTATGTTCGCTGTTCCAACAACCAACATTCCGATAAAAAATAATTATTATTGCTTATGCATAATTCACCACTTCAATTTTTAATATTAGTTTTGCTTCTCAAGATATGTTGTAATACTATTTCTTAACTACTACGAGATAGAGTCCCTACTCGTAACTCTAGCTGACACAATTTCCATTTCTTCATTGATACTGAATGTCGGTTGTTGACCTTTCTACCAGGAATCAATTTCTTTGGGGTAAAACAGCGTTCTCTGAAATCTAACGTGCCAATGTGGTATAGGATATTCACGGTAAAGTGAGCACTTTTGAAGGCTCTCTCATGTGGAATAATAGTCAGTAAATATATTTTATTTTAGCCTTAGACGTTAACTTCCGAGTGCGGTGGAATATACACACTGTGTTTATTAGTAACATGAAAATATTTATTAAAAAATGTGGTTTAAGGATAACAAATAGCTGAAAGGAAAAAACAACTAGGACCTCAAAAGTGCTCACTTTGCAATGGACAGTCTATTGTAATTTTGGGCTGTGTTCGTTACTATAATTTTTAAAATAAGCATTCTGATTCTGACAAACTTTGCATTTGTTGGTGATATGTCTGTACTGCGTTTATAGTGCTCTTCTCAGTAAATAGGCTTTTCTGGAACTTAAAAGGTTTGCCAAACGCAACCAGAAATATTAACAAAATGGATTAAGCACTATTTTCTGCAAATGTTTCGTCAAAATCAGAACTTTTACAAAAATAACATGCTATTTCATTAGTAAGAGATTTTTACGTTCAGGTTTTACTGTAAGTCAGTATTTCTCTTCAAATTTAGACTTCCACTTCTCTTATTCATGTTTTAAACAAACAAAGAGTTAAATAAACCACCTTAAAACACTTAAAAAAGTTTTCCGTCTTTTGAATATTCTTTCATAAGATAAAATGTTTGGCTTTAAATAGTGGGACGTCTTTATCCTAAATGTTGTGTAATTCATTAAAAAGAAAAACATTTTATATAGAAATTTGCAACAAAACTCAAGTAATTTTAATGAATATTATTTGTGTTATCCAAAGTAACCATTATCGTATCCAATCAGCATGTCTTCTACTTATATAAAGTATGAAAATTTTCTATTCTTAACGTATTTTCTTGTTAAAATAACGACGAGACAAATGTAGGCAAATATATCTGGCAGCTGAGGTGAACACCATAAATATAAATTCTACAATATCATGACTTCCAATATGGGCATTATTACAACACAAAATATTACGTCCAAAACATCAAACCATTACTATCGTGAGATGAAATTTAATTTGGTAATACGTTTTATGATAGAGGAAAAAGAGATCTCCTATTTCCACGATTGCACAATAGAAAATTATTATTGTTATTCAGTTCTGAATTGCCACTACGTTGATCGTCATTTTAAAATAACTGAAACTATGAATTAGATTTTAATTACAGATATTTATTGTGCCTGGCTTTCTTTCGTATTGAAACTAGTTATTATTGGGTCGTGGTTTTATTCTAAATTAAAACATCCCTCCTTGTACTTTGACGGCCATAATTAGCTGTCGCGTGTTTAGGAAAATATAAATAATTTAGGAAACTCTGTATTAAGTATCGTTTACAAGTAAAAATTAGATTCAATGCAATGAAATTTATAGTTCTAACATTAAATGACATCGCCCGATACTACCTTCGTGAGAAGTTAGGCGGGAATCTGGCCTCACAATATGTGATAGAAGTTATAAACGTTAAAAACCTTGGGAACATTTGTAAAATACATATGTTGAAGCAAAAAGCAACACGAAACTCATAAATGTGATGATGTTAGGTGCTGTATGTATTTTAATAACCACTCGTTTACGTGTGTGTGATGGTTCTAAATTATCTGGAGAAACTAACAGAGGTGGCGAACAGGGTGTTGAAAGTAAGAGAATGCCATTCGTAAATCCATAGGCCGTCATTGTAAGCTTCCACACTCGGTGTGCTTCGAAAATGCTTCTCATGCGCCTGCTTTTAGGCCATCATCTTTACATGAGAGCTGTGTTTGTTGCATGTTTTTCAGGCACTAGAATCTGCATGGCGTATACGCCACGGTAAGATTCACAGTTCGCATTTATTTATAAATCCATTTAAACCCTTTATATGCTGAAAATTAATTGGCGACAGTTTTACTTTTTATTTATTTAATTATATATATATAAATCAGGTTTCTAAGCTGACAATGAGTTATATTTAAATATATTTATTACATGATAAACACTAGGACAGCTTGGTAAATAATGTCAAATATTTTTTATGTGTTTATTTAGTTTATTTTCCTGAGAAGATTTGTACTCCATTTAAGGCACAACTGTTTATTTTTTCTAGTGTTGTTATTCATTCATTTAAGGATTGTCCGTACACTCGTTATTTGGGAACTCAAATACCATTACCTTGTACAGTATATGTGATTTTTTATTTCTAAATAATATTTGCATTAAGTTAATTTTTTAAAATTATTTTTATTCTGAGGATTTACTTTTAAGTATTTACTCTACAGGCATGAAAGAGGCGGTACTGGATCTGCTGATGATGTTATTCCCGTTTTACACAACTACTGCATAAGTTCTGGGAAGCCACCGACGGCATGCTGCTATTAAATGTCAGGATCGGGGTGACCAAGCTGGTAGCATGCTTTTGGTCACCCATCGTTGGCAGAGGTGTTGAAGTGCAAAACGTTCGTACAGAGAGGAACTGTTGTAAGCCATTTAACTAAGGAGAACGTGAACCCACAGCGTAATGCACCATGGTATAGGCTGTTCACGGAAAAGTGTGCACCTTTGCAGCCCTAGTTACTTTTCCCTTTCAGCCATATTTTATCCTTTAACCACCTTTTTAAATAAATATAAGTATTATAAACAGTGTTTATATTCTACTGTACTCGTAAGTTAACGTCTGAGGTTACAATAAAATATATTTATTGACTATTATTCCAAATGAGGGGGCTTTCAAAAGTGCTCACTTTACCATAAATAGTCTATACGTTATGTTTAATGTGTATCGTTCAACGCCCTGCACNTCCCTATTAAAATATCAGAACGCCCGTTTGGAGAAGACTTCCGGTCGGTGGTAGAAAAAAAATAAGTGCCTGCCGAAATACAAAGCCTGTGCAGCTCAGAAATTTCCGTTCTTTGCATCTCAGAATAAAGGCGATGCTTGACTGTTCTCTACGTGTTAATCACTCCGTTATAACCTGTTACGAATTCGCGGCACCCAGTGCGGTATAAAATAATTAATACCGGGAAGTAAAAAATAATTAACTCTACGAGGCCCTCGTCTTACTGTATAGAAGTTTCATCCATGCTCTCTGTAGGTAATTACTGAACACAGCCATTTGCGGTAGGTAACACTCGGTTATATATATAGACTACAGCTCGTTTTAAAAGACCATTTCAGTAATTCACGTACCCACCTACATCAGTAATGCAACATGCGCAACATAAAAATACTTACGTGGATACGATCTTGTAAGTGGTGAACACCGCCCTGCGGAATAAAGTTCTATGCAGACACTATTCGGTAGGGCAGTCAGGTAAGATTTGCCACCGGTGTCGAAGACCGAGCCAGACGACGTCCAGTTAAGGCGCATGGTCAGTTGGGAACACGTCAGGCTCGACAGGTTCCTCGGAGAGGACGTTTGTTTGCAGGAGCCTTAAAAGGACGGGAGTTGTCGTGCTGCGATAACCCACTTGTTGCACGAATGGTAGCGGAACGGGTTGGACTATGTTCGGAGTGTATCGTGCGCCACTGTCCGAAGTTCGCTGCAAANTTGCACGAATGGTAGCGGAACGGGTTGGACTATGTTCGGAGTGTATCGTGCGCCACTGTCCGAAGTTCGCTGCAAAGGCACCACGTGACCATTGCGCTTTGTGGACTACGTCTCTCTATGCCGCAGTTCTAGGCGATACGCCTGTGTGCCACAGCTTATGCAATCAGTTCTCTGTTTCTTCACACTTTTTTTAATAAAACCTTTGAAAAATCAACGCTTGTATGACGTGCGTGTTTGTTTCCACAAGCATTTTNCTTCACACTTTTTTTAATAAAACCTTTGAAAAATCAACGCTTGTATGACGTGCGTGTTTGTTTCCACAAGCATTTTACACTTTCGTTAACATATTTTTATGATTAAGTATTTTTATGATTAAATTTAACCTTTAATAATAATTTATCTACATATTGTGACATTTGATTCATAATTAATATGAATAAGAACAGAGAAAAAAATTTGTGTTGGTAATGCCTAGTAAGAAATAGTTCTTGTGCAAAATATAATTGCACTGAGAACGCATGAACGCGGTGCGTAATCCCTTTGGTGTAAGTTTCTAGACTAGATTAAGCTTTGTTAGCACTAGGCGGAGGAATATCCTGGCGATATAACTCTAGCAGGGCTTCAGAAAAGTTGTAAGTAACCGCCAATGAACTATGCACTGCCCCTGGTCGATGCGCATAAGCTAACAAAAATCATCAGCATCGCAGCAAAATGTACTATCGTCACTAAAGGGCTAGATAAAGATATATTAAGGGGTGCTGGCTAAGCGTTTAGCCTGTTCGCCTCTCACCAAGGCGAACCTGGTTCAATCCCCGGCCGGGTCACTCCCGGACTTTCGCATGAGGGAATCGTGCCGTACGAGGCCGCTGGTCGATGGGTTTTCTCGGGAATTTTCCATTTCCCCCTCCCTTTCATTCGGGCAATGCTCCATACTCACCTCAATCANGTCGATGGGTTTTCTCGGGAATTTTCCATTTCCCCCTCCCTTTCATTCGGGCAATGCTCCATACTCACCTCAATCAGCCTCATCGGCTGTCAAGACCACGATATTAAGAGCCGTCCAAATCTCTTCACTCACTTCACTAAGTATATTATAATCGGGTTGCATTTATTTGCAAGATGTCTTAAAGTTTGTAACTTAATGTACAGAAGCTTAATGTACACTCTATAGTGTATAGTAATACACTCCATATTTTACATATAGCCAATTTTTTGCAAAAAAAAGTAGAGATATATACGGCAAAATAATTGTCTTAAAATTAAGAAATTATAATTATCTACAACGATATGATATTGAAAATTATCTTTCTTGAAAAAAGAAAGACCTTTCCAACTTACTTTATAACAAGACCTTTTTAATTAGCTGAAATTCGTTTGAAATTGAGATCGTTTTTAATTTTGTCACAAAACTGTAAATAAAAAGTGTTTTTAAATATAGAAACAGTTTTTTCATAAGAACTGATTTTGTAGTTTATATAAGGTATCATTAGATAAACAGTTAATATTGTTTTGTTCGAAAACTGTACAGTGTATCAACTATTTGTGCATGTGATAATTTTGTTAGTTTAAATAAAACAAGCACCATCGAAATATAGTAAGTAGTTAAAATTTAGTTTTTGATTTTATATTTTGGAAATTCAGGCATAACGATACCTTTCAATAGCCGTAAANGTCGATGGGTTTTCTCGGGAATTTTCCATTTCCCCCTCCCTTTCATTCGGGCAATGCTCCATACTCACCTCAATCAACCTCATCGGCTGTCAAGACCACGATGTTAAGAGCCGTCCAAATCTCTTCACTCACTTCACTAAGTATATTATAATCGGGTTGCATTTATTTGCAAGATGTCTTAAAGTTTGTAACTTAATGTACAGAAGCAGTTAATACACTCTATAGTGTATAGTAATACACTCCATATTTTACATATAGCCAATTTTTTGCAAAAAAAAGTAGAGATATATACGGCAAAATAATTGTCTCAAAATTAAGAAATTATAATTATCTACAACGATATGATATTGAAAATTATCTTTCTTGAAAAAAGAAAGACCTTTCCAACTTACTTTATAACAATTGAGATCGTTTTTAATTTTGTCACAAAACTGTAAATAAAAAGTGTTTTTAAATATCGAAACAGTTTTTTCATAAGAACTGATTTTGTAGTTTATATAAGGTATCATTAGATAAACAGTTAATATTGTTTTGTTCGAAAACTGTACAGTGTATCAACTATTTGTGCATGTGATAATTTTGTTAGTTTAAATAAAACAAGCACCATCGAAATATATTAAGTAGTTAAAATTTAGTTTTTGATTTTATATTTTGGAAATTCAGGCATAACGATACCTTTCAATAGCCGTAAANTTAAGTAGTTAAAATTTAGTTTTTGATTTTATATTTTGGAAATTCAGGCATAACGATACCTTTCAATAGCCGTAAATACGACAAGTCCATTCGTCCCTCCATACACTCCTCTCTGGGTCCCAATAACAGCGAGTTCGGGGGTAGGTAGGCTTGAGAGTAATTTTGTTCTGTGGTGCTCGTGAGTGCAGCCGAGATTCATGCCGACACCTCTGGTGCGACAAACCCTCTCATTTAATCTGTGATCACCGTGCGATCCGCTATGAATTTCTATACCAAAAAAATACAAATTTTTAATTACACAGACTATTAATTTCGGTAGGTTAACTTTAAATGGTGTTTAAGCTCCTGAAATATTCATTCGTCTTCAACTTCCTGTCCAAGACAAAAGTTATTTAATTTTACGTAACTTTTGTGTGTATAATATCCCCACAAGTAAATTGCATCCTGAAATCACGTAACGACGATAGAGAAACAAAAAATAAAAAGAAAACACAATTTAAAGTTTTGTAACTNATTGCATCCTGAAATCACGTAACGACGATAGAGAAACAAAAAATAAAAAGAAAACACAATTTAAAGTTTTGTAACTTTACAAAATATTTAAGAGGGGAGGAGGTTACTAGTAATAGCGACTGTAGTATGATGTGGCGTTCTAGGAGTTGATATGTACGTCGCCTCCGTNGGGGGAGGAGGTTACTAGTAATAGCGACTGTAGTATGATGTGGCGTTCTAGGAGTTGATATGTACGTCGCCTCCGTCTTTAACAAAGCGTACAAACATGTGCATTTTCGAATATGTGCAAATAACGATGAATTGCTGACACTTCTCTTCAATCGTAGATCTACTGCAGTGTACACTCCTTTACNCAAAGCGTACAAACATGTGCATTTTCGAATATGTGCAAATAACGATGAATTGCTGACACTTCTCTTCAATCGTAGATCTACTGCAGTGTACACTACTTTACCTGCACGAACTGTACGTGCGTACGAGGCCCTGCCATGCCAACAACATCCACCGCAACTTCGGAACACAGTACAGTGTTACAAACTGCAAGCTACTCCCTATGCAAGCACGCTACTGTTGATAAGTTTCATCATAGGTACATCATTAGTCAACACTCAATTCCTGATTCTGCCACAGCACTACGTTCTTGATCACCTCAGCTACGGCCATCCATTAAAGACGCGTATAAAAATTGTATTCCTCATTCATTTCCTTCAAATTATCCTTTTTTTTTAATTTTACGGTTGTGTAGCTTTAATATATGTGGCCAGAAGAAAAAAAACGTTCTCTGTAGCCCTGTCTCAAGTATTACGCTCCCGCCTTACAATAACGAACGTTCACAAGACGTGCTATACTATAGCATCGCCTGCAAGTTCTGCAACTAACACAACTTTCCAATATCGGTGGTTGCCTGTTGGCAGGTGCTAGGCGATGCACGCAATCTTACTGTGAACAACTCTATTTCCAAACATTTGTCTATATATCTATGAGTTTCAGTAGTTATTCTAAAATAAGACAGTTTATATGTATGCGCTTACAGATACATATTTAAAAGAGTATAATGAACCATATAAAATGTTCTGATGTGATTTCTTATATAAAATGTATCAAACCACATAATACGGCTGATGGCTGAGAGATTTTTTTTTTTTACGAAATGAAGCATGGTTCCCAGAAAATCAAAATTTCAAATTATTTTAGGTCTAAGTAATCTCTAACTGAGAAATGAAATTTGGAAAACCTTGACATGAAATAGCATTAAGGAGATCGGGGTGCTCCAATATTTTCGTAAAACAAATTGTGATACTGTAGGCTAAAATCTAATGTGCTTATTCATGCGTAATTTAACAAAAAGTTAGGTTTTGAACTTCCAGGTGAACGGTTCTCGAGGGTTAGACAAAGTTTCAAACGGTGCGCGAGTTTGTTTGTCACTTGTGAAACCTGTTGAAGAAGAGTAGCTCTTTATTTTATTAGATAACTAGCTGTGCCCACGGCTCCGCTCGCGTGGAATACACAATTATTGTTTAGGTTTTTTTTTTAAATAAAGTTGAATTTTACTTAGTGTTAATCTTCTATACTCTATACATATTATAAAACTCAGCGTCTCGGTGAATTAAATGGTAAAAACACTTATTAGTATTTCTCTGTTATAGATAGATATATGCTACCGTGAAGTTTTTTTAGGTCTTTTTATTCTACACAATTCTTTACTACGTGATATTGTTCCATCTGTAATGGTTTAGACAGCGTATTGCAAGAGATCACGTTGGCGGCAAACTTTATTCCAACTTGATTCACTATTATAGTTTGTAAATTTTTTTGAGATATTTTTTTGCGATAAAACGTAGCCAATATCAGCTTTCAGCCCTCTAACTATTTCTGTGCAAGAAATTACTTCGATCTGTTTCTCGGTTGCGACGTTGCATTGTTATTCCGTTTGTGTTCGTTTTTATTTTCCAATAATAATTTCCCCGAGGGAATGAGACATTTTCTCGGGATAAAAAGTAACCAATGTCACTTCCCGGCCCTCCAACTATCTCTGTAAAAAAAATCACGTCGATCCGTTGCTCCGTTGCGACGTGAAGGAAGGACAAATAAACAAACGAACACACTTTCGCATTTATTATATTAGTTAGGATAGGGATGGCATTGATAATAAAATTTTCGCATATTTTATATTAAAATTCAAGAAAACATCCGTCTTTTCAGAAATTAGTTTTTCGCCTCAATATGTTTCTATTTATTTCGAAATAAAATGGTTCTGTAATCTACTTTTTAAGGACGCGGAGCTCTATTAATAATTCCTGTAGGTCATGAGGCGTATTAAATTTGTCTTATTTTACATTAGAAATCATGAAAAAGGGTTAAAAATTTAATTAAGTTTAATTTTCTACATATGTGAGTAATATATGGGATAGTACACCTCAGAACAACACAAAAGGCACCGAATGGACACGCACTTTCTTCCATTGTTGACGACTGCGCTGCTACTTGTCGGCAGTTGATAGTAGTTACATTTCGTTTCGTGTACACATTGTGGTTTCATAGTAGATACACGCCGATTTACGTGAGAATTGTTTTTATATATTAACTTAGAGTGTACGTTGAAAGTCCTATTCCACTGTGGAGATTCAACTAATGTCGGTTGCTTAGTTCTACTTATACTAATAGCAAAAAAAAAAAACAGCTCTATGAGACAGACAATGATGTGTGCAACCGTGAATTCAGAAACAAGGTGTAAAGTTTTAGAACTTCATGTACTGGCCGACTAATGGCTGGCGAACAGGAATGGCAGCAGCTACATTGGTAAAGTGTATCAAGTAGGGATATAAACACTCGAAACATAACGTAGGAAGATTTTGTCTTGAAAATGACATATACTGAATTAGCTTATGTAATTTATGCGGTTTTCTTTTATTTTATCCGGATCCCAGTTAATTTCTCCCACTCACCTCCCCACACACAAGCATATATTAAGGGAAATACACCGTGTGTCTATGCATACGTACATACACACATACGTTACATGCATAATACTTACAGTTTCTTCTTTAAATTGGAATGTTGTAAAATTTTGGAGAATTATAAACAGGGAGATTTTTATTCCGTAAAAAATCTATTAATTATTTAGTTTTCTCGCACATTTTATAGTAAAAAAAACTTTAGTGCCAATTATTTCACATTTATTATGAAAAATATATTAATATATATGTTTTATCACCTCTTCCTATTGGACTTTTCGTATAGAACAGTATTTATTTGATATAGAACCATATTTCTTTACCATGCGCTCCAAATCTCTTCATTCTCTCCCACTCTCCTGTTTAGATTCTCTCTCTTTCTCTCTATTTCGTCCACACAAAAAGTGTTTTACATCTGGCTGCTCCTAGATCTTAGGGCATGGGCTGTGTTAACTAAACACTATTCTTTATTTAACCCATCGCACCATTTGATCTTGCCTTTTTAACTCTGGATCTTGAATTTCTTCAGAATCAAATTATAATTGCAGAGCTCTTCGAACTCCTTATTCTTCCGAATTCGCTAAATTTAAGTAATTTATTATTTGTTTTTTATTGCGGAGAACTTAACTCTTAAATGCAACGTGTTTATATTACTTTTGCCATTCAAACCACGCTTCTCGTCCGTAAAACACAGTAATCCCTATTAAAGAACGTTTTTGCCTAATATTTATGTATATTCATATGTCTTTTTACCTCAAGGNTAAAACACAGTAATCCCTATTAAAGAACGTTTTTGCCTAATATTTATGTATATTCATATGTCTTTTTACCTCAAGGAACAAAATAATTTGTCTTGCTGTCCCCTAATAGCAAACCAACATTTGTTGCAGCTTGACTTCAGTGGTTACATATTGNACAAAATAATTTGTCTTGCTGTCCCCTAATAGCAAACCAACATTTGTTGCAGCTTGACTTCAGTGGTTACATATTGTTGCTGGTTTTGTTTCATAACATCTTTAGAGTAACATACTGTTCGCAAAAGTAATTCGTGTTTCTACTTTCCTCCTTTATTGTTTCACTGGCTAGTTTTTNTTTAGAGTAACATACTGTTCGCAAAAGTAATTCGTGTTTCTACTTTCCTCCTTTATTGTTTCACTGGCTAGTTTTTTAAGACGCGTCCTCTCTTCTTATGTCCGCGTTTAACCTAAAATAAAAGGGGAATTTTGTCCAGTTTTGTGTTTAACGTATCTCTTGCGTCCGGTGTGTACATGAAATATTGCTAACATCCTAGTCTTATGTTTTCTTCTCAGAAATTTTACTAAGTTGTACTTTTAAGCATTCAATTTTTTCTCAAGGAAGTGACACAGCGTTTTATGGCAGGAGAGGAAGAAATTACAAACACTTGTACTTAAGCGACGGAACCTGATTTTAGTAATAGAAGTGCTAAAAAGTTCTGAAGGAAAAAAAGGAAAAATGAAAGTGAGATACGTTTAACCACGGAGGAGTAATATTTTTTTTTATCCTACTACAAAATATTCATTATCAGTGTGTCTGTAAATGCCACGTATGTTCGCCAGAGGTTCTCCATTTTACGGAGGAGGTGTGATGTTGTTGCTGGAACCATTAATGCATTGTTATCGGAAACATGCCTATAAGATCTTTATATTTGATTGTGGAATTGACATATGTAAAGTGTTGTATAACAAACTATGAAAAATTTTATTTTGTGTTTTCGAATTTCGAGAAGTTAAAATGGCCAAATATTTGGGCTTCATGCATTGGTAGCTTCATGAAAGCGGTAATCTTTGGTACTGTCAACTCGTAGGTGGATGTATGGCGAGTGATTTCCAAAATTCAAACCCACGTATTCCAACGGAANTATTTGATTGTGGAATTGACATATGTAAAGTGTTGTATAACAAACTATGAAAAATTTTATTTTGTGTTTTCGAATTTTGAGAAGTTAAAATGGCCAAATATTTGGGCTTCATGCATTGGTAGCTTCATGAAAGCGGTAATCTTTCGTACTGTCAACTCGTAGGTGGATGTATGGCGAGTGATTTCCAAAATTCAAACCCACGTATTCCAACGGAACAGATGGATGCTGTTTAAAAGTACTGCGGTTGTGTAGTAACTGGCTGTCTGGCCGAGCTTGGTGACAAAATGCGCGGGACACTAGTGACGACACTGGTCTTTATATCGACCCCTTGGACAGCGTCTTGACCGTGGTATGAATAGTTTATTCCTTCTACACAGGAGTGTTTGAGCACTTAAGATCACCATCGCCTCGAGGCAGCCTCGTCAGTCCAGAGAACGACTCCAGAGAAGTCAAACTTTTCGATACAGTGCTAGAGAATATCTACGAAGTAGTTTTCTACGCATTTTAAGTAGATGTACATAGACGCATTGTCTTGAAAAATGCCTTGTCCTTACTACATGAAATATAATCACATTTACGATAATTCAAAATCCTTTTAAAAAATTTAACAAAATTTATTCAGTAACCATTTTAAGATAATTTCTTAAAATAATGAACTGCCTTTCAGTGTTAGCTGTAGAAAACGTTATACAAACATTGACTCATAAACTGCTACTTCTTAAACGGTGTACTTGTTTATGAAAAATTATAATTATGAGAAGTCATATCTGTTTCATCGTGAAATTCGTTCACTTCCCGCCACGTATTCAGTTAGATTTTGTCATACAAATTTTATATTTAAGGCACAGTCGATAGTTAGGCCGATTATCCAAGACAGGTTATACCGAATGCTACTCTGGTGTATTTACCACTGCTCCAACTAGCCCGGTATGTTGTAATATAACTGTATCTTCCTCGGCAACAAAACGAAGATCCTGTAGCGTCGCAGGAATTGGCCTTCAGCAGTATTCAATAATATGGTATGTTTATTTATGTGGTTTAAGACGTGACACTATTTTTAATATATGTAAATTTGTTGCAGCAGTAGGTTTTGTGTTTATTGTGTTAATTAACCGATCAGGTATTTTTAAGTCACGGAATTTTAATCGCAACGTATTTATACGCTTTTATGCTGAGTATTGTTATGTTTACGTAGGCCTTAGTCAAAAAGAATGTTGTCGATTGTTACCATGAAAACGGAGTGGTATGAAATATAATTTTTTACCTAGCGCTTTCGTAATCGTCAGTTTTTTTTATTAAATCTCAAGTTAATATGCTTTAAAATGATATAACTATCATCTGTTGTGAATTAAAACCAGNAGGAGTGTTTGAGCACTTAAGATCACCATCGCCTCGAGGCAGCCTCGTCAGTCCAGAGAACGACTCCAGAGAAGTCCAACTTTTCGATACAGTGCTAGAGAATATCTACGAAGTAGGTTGCTACGCATTTTAAGTAGATGTACATAGACGCATTGTCTTGAAAAATGCCTTGTCCTTACTACATGAAATATAATCACATTTACGATAATTCAAAATCCTTTTAAAAAATTTAACAAAATTTATTCAGTAACCATTTTAAGATAATTTCTTAAAATAATGAACTGCCTTTCAGTGTTAGCTGTAGAAAACGTTATACAAACATTGACTCATAAACTGCTACTTCTTAAACGGTGTACTTGTTTATGAAAAATTATAATTATGAGAAGTCATATCTGTTTCATCGTGAAATTCGTTCACTTCCCGCCACGTATTCAGTTAGATTTTGTCATACAAATTTTATATTTAAGGCACAGTCGATAGTTAGGCCGATTATCCAAGACAGGTTATACCGAATGCTACTCTGGTGTATTTACCACTGCACCAACTAGCCCGGTATGTTGTAATATAACTGTATCTTCCTCGGCAACAAAACGAAGATCCTGTAGCGTCGCAGGAATTGGCCTTCAGCAGTATTCAATAATATGGTATGTTTATTTATGTGGTTTAAGACGTGACACTATTTTTAATATATGTAAATTTGTTGCAGCAGTAGGTTTTGTGTTTATTGTGTTAATTAACCGATCAGGTATTTTTAAGTCACGGAATTTTAATCGCAACGTATTTATACGCTTTTATGCTGAGTATTGTTATGTTTACGTAGGCCTTAGTCAAAAAGAATGTTGTCGATTGTTACCATGAAAACGGAGTGTTATGAAATATAATTTTTTACCTAGCGCTTTCGTAATCGGCAGTTTTTTTTATTAAATCTCAAGTTAATATGCTTTAAAATGATATAACTATCATCTGTTGTGAATTAAAACCAGATTATTCTAATAAATTACTATTTTAATTGGCTCATTTTTATAAATTAAGATGCCCTTCATTAAATATTGTATTTAAGAAACGTCTCTGTTGTGTTGTAAATTCTTCAGCATTTCGGTATCTTCCGTAGTACTTGCCAAGTGTTTCTGTTTATCGCTGAGCTGCAAGATACACCCTTCCTGCGAGAGTATTCTGCAGCAGGTAAGTGGTAAGAAGGTGTGCACTGATTGCGCTCGTTTCCTGTCATCAAGTCTTGAGGAGCCGGGAAAATACTTACAACCCAATGTACAGTATCTCAGTGTAACACAAGTAACACAATTTACAGTATATACAGTACGTAAATAAATTGGCAATAATATGTNGTACAGTATCTCAGTGTAACACAAGTAACACAATTTACAGTATATACAGTACGTAAATAAATTGGCAATAATATGTGGCGTGGCGACACCACATCACATAGTGGTGGCATTAACATCGTGACACTGTTACCGTGTACCACAAAATAAGACAATAATTACAGCCACACTCCAGAATATTCTGCCATTTACTTGAAGGAAGAAAAATTAAAAAATTAAAATCCCTGATCTAGGAATCGGCAAAAACAAACTGAAATATCCGAGGCGGTGGCGAGGTAGTAACCAGTTTAAACTCCGGCCTGCCAACACGCTGCTGACGCCAAGTGTCCTGATAAGGCCCGCCCGAATTTCTCTTCAATTTCATTCTTCTCGGTGGCTTTCTACGGTCCTGCGTGTCGGGAAATCATCTCCAACCAGACACGGCCGTCAAACCGCTCCGCTGCGCGTCTGGGAGGAAAACATTCGTATAGTTCACTCACGGTTACTTCCAACTTTTAAACTTTTAAAATTACACCAAAGGGACCACGAACTGAATTCGTGCGCGTTCAGTCTAATAATATTCTTCATAAGAACTATTTCTTACCAGGCATTACCAACATTCTTATTTTCTCTCTGCTTTATTCATTTTAATTATAAATGACTATTATAATTTAAAGATTAGATATAAGTAAAAGTTCAATTTAACCAAAAATAAGGTATTTTTATGTTAACAGCACGTAATGTATGGGGTGATTTTTTTCTTTCAAAGGTTAGACTCAAAAAGTGTGAAGAAACCGCGAATAGACTATATATGTTAGCCGACGCAGACACTCCCGCAGTCGAGCAGCTGACAGTTGCGTTACGCAACGTTCGACGCACACGCGGTGGAACATGGCCGAGCTATCTGGCCGCGGTGAAAGTGGGGTCAGGCCGCAGATGAGACTTCTTTCATAAGCCCTTCCCCGCGCTATGCCAATGCCCAATAAAACCATCTCACGCGACTTTCATACTGCGTTGACGCAATTAACTCGCTCAATACTAAAGGGGATCAAGGNCCCAATAAAACCATCTCACGCGACTTTCATACTGCGTTGACGCAATTAACTCGCTCAATACTAAAGGGGATCAAGGAGCACTTCTGCACGAACACAGACTTCCAGCGCTAATGTAAAATACGATTTTGCTCTCACCAGTTAGTAAATATTAGAAGTAAATGTTTGGATTTTTTCCTCAGTTACATTCCCTACAAACTGNATTTTGCTCTCACCAGTTAGTAAATATTAGAAGTAAATGTTTGGATTTTTTCCTCAGTTACATTCCCTACAAACTGGAGTGAGTGAAGATATTTGGGTGGCTCCTAACATCAAGGTCTTGAAAGCCGATGAGGGTGAGGCGAGGTGGGGAAACGGAAGATACCCGAGAAAACCCACCGTCCAGCAGCATTATCCGGCACAATACCCACGTGCAAAAATCCGGGAGCAGCACCGTCGGTAATCGAACCCGGTTAGCTTAGGTGGGAGGCTAGTAGTATAATCACTACACCACCGCGGCCCCTACAAACTGGACTAAAAATAATCACAAGAGAACCAAATGATAAAACACAAACTGTGATATTTCTTTGAGAGACCAAGGAACAAATTTTAATGAGCACATTTTTGTTAACTTCCAACTAGGGAATGGCTGCAGGGATAATTTAGCAAAGCGTAATATTTTACACAGTTATTATACAGCATTTAATCTTATGCTTATAAAATTCGTAGTCTTCCGCTGCCATTGTCTGCAGGATCTCTGGCGTCTCAATTTTAGTCTCGTCGATGCCGAGTTCACCCCTGACGTGTCGACAAGCGTTACAGTCGCCATCTGCAAAACCAACAGTCCCAGCCAATCACGAAGCACTCCCACCCGGCCAAGAGTACATATATATANACAGTCGCCATCTGCAAAACCAACAGTCCCAGCCAATCACGAAGCACTCCCACCCGGCCAAGAGTACATATATATAAGGGCAATAAGATCCCACAGGACCTCAGTGCGTTTGCTACACTGGTTGGCCCTAGCTTTGACTAGGGNATATATATAAGGGCAATAAGATCCCACAGGACCTCAGTGCGTTTGCTACACTGGTTGGCCCTAGCTTTGACTAGGGCTGGCTACAGTCCCGTTACATATGAAGCCAGTAAAGTTTAGTGATTACTTGCAACTTTTCTTCACAAACGCCACACGACGAAATGACCGGAGAATAAGTACGAGGCCGGACCCTGACTTGAAGTGCCGTAAGGACTGATGATGACACGTGGGGTTGACGAAGAGCAGCGACTCGGGCTGTAGAGACTCGCTGACGCACTACACGCGAGTTTAACTAGCCACTTGCAGATAACACTACACCATGTACTACAGACATCACGACACTACAACACGCCAGTCGGGAGACTGGTGGGGAGCTTCACTCCCTCGCCGATAACACCAACACGTAAATTTACTAAGGAAGTAACAGTGGCTAACAGCTGTAAACACTGGCCCGGAGCCCTCAGCGATCTCCTGTTCTCCCACCTTTTCATTCCGGCGCTTAATCACCTTAATCACCCTCATTGGCTCTCAAGACCTCGATGTTAAGAACCGCCCAAATCTCTTCACTCACTGTTCGCTCTGAAGCAAAGTTCAGTGCAGGTCCCTATAATTGGTTTGCATGATTCGTTAAAAAAAAACACATCGATTTTAATCATTTTGCAACGCAATGAAGGCGCCAGGTAGACGGAGCTCTTAAGTGGGCGTGCGACATGAATTAACTCCAAATACGGCAATAGAAGTCTACAGGCAGCCAAAATAGATAAACTAAGAAAGGGCAATCCCAGATTACGTTTTTGCCCACTTTATAAACAATTTTATTTTTAGCAATGTGGTGCATTTATTTTGCATGATACTGTGCGTTCAAAAGTAGTTCAGCAGAAATGAATCACTCTATTAAAATAACTGCTTTCATAGCTAGTAAACACAGTTCTGTAGAATTACCATTTCTTCATTTTTCTCTGCGATGTACCTCCATTGCGTTAATTTATATATAAAATATTATATAATGATATATAATCTATGATTTAATTATATATAACATATAACATTATCATATATTGATATATAATATCTACATTAAATAATTATATAGTATTGTTATCTGTATTTTATATAATTTAACGACGAAGAATTCAGCGCCTGTGGGGTAAGGTGAAGTGACGCTGGAGCAGCGGTGGAATGCAATGGCGGGGAAACGGGAACACTCTGAGAAAACCTATTGAGTAATGGCACTGCCCGCCACGTTTCTGAGAGCGGAAATCCGGATAACCCCACCGAGAATCGTTACCGATTCGCCTTGGTGGGAGGCGAGGATTCTGAATACTAGACCACCGCGGCCCGCAATGTTACAGTGGAGAGACTGCAAAGCCCCTGTATTTCCCTTGCAGTGAGGTTATGTATAAGCTGCTCACGATTATTTGAGTACTTTTGAAATCAACCTTTGGAAAATGTCACTACATCTACCTGCATGCATTTCAATGGGTACACTGCCTGGCCTGTGCCCAGTAAAGTTGGCAAAGTCAGTGAGAAAACAGTTCCACTTCCGAAAATTGAGTTAAAAGTGTTAGGTAACATTTGTGTTTAATGAATTGATTTATTTTGCTTTCTGTCATTATCATGCATATAAGAGTAATAATGATCACATTTGTAAAATATTCGCTTTTCCAACATTTTCACAGTTTTACTAGACCTACGCATGAGTAAAGTGGTTATGACCATGGCAATGTTAATTTTACATATGGCGGAAGAATGCACGACGCGCACGCAAGTAGATCTTGAGCAGTGCTTTCTAAAGTGCTCAGTTTACCATGAACAGCCCACATCATCGTGTTGAAGCGCAACACGCTGTATCGTGAGCAGATATCATACACGTAATAAACGTAAACGACCCTGACATTCAAGTAATTATTGAAATTTGATTACACAGTTTCTCTGTTACATTAACGNTACACGTAATAAACGTAAACGACCCTGACATTCAAGTAATTATTGAAATTTGATTACACAGTTTCTCTGTTGCATTAACGCGCATAAAATTCGTACCACGTGATTTTTTTTTGTTCTTTCCATATAACTAGAATCTCGTATTTTGAGCCAAGCTTGATAAATATTTACATCCTAGGATATTCATTAGGGTTTAATTACGTCCCTCGCTTAATTTTTTACAATAGGATATTTGTGAAAAGCTGAAAATTTTCATGTATCGCGATTAATTGCAAGTATGTAATGCATTTCTTGCTTTTCGATAACCCCGTGAGCAATATTCACATTTTCACTTTTTAAATCATCAGAACTACACAGAAATACGTGGTTTAAATTACTTGTCCTTTATGCTATCTCACAGGACTCGTGATATGTACGAACTATCACAAGCCGTAATTTCACTTTGAGGTTTGTTGCCTAAATGTGGTGGAATCAGTTATTTCGTCTGCAAAAAAAACTGTGACAGTCTCACAGCTGATAATACAGTGACTGACGATCAACTGCTATCTGTGTTGCGTTATACTTAGACAACATCGTATACTCGCTGGAAGAAATTATTACACAATTACTGGAAGAAATTATTACACGTTATAAACGTTTCCAAAACTATATTTTAATGCTATTCACTGATATCATAATACACGGGATAAAAGAGTGAACTGTATTATACGGAGCCCGTTAAAGGTAAGAAACGAAATGATAGTTCAAAATTTGTGCTAATAGAAAACAACAGAAGAAATTTTAAAAGATACATTATATTTCATTGTTGTATGCAAAATTTGGCGGAAATAATTACATTATGTTTTCATTGTGGTCGGCATAATTTGACGTTTGCCAGAGAATGTAATTCTTTTAACAAATCAGTTTTGATTCCACTGAATAAATAACAGTATTTTTTATGTCTAATATCTGGCATCCACAATAACCAATAGTGAGTTAAAAGGTGCGATGAATAACTGGAAGAAAATAAAATACAAGAAGGTGTTTGTTTTGTAGGTAGACATGAGTTTCTGGATAGAGAGCCGTCAAAATACCAATTTTTGTATAAATTGATCAAATAGCTCCTGAGATACGCATAGCACCCAAAATAAAAACCAACATTTTGAAAATAAACATTTAGCATTGTTGAAAAGTATAAAAGTCGTATGTCCATATGAAGAATTATAAGAATATCTAGTTTGGTGATAACCGGTGAAGGCTTCAAAATTTTAAGCAGGAAACAGAACATACACATTCATACACCCACTAACGCAGACCATTGACCAAAGATGATGTTGGCAGATTTCAACATTCGGCGCATGTCCCCAACACAGACTCAGTAATTGCAGTAAGAACTGCGAAAGTCATGTGTTCAAAAGTTGACGTGCCGTTTGTTTACGTTTGGTTTTCAACAAACCAAAGATGTAACAACAATAATAATAATTTAATAATAACGCGAATAACTTGATTATGTCGTGCTTGCATTACATCTCAGTCAGAAGAACATAATTATGTGAACAATGTGTAACCTTAAGCATGTATGCCACGATAAAATGTTCCGTCCAGGTTCGGGCGTAAGCTGCCACGAGACCTGCTACCCGAAGCCTGCATGCAAGCAGTGATGGAGGTTCCTTTGGAATAACCTATCAAACGATATTTGCTGCCGTACAAGTAAAGACGAGCGTTTTTTTTTTTTTTTTTTTTTTTTCACTTCTGCGAGCATGGTTCAGTAGCAATCTTCACTCGCGACTTTGGCATTATACGTTTATGCCCAGAGCCTAATAGTTTTGTTGTTATAACTGGAACTTTTGTGTTAAATAAACCCGAATTTTATCATAATTTTCACACGGTGTTTTTTTTATAATAGTAAACATTTTTGTGATTTATAGTCTTACGCTCTTTCTCAAAATAAAATAAACAAAATGACTACCACTTCTCTCTGATTGGCTAAAATTACAACCTTTTAGGAAACCTGGACCACCGAAAATTACACTCGACCCATTACTAAAACGTCCATGAAAACGTCCAGCAGATGGCCAAATCTTCCATAGAGCCATCCATACAAGCGGCTATGCAGCCTTGCATGGAATCGTCCAAGAAATCTTCCATCGTGGCATACAGGCTTTCGTCTGGACCAGGGGGTTTTGAAACTTCTAGTGAAAAAACAATCGTCCAGCAGCGGGCCACAGAGATTGTTACTGCGCAGTTAACGTAGGCACTGTACCCCATGTTCCATCTGCGACACAGACAGGCAGGTGAACCCGTAAGACTCTTCGGGAAGTACACTGTAAACTGTGAACACTGGTAATGTTTCAGTCGCGCGTTTCACTCAGCAATATCTAAGGTTTTGCGGTGCGGTGTTGTAGCACAGACTAGGTAAAATATACAGAAGCAAAATAATATGGCAGTTCCTTCTATGTAAGTGAACTCGGTCGCTCGTTGACGGCGTGAAGCTGTAGAAACGTGGCGTGTGTCTGATTAGCTATTGCACGTTATGGAATATTTCCTATTGGTAGGGCTGCCATTTGGGAAGTTAAGTCTACAGGAGCTGATTCATGAACTTATTTCCTCCATATTGCCGGCCTGTGAGGTCATTTTGCTGGCGTGTGTGTTGGAGTTCGCTATACGCGCCAACATTTCACCTCTGTATTCTTAAGTACTCTGTGGCTGTAGAGCATCCAGCTCATAACTTATCGACAGTTTAAAGTCATATTTCACGATGGTTTTTATTTCATTATCTGTAAGAGATTTATGTAAGGACCACATAAATGTAAATATTTGTAGTCAAATTATCGTGGCTTTCAAAATATAGCACCGAAAAGTCGAAAATTTCGGAATATGGGAGTCCAAGTTTCTATGCTCCTAACTAACTATGTCAAATAAATCACATGTCATGTGACTTATATCATATGCACAACATGTTAATTAAGTAACAAGAATATTTAAAAATGGGTACTCTCGTATTGGTATACTGAATTTCTTTTAAAATAGGTGTTGAAGTTTTTGTTAACACATTTTTATTCGTCCAAGATAAACTAATAAATATTAGTATCATTTTCCCTCGGACGAATAAAAATGTGTTGGCAAAAACATTAACACCTATTTTAAAACATATCCAGGATGCCAGTACCAGAGTACCAATTGTTAAATATCCTTAATACCTAATTAGCATGTTGTGTATATGATATAGATCACATGACATGTGATTCATTTGGCAATTTTAATTAAAAACATAGAAACTTGGGCTCCCAAATACCGAAATTCTCGAATTTTCGGTGCTATATTTTGAAAAATATAATCAATTTGACTTCAAATATTTACATTTATGTGGTCCTTAAATAAATATCTTCGATACAAAGAAACAAAAATATACCGTGAATTATGACCTTAACTCGATGATATTCACGTCGCCTTGTGTCCAAAAACGGTCTCTCTCTACTTAACCGTTTCAGAAGTCGTATTTTTCGTTGAATCCTCATAATAACCTGATATTGAGTTGTTAGAAAACATAATAACAATTTTTGTGGCCTCGATGCAATTCAGATTACGAAGATGTCGGATAAGGAATTCTAATGGTGGTGATCATACGGTTAATTACCATACTATCAACCTAACCGTCGAACATACGTGCAATTACTAAAGATTACTACCAGTTCTTGGGCGAGTCAGCAGTTCGAGAGCTGGTGTTTAATGGCGTTGCTCAGAGTTTCATCCAAACTGAAGCATTATTAGTGGCTGTAATTGTAGCTGTAACCTGCTTCCTCTTAACGGTCATGAACGGTGTGTGGTCGTTTTTCATCCACGTTCCTTCTACCACTTGTTTCCAACGTTAAAGTTTGGTGGAGGAAGATATTCCTCACACGTGATGACGTCAATGGATCAGTGGTGAGATGTTTGACGTGAGTCCTCCAAAAATGCTTCACTCAATACACCGCAGTTACGTTCTCATTCCACAGATCTGAATATTGTAAAATTTTGGTGGTTACCAGCGTGTTGTTAACTGTGGTGTTGGGTTACTTTTTATGAAATACTTTTGTTCTTTTGGTTTATCGTTATTCATCCGCCGTGTAAAAAAAAATATCATTTACACGATTCAGTGAATTGTNGTTATTCATCCGCCGTGTAAAAAAAAATATCATTTACACGATTCAGTGAATTGTATCCGCATGCATCTAGCAATTGGCAATGTGAAACTGGTATTAATGTAAAAGACGATTCGTCACTGCGCCGACGTTAGGTGATTCCACCAATAAAAAAGTCGCGGTAAACATATATAATGACGTGTGACGTGATTCGGAACCCAAGGGAGTTATGAAATAGTTGCGTAGTTATATCTAGCAGTTGCACAGAAAAAATTCAAATGTTGTTGCAATAAAAACATTACTATTGAGACATTTCTTTAAACGTTTATGTTGTAGTAAATTTAATAATACTGTGACAAAGTTAATAATGTTAACAGTTTGAAAAAATTTATATTACTATAATGCAAATATACACTGTTGGAAGTGTTAATGTTAAAAAAGCCTCTGAGTAATGCTGCCGCAACCAAACGTTGTATTACGCTAAAAAATAACAGGAAGGACAAAATATTTTGTGATTTTGCGGCATTAAAGAAATGTACAACCAACACAAGTTCACACTGACTTGGCGTTTTAAAATGGCGCTCAGTAGCGAACAGCGATAACCTCGTGAAATGAAACCACTTTATTTAAATTGTAAACCATAGTATGAGAACTAAATGTAGCTTAGACCAGCTCTCAAGCCTTGCAAAGCAGTTTACGTGTGCCAATTATGCATATATTTATATTTGTATTTCCATGTAACGACAGAGAACTGCAATCCGTCGTTATGCTACACTGGTGAATACCGACGACATGAAACACAGTCTTGTATGTTAAGATAGAGTAAGTAGTTGGTAGGGCGTTGAGCACTCAAGGCGCGGGTTGTATTCTCCTACCAACCACAATTTTCTTTGTTGGTAATATTTATTTTTGTGACAAAATAATTTTACTTCATTTATTTTACATCGGTATATTTTTTAAACAAAAAAATATAAGAAAATTTGAACACAAATGTTAACATCAATCCAACACAAAATTGGTTTTGCCGCAACATGAACACCGCCTTAATGATGTTGCCAGTTCAGTAAAGAGGTAATGATGTCAGAAAAGTAATTACTGTTACATTAACATTAATAGCTTACCGGTATATTACATTAACAGCAACATTAGTTACTGACGGCACACAAATAACTATAAATTAATGTTTTAGTAACATTAAAACTGTTGGCACAACACTAGACTTTTTTCTGTGTAAGCAATACTTTCAAGCACTCGCGTAGCAGCACATGAGGATACCTCATACTCGTGTAGGGTGGACAAAACTCTGTTATGACTGGCTTCGGATGTGCTGTTGAACTAAAGTTATACTACAGTTTTTGGCTCCTCTTATATATGGAAATTTATTAGCTTACACTATCCGCAATTTTTGCACATTAAGTTGATCGTACAGTGTGGAGTATATCATAGGAACGGTTGGGCACAACAGCTGTATTTTATTTAATCCAAACCACACATATTGATACATTTTATGGAATTGCATATCTATTTTCGAGAATGGCTGACTGGGAGATAATATGGATACGAAGTATGGGGGCAAATAACAGTTTCCTTTGAGACGTAATGTGACAAAATAAAAACAAAATGCTGTAGTTTCGTTCCCTTTCGTCAGAAGCACGCAGTCTCACAGAGATCAGTAGGTTAGAAGTAGTATAGTTTCATTACGACGCCCTCTTTAGTTGTGCTGTACACTGTTACAACGTTTCTTAGTATTTGCTGATAAAACTAGTTTTCATAAGATGCTTTGTTATGTTCTAGGACTCTGTTATCGATTTCAAAATGGGAGTAATAATTCATGAAATATCATACTTCTGTGACTGAATGCCACACCGAAAATTTTATGAAGTAATTTGCACAAAATGTCATGTAAAAAACATGTACATTTGTGTTAGCGTAGATTATAGCTCATTGTGGACATTTGCATGTAATAGTTATAAGCATGTATAATAATTTTGTACTAAATCAATTTAACTGCGTTGCAGTGTGTCTGAAATACACGTTTTCCCACGAAAATATTTAACGNATAATTTTGTACTAAATCAATTTAACTGCGTTGCAGTGTGTCTGAAATACACGTTTTCCCACGAAAATATTTAACGCGCGTCCAATGTGATGATCTACGAAAGGAACACACACTTCAGAACTTCAGACGAGAGCTGTTGAGTGTTTTGAAAATGTCACGCACGTTAGAAACGCCATTTCAGAGTACTACAAAACTGCTTTTTCAAAGCGCTGTATCTCAAAATACACGCGTCAGATGAAGACAAAACTTTTCAAGGGCTCTGCACTGAACCTTCCTAAAGAATTTCCACCAATAAAATAATAGGGTCACCGCTGAAAGTCCCATAGATACACGCAGTGCGACTAGAACACTGCACGCCAGTTGAGAGCATTGCGTTTANATAATTTTGTACTAAATCAATTTAACTGCGTTGCAGTGTGTCTGAAATACACGTTTTCCCACGAAAATATTTAACGTGCGTCCAATGTGATGATCTACGAAAGGAACACACACTTCAGAACTTCAGACGAGAGCTGTTGAGTGTTTTGAAAATGTCACGCACGTTAGAAACACCATTTCAGAGTACTACAAAACTGCTTTTTCAAAGCGCTGTATCTCAAAATACACGCGTCAGATGAAGACAAAACTTTTCAAGGGCTCTGCACTGAACCTTCCTAAAGAATTTCCACCAATAAAATAATAANCAGATGAAGACAAAACTTTTCAAGGGCTCTGCACTGAACCTTCCTAAAGAATTTCCACCAATAAAATAATAGGGTCACCGCTGAAAGTCCCATAGATACACGCAGTGCGACTAGAACACTGCACGCCAGTTGAGAGCATTGCGTTTAGCGGTGATTGTTCACTTGATGAACGCGGCAGTGTCGCCCTTACAGCTCCCTCGCTTCTCGGCCTCAAACGCGGAGAAAGGTTTCAGGAAGGCGGGAACCTTAATCGAAAATCTCTTCATCTAATGGGCGAAAGACTGGAAATGTATAAGGGCTCCGCCTCGAGGGTGTCTTATGTAAGTTGCAATATAAGACTATGGTGTTGTGTGTACGTTTATAAAAATTTGATGATGATGATGAGGTTGCTACTACTGATAGCACTCTATAACACATGCAAGAGGTAGTTATGTATCTTGTCATATGTTTTTTTCTAGAGACATGCTAGAGCATTAGCAATAGCAATTTTTACATCTTGTCAGGAGTGTCACTTTTAGTCTGATAAAGATGGTTGAGATAAATGATAATTGCAACTTTACAATTGATGATTAATATAGCACTAATTAAAGCAATGAGCTTGATCAGGGGGGGGGGTGAAATATTAAAAATAACGTGTACTTCCCTGGTCGTTGGGTGAATGAGGCTGGGATGCAAGGGCAGTTTCTCGCCTAGGGGGTGTCAAATCAGAAGCGATTTCACCTACCCCACATCCAGCAGCTATAAAACTCTAATTTGCTTTCCTTCCTGGGTCATGGGTGGAAGTGTTAAATTTGATGTGATTTCACTCCTTACCATTTGCTCTCAGCTAAAAATTATTATTCACTTTTGGTGAAAATGGTTAATCTTTTTAAAGCATGCACATATGGTTCCTGAAGCACTGCTACAGATGTCATCATGAGAGAGAGAGAGATTATTCTACCGCCAGCAATTTTGACTATATATTGTGGCAACCAGTATTTCACTTTGGGAATTTAGCTTGTGCACTCCTGCACGGGTATTTGGGGCTGCGACTTCTGTTTAGGCCTCCGACCAGAGTTTAAAGGCAATTCCTCGGAATTGCAACCTTTATCCTTTACAGGGGTTGTGGGGGTGAAATACTTTTTAGTTGTGACAACTTGTCCCATTGTAACCACTAGAGGCGGTATTTTTCTTACCCAGCCTATGTCTACTTCCTATCTTTCTTTTCTTCTCTTTATCTACAATTTCTTCGTTAACTTACTTTCTACTGTTTTCTTTATTCTTGTTGTTTCTTCTAATCATTGTGTTCTTTTGTCCTAGGGTTGTATAATTTTCAGCGTTGTAACCCATCTGTACAGCTCATTCTTGCAGCACCATGTAGATTTAAGATATATGTTTTATATATCTGTAGTGATGTGAGAATGTAGTGTATTGCTCCGTCCCCACATGGGCACCCGCACGCATGGTTGCTTTAGCACTCATATGGGTGGTAAAGTGGCAGGTCAACGCCTGAAAATGATAGCAGTTCTAAACTGAAGGATGGATGACCGACACAAGAAAAAAAAATATTTAATGAAAAAAAATTATTTAAATAAAAACTAAATAAAAAATGTAATAAATGAAGTAAAATTAAATACTTAAAAAATATATACTAGTTTTAAGTATGTATTTTTATAATTGATAACAAGTAAAAAATCATTTTAAGAAAAGTGATTGAAAATATTAATATTNTGTGATTTCACTCCTTACCATTTGCTCTCAGCTAAAAATTATTATTCACTTTTGGTGAAAATGGTTAATCTTTTTACAGCATGCACATATGGTTCCTGAAGCACTGCTACAGATGTCATCATGAGAGAGAGAGATTATTCTACCGCCAGCAATTTTGACTATATATTGTGGCAACCAGTATTTCACTTTGGGAATTTAGCTTGTGCACTCCTGCACGGGTATTTGGGGCTGCGACTTCTGTTTAGGCCTCCGACCAGAGTTTAAAGGCAATTCCTCGGAATTGCAACCTTTATCCTTTACAGGGGTTGTGGGGGTGAAATACTTTTTAGTTGTGACAACTTGTCCCATTGTAACCACTAGAGGCGGTATTTTTCTTACCCAGCCTATGTCTACTTCCTATCTTTCTTTTCTTCTCTTTATCTACAATTTCTTCGTTAACTTACTTTCTACTGTTTTCTTTATTCTTGTTGTTTCTTCTAATCATTGTGTTCTTTTGTCCTAGGGTTGTATAATTTTCAGCGTTGTAACCCATCTGTACAGCTCATTCTTGCAGCACCATGTAGATTTAAGATATATGTTTTATATATCTGTAGTGATGTGAGAATGTAGTGTATTGCTCCGTCCCCACATGGGCACCCGCACGCATGGTTGCTTTAGCACTCATATGGGTGGTAAAGTGGCAGGTCACGCCTGAAAATGATAGCAGTTCTAAACTGAAGGATGGATAACCAGTTCCAATGATGGATGAGCAGTTCCAAACCAAAGGATTGATAACCAGTTCCAATAATGGGTGACCAGTTTCAATAATGGGTGACCGGTTCCAAACCGAAGGATGGATGACCGACACAAGAAAAAAAAATATTTAATGAAAAAAAATTATTTAAATAAAAACTAAATAAAAAATGTAATAAATGAAGTAAAATTAAATACTTAAAAAATATATACTATTTTTAAGTATGTATTTTTATAATTGATAACAAGTAAAAAATCATTTTAAGAAAAGTGATTGAAAATATTAATATTNGTTTTAAGTATGTATTTTTATAATTGATAACAAGTAAAAAATCATTTTAAGAAAAGTGATTGAAAATATTAATATTACGAATTCTTATTCTGGAATAATTATGACTACAAAGATTTACACTCTTTTCAATATAGTTTTTCCGCATACATTCGATATCACATATACTTCTTTTAAACACTTGTCCCAACACATGTTCCGATAGCTAAGTCGGCTACGGCCTCCACCATGCTGGCGACCACAATGTTCGGCAATTCGATCTTGCCCTACTCAGATGATATTTTGAGCTCTGCGAAAACTAAATAAAAAAAGCAGCGCCCCTAGCGGCCAACTCCAGAATCAACATGGCAGCCGAGCGAGAGCAACGCCAGTGCCCCTAGCAGGCGGCACTTAAACGAAGGACACATGTAAACAAGATCGTAAATAACAGTGGCATACTCTAGCAGCAATAAACAACATGACATGCATCAGTGATGCACTCTAACCGACAGCGAGAGAACTACAGCATACGACATCGAAGATGGCGGGGTTCGAACAAAGATGAGTAATTGGGAAACAAGATGGTAAGCAGAAACAAGAAGGCGGCAGAAACAAGATGGTGGACGGAAACAAGATAACGACTGGAGACAAAATGGCGGATAAAACAATATGGTGGGCAAAAAACTAATGATGGGAAACAATATGGCTGATAAAGGTCAAGGACACACAATATAGTGAACATAAACAATATGGCGGACCCAAAATAGTGGCCAGAGCCGCGGTGCTGCAGCCCCCAGCCCTTGTGCTCAAACCTGCTATTTTTATCTACTAACTTTGTTCAATAAATACACACTAAAATAATAATTATTAAAATGCTTGAAAATTATACCACGTTTTGCAAAAAATAACTGCAAAAATAAAACAAAATAATAATCTCGCCTCCCACAGTTACATTTTTGTTTGAATGTCTTCCAATAGAAAAAAGTAAGTATGCGAGTAAGTGTGTACATATGCTACAAACATTTATTTATTTGACAAATATGTTTGTATTGTTTCTAATGTTATAATTTCTTTCAGATTTTCTAATAATATTAGGCTTTGGAACTAAGGAATTACAATACTAGGACATTGACACCGAAGGGACAGTGTAGGAGCAAAACTAAATATGATTTCTGATTTTCAAAATAATAATATAAGACAGTTTAATAGAATATAATGAATCATTGATTAAAATAATCTAATTTATGTCAAACATTAAAGTCAATATCACCGAAAACTAAAACGCCCCTTGTCAAACCGGAACTACATATAATGACCGGCTCCTCATAACTGCTCCCTGTGCCAGAAGTAACTATTAATACAAGAACAAACACAGGAAGCAAAACACCCAGAAATCTACCAGGAACAACATATTTTACTCAAACATACGACTTGAAGTGTTCATGTGATTTTCCTGACTTAAAAATATTGTCTTGTAATCACGTGAAATGTGTAGAGGAGTCTGCATGACATACAAGAGGAGACAGGCAGGCCACTGCAAAGAAATATAATATTTTAAGAAGACCCTATTTCGTTATCATTTGCTTAAATGTTTATAAAAAAATCAGTTACGTAAATTTTTTTTTGTAATTTAAAAAGTGAAATAAAAATATATTAATACAATCCGATCCCCCTCCTCTACCCCCTTCCCCACCCCAATCAGACATCTGTTGACAGTCCTAATGTGATTGAAAAATCAGTTTCGACATTCCTTAGTATATCTCGTACAGATCAGCATGCTCTTAGGAATGCTGAAATTCGAGAATAGTGAATGAAAATCAAATACCACAATTTTAAATTAATAGTTTTGGTGGTAATTAGTGTGTGCGTGGGCACACCTGGCAGATCCCGTGCGCATGCGTATGTGTGGGCGGCTGCAAGTTATGACTCCAGAACATGTTTGGTGTTTGTGCAAGTTTGACTGACAGACCACCGATATGTTCAAGAAATCATATAGTCCCACTGAACGCCATTTATCCAGTGTATACCAAATGGAATTCTGCAGCAAGACAACTCTCGACCTCATGCCATAGCTATGGTCCAACAAGCTTTACCTCTGCCTGCGAGGTTACCGTAGCTTTAGTCACTAGAGCAGGTGCAACTCCAGGTTGGATGGTGTCTGTTCCAGCTCTTGCAACCAGATACAATGCCTTGCCGAACTCCGTGCTCAGTTGGCGGGGAAAGTTAGAAGTGTGCCTCGGATCTACATGCGGCATCTGTATGGCACAATGCATCACAGAGTCACTGCCTACCTGAATCCAGAAGGGGATCACAATACAAGTATCATCTGAGAGCCGCAATGGATCCACTATGTAGATCCTCTTATACCAAGTGCTGGTGCTTCTTTGCAGACCATTTCGTGTTTATAATTTTTTTTTTTTCCTTTCTCCGTGCCTCATTCTAGGTGTTTAACTTTCAGTGTCAGACAGTATAATATGCTGATGCTATCATGACCTGTTGTTTTCTATGGAAGGAGACTGAAAGAATCCTCCCCCATGAATCACGGCTCATGTGTTATTTGGATTCAATGATGATGTCTTATTCTCGCCTTGGAAAAAAAAAGATAAATTAACAAGAGCATAATTGTAAATACATTATTCATGCATAACTTATATACGCAAATGTGTCTCATCACTGGATGCAATGTAAGTCCTTTCACACCCTCCCAGCACCGGAATTATGGGTGAAATTATTATGATGATCAGAAAAAACTTCAAGAATTTCCATATACATGGCCAAATCTCATTTTTCTTAAACTGCTAACCGTTTATAAATAATATCCCGTGTGAAATAAATGGACCCATTTGTATTTGTAGATTACGTTAAATTTGGTGGTTTTCGTGCTCCTCAGAATCTGACACGTCCAAGACAGGGGGGATGGTGTAATCGACCTCGCGCCAAGGGTTTCCGAGACGAAGGATGAAAGAAGATACAGCAGCCAATAAATAAAACTTACCGTGCCTAAAAATTTACGACTTAGCTGGGAATCTAACTCTGCTACTGAAGCTTCCTCAACCTGTGAAAAAAACGGTCTGGCGGTGTCGTTTTGGAGCAGAGCAGGGAATGTATCTGAAAATACATTCTCGATTTAATCATTCTAGCACTGCGTCAGGCACAGATATACGAGGTGTGTTCAAAAAATAAGGTGACTTGTTATTTTGTTACTTTGTCTCATCAATATCTATTTTGTCCCCTTCAAAGTAATCCCCCTCAGATATAATGCACTTGTGCCAGCGCTTTTTGCCAATCCTTGAAGCACTTATGATATGCGCATTATGGAATGGCATTGAATTCTTCCAGGTCTTTATCTCCTCGATCGTGGCAAACCTCGGTCCTTTCATGGGTCTCTCCAGTTTTGGGAACAGGAACAAGTCGCAGGGGGCCACGTCCGGTGAATACGGTGGCTGGGGCATGATTACGGTGTTGTTAATACAAATTCTTTGATCCATTTTTTGTGATAGCAAAAAAATCGCCAAGCACACCAAAACACGTCTAATCTTTATATCTGTCACAAACAAACTACCAATGCAAAATGGCTGATAATGTAAAGGAATTACTCTAGGAATTGTCTGATTAACTGCTATAAAAAGGTCGGGTATTGCAGACTTGTGCGCTATTTCTAGTCCTCAGCTGTATGCGTGCTCCCTGATTTAAGATAGATTCGGTAGCAGGTGTTCTACACCAGTTTACTGAAGTAGCTGTAGGGGTCTAACGTACATGTGACATTTTTGCTCTGAGCTACCAGCTGGTAACGCGTCGTAAAGGCGTGCCTGTAAGCTCCCGGCTCTTGATAAAGCGTCGCGTCAGTATCTCGTATCGCCATTACTTTCGGCGGTGTCGGTCGGGACAAGGTAATGAGTGGAGGATCTCGGCGCAACCAGGCCGAGCCAATTTGTCCAGTTGGCGAGCAGTCCACACAAGCCGCCCGCACCCGTCTGCAGGCGATAACTCATCGCCCAGGAACAAAGCTGGTTAGTTCTGCAACGTGGAAACACTTGTAGAAATGGGCTCCGCCTCGGCGCCTCCAACTTCGCTTCCCGCCTGCAAATCTTGTTCGACTCCAAGAGTACAGATATCTCGCGCGCGTGGAACGTGGCGGGCTAATGCCCAGTTGCAGACACGAAGACCAGGAATTGATCCGAGTTTTTTTTCCCACGGGATTGGCAGCCAGAAACGTTGCGAAAACCTAGATGAAGAGATCATCCATGATCATTTTGAATTGAATCTTGAACCACCGATTGTCTGAGGTTCATGTCATGGCGTCAAGATCATTCAATCATAATTCATCAATTTTGATTTGAAGTAAGTGTTTCTGTGAAAATAATTGAATCCAGGTATACGCAGCTGATTTCAGAAACATTCATTACTGAAAACACGGGCGTCACGTGTGCAAGTTATTCTTTTGTCTTTAAACTTAGATAAAATAATGCAGTTTTGCATTTACAAATTATGACTGTTCTTAAACCCACAATTTTCATGGAAATAATGCCATTTGCCAATTTAATATTTCAAAACAAAAAAAATTAAGTTTCCTTTTGTAAGTGCACACAATTCCGAAAATATTATGGAAAATTGTAATTCAGTTACGACATTGTTCAGATATAAATATACTTAAATGCATTCTATACACCAAATAGTTGTGCAATTAAATTATTGTGTGACTAATACACCCTTCTCACATATAATGTAATATAACATGGAATGCAATTATATTTTGCATTATAATGTATTATATTTTTTTAGAATTTGCTTATATCACACCTTTTTCCCTATTACTCTTAATTTTAACCGTGAAAAATATAAACTGATACCAACGGAACTAATGGTCGTGCAGTGTCGTGAATACAGGCGACTCTCTTCTAGCTTGTCTTGACACGTCAAATCTGTTCCACACTCAAAATTATAAGTATAGTCCATTCACGGTAACTTCCAACTTTTCTGAAACCCTGCTTAAGTTCTACTTCCAGGATATTCCTCCGCCTACTTTTAGGAAATAACACCAAAGGACGACGCACCTAATTCGTGCGCACCCAGTGTAATAATATTTTGCATAAGAACTATTTCTTACTATGCATTGCCAATACACCTATTTTCTCCCTGTTTTATCCATACTAATTATCAATGGATTGTTACAATGTATAGATAAAATGTAAGTTAAAGTTCAAGTTATCCAAAAATAGGTTTTTTTTATGTTAATACATGTATAATACGATTGCGATACGTTACATGTTGTGAATGAACGGTGAATAGACTATATTTCGTGATCGAGGGCTAATGAACAATTCATTCACCCAGCACGAGCAGTTGAACGTGCGGAAGTCGGACGCACAGTCGCTCGCTACCCGAGGAGTGGCAGCAGGTGAGGTATGTAATTTATCGCTAGGTCGCAATCGCTTAGACGAGGAGTGGTACACTTTCCCCCCACGGTCACTTCCGGGACCCATTACCGCGAACAAAAGGCACGGCCAGCACCAACCCTACTGTGCAAAAATATTCCCCACGCTTTCCTTCAAGCCACGCCTTGTTGACACGGTGTCTTGCTTTCTCGTTGAGCAAGGTCAGCGTAAATACAATCTCAGGGTTTTTTTCAGGTTGTTCAATTAAGGGGTAAGTATCCCTTCCATTTCTGGGTTTGTTTTTGTTTCGCCATAGCTTACTTTTCAGATTAAATATATTAAAACGAGAGCTGTCAAGGCATAGGGCATATCTTAAAACTTTCAACACTTGGTGGAATTAATTTACCAACTTACGTCGTTCAATAAACTAGATGCGAAATATCTACATGTGCGTCTGTGAAGGCCTGAAAATTTTATTGGCCGTTGCTGATCGATTCCGCCATGTCTTTGCGTTCACCTGTCCACAGAAAGCTTACCAGGCGTACTAGTGATTGGTTGTTAGTAGTCCGCTGTGTACAAAGGTGCTGCCAGACTCGCGTATACACACAACAGCAGCGGCGAACCGAATAAATAGTGTTGTGTGTGAGTGAATGGGAATGTGAGGGCGCAGACATCGAAGATCATTGACGATCACAAAAAAGTTATTTAGAAAACGCATGTCAAACCTCCACAGGAGTCAAAAAACTGTTGCTTGCCAAATAAACAAACCAAAACGGTAAAAAAAATTACTCCGCAGAAGCAACAACACAAAAACAATGCAACAGAGTGTGCAAACACAAAAACAAATCGCACACGCTAAAAAGACCCATAGGCGCGTAAAAATGTGAGTACGTTACTCACAGACGTACTCCCATTACACAGCATTCACCGTAGGTCATCAGGAACATTGAAAGTCCGACGAGCCTGGCCATGCCTGCGACACACTCCGCCAGAATGTGTCGGACAGTCAAATGAGTACCATNGGGGGGGGATTCGCCAGAAAGCAGATATCTGTGTGTCAGACACGCGTGCCATATGCGAAGTGGAGAAAGCACCGCAAAGGGAACCGAATAAATGGTGTCTTTCAAGCTTATTCGCATATTTAATGGTTGAGCGTTGTTTCTCAGCCCTGTCATATTTCCTGAGATTTCTCATATTACACTCTTAGGCCTATTAATGTACGGTATTTTAATATGGAGGGAATATAAATGTATTGTTGGTACGTGTCGCATAAGGGCGCCGTTTTGAAAGTGTTGACGTAACAATTTCAAGTCCACAATATTTTGCCCGTGTTGTTTATATTGTATCTGAGATCGTAATAAAAATTAATTCATTATTTATTATTTTCTGTCTCACATGAGAAAATGTATACCGAAATTAGTCCATTCTGGTTTCAGGGACTCTGTGTAGTAGTTCTGTGTGTGGTAAAAATTGACTGATTGAAATCACCGTTTAATTCATATATTCTCGTACAAAATGTAAACACTCGTGTGAACGGGTACATATCGTACGTGTACAAGCTATTTGACATTCTTCAAAGTAGTCTCCGAGGTTGTCCATGGTTCGTTGCCAGTTATGAGGCAGCCAGGAAATACCGTCGGCTGCATGAGGTCCATCAATGTCCGCCATCTCTCGTTGAAATACTGTGACAATGTCTGCCTCATCGCTGGCAAAGAACCGTGGACAACCTCGAAGACTACTTTGAAGGATGTTAAACAGTTCATACACCAACCATACGTACCCATTTGCATGAGTGTATACAGTTTGTACGAGAATATATCTATTAAACGGCGATTTCAAGCCGCCATGTTTATCTTTGTTCCTTGCCGGAGATTTCCTGCACCCATACCCCATGCGGTGTCACCGTTAAAACATACATGTCGTACACTTTCAACTGTACATAGTACATTTCCTGTGTGGGGTCATTTTCGGGAAATAAACAATAGTTGCCATGACTTCTGAATCAGCCCTCGTACATAGTGTTATGTTATTGATTTATGCTTCATCATCATACCTTAACGGTGTAACAAGTTATTGATAACAGTGATGTAATGAATAACATATAAAAGGGGTTTATGTAACATTAATTTTCTATAATATTATTTCAATATGAACGTGTTAAATATGCGCGGAGGGAGCTGTACAAATATACTGAAGTATTTATTAATATTTAATTATTAAGATTTAACCAGCCACATTCTGATTAAAGTCTAATTGGAGAGTCCCCACGTTGTTCATGATTCCGGAGGCTGATTAAGATGGCGGAAGTCGACGTCCGGACACACCCATATTCAGTGGCCTTTTCTTCCCAATGGTCCGACGACAAAATGACACGGCCCGCGGGTTACACTGCCCTATATCGACTGCGTTGTCCCCGTTTACTGGCCGGTGGAGGGGGTTTCTGTAATTTGCGATTTCATAACTAATTTAAAAAATCACGTCCCGTGTCCTGGGGAAATATGTGAAGGTGTGATCAGGCAGGCCACTCGGCTAAGGCCTGATCACATCTCATAACAATAGATACGACCGAAAACACGTTTATATATAAATTACTCAAGAGAAATAACTTCGTAATACCTATCATACAAGATTACATAAAATTTCTATGTTAGTGAAAACTTAACTATATTTTCTTAAGAAATCATCATTTTAATCTAGTTGTGTTTATAAAGAAACTTTAAGGAATTGCATTGTTGCGCAGTATCTTTGGTGATGACTGGCGAATTAAAAATCACTTCCAATGGCAGTTTCCGGAAACAAAATTGAGCTAATTATCCCCAGTGTCTTAATACACTGAAATAATTGCTATGTATTAAAGGACACATCCCGATCTACGTAGCGAAGTCATCAAACCAGAGGTATATTATAATTGTTTCGATTTTAAATGCCCGGGTTAAGATTACCTTAATAGCTGTGAGTAATTAAGGCTTGCCTTAATACATGCAAGTAATTGAAAACGATAGTTATTATCCATGACTACATGTAGTAATAATCGGAATAGTTATGAAAGTGTTTTACGCGTTACTGACCCACAACATATACTCTGTAAGTAATATCACCACGTAGTAGGGACGTGCAAAATCCGCGTTATATTTTCGCATAAACTTCACAGTCCAGCAAATACCCTAGCTGGTCCCATTCGTTCATTGGCTGTTGCCTGGATTAACGTTTATTCTACTCAGGCTGGGAAGCTAAAATGCCCTTAGTTTGGAAACTACAAATGTTCGACGCCAGGGTGCACTANTTTTTTTTTTTTTTTTTTTTTTTTTTTTTCGTTTCGTATGTTAGAAAATGGGATAATTGCAATTTCCATTAAATTAATAAAATTGTGTAAAATCTTAAGATTAGTATTTTGCTAGAAGCATTTTGAAGATTAAACTTTGTTCTTCGCACCAGAGTGGAAATAAAATAAAATGTGTTCACGTGTGGTTTAATACTCTGTCGTAAACTGGGCTGAGCAAAACATTGGCTTTTACAATCACTTAATTGAAATATAACAACTGAAGCTAAAAAAATTGTTTGATAGTTAATAAATATTATTTTTAGGGCTTTCCTGCGCAGTCTTATTAACGGAAAGGAGAAAAGTATAAAATTCCTTTTGATGACTGGTATATTTATTTCGCACTTAAATTCGTCACGTTTTTCCCATTGAAATAAGCTCAATGGCAAACACAGTTGTATTTTTACTGTTTGCTTTTGTAAACATCATTGGAAGTTAAGAAATAAAGTTTGTTCTTCAAATATTTTGGTGGGGAAAGTACATATATCATCATTTGAGCCAAACATGAACTTTCACACACAAACAAATAGAATTTCTCCATTTACCCCCAGCTTCATAACACCAGTGTGAATTGAAGCGGAAATTTTCTCAGTGCTGAACTCTCCCATAAATTGAGAGTTGAGTTGAGAGATTTGGGAGGCTCTTAAGAATGAGGTCTTGAGAGCCAATGAGGGTGAAGCGAGGTGAGTATGGCGCAGCACCGGAAGGCAAGGGCGGGGGAAACGAGAGATCCACGAGAAAACCCACCCACCAGCGGCATCGCCCGGTACGATTTCCACATGCTTAGATCCGGGAGCGACTCCGCCGGGAATCGAACCTGGTTCGCCTTAGTGGGAGGCGAGCGCTCTAGCCGCTACGCTCCCGCAGCCCCTTGGTAGTAGAAATAACGCTCGCTGGGTGTTAGATAATGTATCTGACTCCATTTCAGTGGGAGGCAGCAAGGATGATGGACTATATATAGTCCATTCGCGGTTTCTTCTCACGTTTTGAATCAAACCTTTGAAAAATCACCCCGTGCATGACGTGATTTTTTTTTTCTAAATACGCCATGTATCACAAGCGTTCCATAGTTGTATTAACATAAAAGTATCATATTTTTTTTAATAAATTAAAGTTTTACTTATATTTTATATATTAGTTACAATTTTTATTTTATAATTAATATTAATAACACAGGGAGAAAACTAGTTGGACTACCTAGTACGAAATAGTTCTTAAGCAAAATATTACCACACTGAGTGCGCAAGAATACGGTGCATTGTCCCTCTGGTGTAATTTTTTAGACTCAGTTAAGATTTTTTCCCACTAGGCGGAGGAATATCATGGAAGTAGAACTCCAACAGGGTTTTGAATGGGCTATATGCATGATTATCCTGAACTCCAGTGACAAACTTTGCAAGGTGGTTCGTCATAGAGCATGATGCAGAAAACGTAAATCGAACTATGGTTTATCGTTCTTATGAAGGGAGAGATACGCCATTCAAAATCGGGAATTAAAGTTAGTCATTTGCAAAATGTCAAAAATACGCGAGATGAAACAACAAATTCGAGAATAGTGTCATCCTGATTTTACATCTACCATCTGAGAACATTTCGCGGGTAATAAAGTCGCCCGTCTTTCTGAAAAAAAAGAGTGCCGTTTTATTAACCTACAAAAGTATTTTACCCGTTGGTGTTTATCAATTTTTATGACGTAAATACCATGTATACGTCAAAGGAACACGAAACGTTGCATTGGTGTAACAAGCTCCGGTAAACAGTTCTCGAGAAAATGTAGTAGTTTCTGACAATTTTACAAGATAGTAAATTTTTTTGAGAACGGAACTGAATAAGTGGTTATAATAAAGAGGTTTTTGCGTATCTGCAAAAATGCTTTTGTGAATTCCACCAAGGTTTTTACGTTTACAAAAGCCGTGATTGTATCGCTATAAAAAATGCCGGCATTCCATAAGCTGCTCTCTTGCTAATGGCACGTGTCTACAACTGAAAATCTTATTCATTCGGTGCGACCCTTGTAACCTAAATTGGTTTGAAATAACTGTGAATGACGGCACAAGCCAAGATGTGCAAATTGAACATTTCAGCACAGACAAACTGTAATACAAAATGTTGTGCTTGTGAGACATTACACAGATATGTAACCACCTCTTGAAAAATTTAAAACATGTTTGTTGTATGACACTAACAATATTTTGAGCTATTAGTTACCAAAACATTTTTCTTTGTATGTTACTTTCTAGTGCTCCATGCTACTAATGATATGCTACTGAAGTCACACGCAGGCACGAAGTTTTCAAGTCCGTTTACTTGGTTACGCTGTCTTGATATTGCCCGTGAATGCAAACGCACTGCCAAATTAGGTTATTATCCGCAGGGAACCCACCGAATGCACTGGCTACTGTATCGAAAGCCACACAAATTGCCATCGCAACTCTCCCAAACCGTGTCTACCTTGCACCAATCACGGTTATAAAAGTGGTGATGCCAGTGAAATCACCCTCGATACTTGTTAATTAGCCCCTCATTATCACCATCGATGATAATAGAACGTCCTTTGCTTTCACTAAAAAATAATTAACTAACATTAAAATAACCTGTTATATTTTACATTCAATCTGCAGACATTAGACAGTGAATGTTCAATTGATGATATATGATAATCTCCCCTTTGAATGTCCGTAACGCATATGCTTTTTTTTTAATCGTTTGTACGAAGTATTCCTCTAAGTATAGCAACAGATAAGTCAACTCTAAACATGGAACAGGTATTTGAAATGAACAAAGGATGTCATTTCCTTCCTAAGAATCACAGAAAGGTCATAAGATTTTGCAAGTATTGATAAAGAAGAACTTGAAATTAACTTCATGTGTTGTTTCTTTGGTTAAAAATTAGATTATTTTACGATGCACCACTGACAGTGTTTTCGAAAACTTGGAGAGTGATGAGAAGTACTTGTTGTCACCCACTAAGTAGAGAGATATAGAGGGAACAATAGGCGCCTTGGAAAACTAAATTATTTATATAACCTCCGGGATATGAGTGTTTGTTTGAAGTATTTTTGTCTTGTATTTTAGATAACCTGAATTGTGTTTCTACTTTGCAGGAGGAAACGCGGTGTATTGCTATCAGACATATTGTGATTTTCAATGGAATTTATTTTAATGTAACTGTGGTGTGTTAACGTTTAAGCTCTTATCAGTAACGTAAATAACGAAACTTATAAGCGTTTAGGGAGTTATTTCCTGGTGAATTGAGGACATGTTTTTGTTGCAGTCAAACTACATTTGTTTACATGGACCTTGTAGTCTGTTGTATCGTGTGATAGCCATTGTTCCTTGAAAAGCACCGACGTAAATAATGCAACATTCGTGGACATTCTTTGTCGCTGAAGAGAAAGTATAAACCCATAAAAAAAAGGAACTTATGTAACTGTCAAAATTCAGATCTTTATTGTATGAGATCCTGTTTGACATTCGGTAAGTTTCCAAGCTATGAGGATACGTTGGAAAACCGCCACGCCTAGCTATTGTGTGGCGTGGAAGTTGCGTCAATTGTTCTTACTTCTACGAAGTATTGCACTTTTCGCAGAAACCTTATCAAGGTCTGAAGAATGCATCGTCATAGCGAATTACACGTTGAATAATAACGCCTTCTCAATAATCACGGTGGGAAGATCTGCAGTATCTGCCCAAGGCCCGACATGACTAACTCGTTGGCAACGATGCGTGCAATTTCTTTCCCGCAGTATGTGGAATTATCCAAGTACTTCCGGTTTTCATCCGGTTCCGTTTCTTCGCAAGCACATTTAAATGTTATATATATATATATATATATATTTCACCTTTGCTGTAGTAATATAATAGCAAAATTATTTAAATGATTCGCATCAGAAAATTCATTAAACGTGTACCTGAAGAAAGGCATGAATTTTTATTTTTGATATGTACGTATATCGAGCACTACTACGTTAGCGCAGAGACTATCATTCTCTCACCGTGTAGAATGGATTGACATATTCCGTCATGTATATCATTCACAGGACAGTCACTTTTAAGGACGGAGCAATAATGCTCAGTTACTTTTCTTTTGGTAGTCTACTATCCGAGGGTTTATGTTACTACCGTTTTCTGCAGACAAACAAACTGAGTTTCTGTCGGTTTTTAACTTGGGTTACCAGGTTTGAAGAACACTGATGTCTTGTTACATATGAGTTAACTGGTTAACACCTCGTCGACCGCGGAGACATTAGAGACGGGATGGTAATCTCGGAGTACCGGGGATGGACATGGAATCCATTCATGGTATGTAATGAAGTATTCGCCTGTAGCGATAAAGGAAAACCATAAAGAGCCGAAATCAAGATTACTCTGTCGGGAATCGACCCCGGGTCCTCACGAATGTGAGTCTGCTGTATTGTCAAAGCACCTCCTCGCTCGGTATATACACACTGATGCTACGCTAATTACGTATCTTCGTCATACGAAATCAGTTTTTTGAAAAGCACTAATTGCAAATATCTGCTTGTCAAATTACCGAATTTTATTCCAAAAAATTATTAAGTGAATTAATATATATTAACTGTAAGTAACTAATATTTAAGAAAAAGTCAACTGCACCTACACCCGTGTTCATGGAACACCTGTCCGTAGACTTGTGACCACAAAATCACCAGGAAACCTGAACGAAATTTGGTAGCCTTTTTAAGGTGTAACGCTAAAAGTACATTGTTCTTTTTTTTTTGCTCCGAAGCAAACCAAGATATTAAACAGCGAGGAACTTTGAATAGTTCGTGTGAGAAATTGAGCCAGAAGTTCTATGGAATGGAGATTGAAAATTACTTGCGACAACTTCTAGAGAGAGCAGTCAACCTGAAATGACCACACTGCTTCCCGAATGGGAAATATATACGCTACCTCATGACTAAACAGACTCAGGTAGTAAAGTTCTACGTGAAGCCTACTATTTGTCTCCTGAAGCATACTGTAAGCATTACTGCTGATATTTAATTGTAGGAATTCTTGAGATTTGTTACGCATGTAATGATGAAGATGTACAGTAGTAACGTACGTTTTTAATGCGTTCCTCCTACTAGTTCTGCGGCATTAAATCTGATACGGTAAGAAAAAGTACTTTTTCAGAATATCCCATGATACAGCACATAAAAATGTGTCACAGAGACAAAATATTTAGAAAAATGGTATGATTTAATTTTATTTAACAATAAATTACCTTAAATACTATGAAATATTTTACTCATCAATGAATCTTTTTCAAACAAAAATCCACGTAATTTGCAGTCATGTTTACATAGCTCATTCTCGAAACGCCTTCACCTGAAATGTTATAGAGTTGATTATGATTACAGATACACTGTCGAAAACTTTTAGCAAATTTGTCACATCAGTGAATAAGTGCAATACTAAAGTGAAGATGGTAAACAATGTTTCACTTGCACCTTTCATATCTCTCCTTACACACTTGTTGAGTAAATAGTAAATTGCATATCGAAATTACCACTGTGCCATATTACTGTAACGTTCAATTTTTCTTTCTCTGCGGGCTGATAGACGGTAAATCTCCATTACTATTCACGTGTCAAGAACTTTCGCGTACCATTATTTGCTTCGTGTGAAAACCGCTGTAATAAGAGAACGACCAACCGACAAGTAACATATTATCCGAAATTTTTGGTAAGTTCAAACTTATCTATAGCCCCTACATTTATACATCCATGAATTGAAAACAGAACGTTATTCATCTCAAACTTATTTTAAAAAACATCTCGTGAAAAAATTGTCCCCGAGTGTAAATGAATATGTGATGTACAGGCTGGTTGCTGAATAACGGGTGAGCTAGTAGCACATGAAATCCAATGGAAAACATGTTTTATTATAAGTACATGACGTTTATTTCGAACAGTTCGGACCAAGTGAGGTGACGCAGTGGTTAAACGTTGGACTCACATTCGAGAGGACTGGGGTTCGAATTCCTTCCTCACTCCCTCTTTCCTGAGCGACTTGCTCCGTCTCTAGTGACCTGCCTGTCAACGAGAGCGTACAGTAACTGTGTCCGGATGGCAGACGTCGATGGCATGAGGTTGCGTAATGCTTGACACACAATACATCAATCTTCCTTTAATAAGGTTTGTCTTGGTCAACCAGAACCTACCCATCGAAGCACTTGGCATTGTGTAACAAAGTTACTCGTCATTCTGAAAGAAGGAGGTACCAATAATAGTAAAAAAAAATACACCTTATTTTAAACTTCGACGTTAACTACCGAGTGTGGTTGAATATATAAACTGTGTTTATTACTTACATGGCTATATGTAATTTAAAAAGTATTTAATAGATAAAAATGGCTGAAAGAAAAAAGTAACTAGGNCAGTAACTGTGTCCGGATGGCAGACGTCGATGGCATGAGGTTGCGTAATGCTTGACACACAATACATCAATCTTCCTTTAATAAGGTTTGTCTTGGTCAACCAGAACCTACCCATCGAAGCACTTGGCATTGTGTAACAAAGTTACTCGTCATTCTGAAAGAAGGAGGTACCAATAATAGTAAAAAAAAAAAATACACTTTATTTTAAACTTCGACGTTAACTACCGAGTGCGGTTGAATATATAAACTGTGTTTATTACTTACATGGCTATATGTAATTTAAAAAGTATTTAATAGATCAAAATGGCTGAAAGAAAAAAGTAACTAGGGTGTCAAAAGTGCTCACTTTAGCGTGAACAGCCTATATAAAGTTTTATACCTAATTTTTAATAACGTATCATTGCCCAAAGTTTGTAATTGTAGGTCAGGATAATCCAGTATTGTGTTTCTGGCCACGGGCTAGACAGTAAAAAATGTTATAGAATGGAGGTCGATAGTGTTAGTGAAACTACAGAGGTTTTTGCGAATTATACAGAATATTTTAGTGAATTTCACCAAGTTTTTTACATTTACAAAAGCAGTGATTTTATTGCTATATAAAAATGCTGGCATTCCATAAACTGCTCTTTTAATGACTGTATGTGTCGAGTACTGAAAAATGTTATATCATTGAACAATAATACGCCTTTTAAAAGATAAAGCTATGTACTAATCTTAGAAAATAAGTTTTGACCGGCATACGTGAGAAGATAGCGCAGATTATCTTTTAATCACACCAACCGAAAACTTTAAAAAATAAATACAAATGTTATCTCAAATGCCATATTTTGAACGATACGTGAGCGAAAAACGAAAGCGATCGCTGTATTATAAACGTTCAAAGAGTCATATGCTAGACGTGAATCCGAGTGAGCTGCAATTACGAAAGATGACTACACCTTGTTGTATTGTGCAGCACTAAAGGGACACACTAGTAAATAAGTAATAGTGTACTGTGACTANATGTACTAATCTTAGAAAATAAGTTTTGACCGGCATACGTGAGAAGATAGCGCAGATTATCTTTTAATCACACCAACCGAAAACTTTAAAAAATAAATACAAATGTTATCTCAAATGCCATATTTTGAACGATACGTGAGCGAAAAACGAAAGCGATCGCTGTATTATAAACGTCCAAAGAGTCATATGCTAGACGTGAATCCGAGTGAGCTGCAATTACGAAAGATGACTACACCTTGTTGTATTGTGCAGCACTAAAGGGACACACTAGTAAATAAGTAATAGTGTACTGTTACTACAAAATGAAAACAAGACAGATAATGTACTCTAAATCGGATTCAGTGGGAATTTCACTGTTCATAACAGTTANGACTACAAAATGAAAACAAGACAGATAATGTACTCTAAATCGGATTCAGTGGGAATTTCACTGTTCATAACAGTTAATAGCACCTGATTTATTCAAGTCACTTCAGTCAATTTACCTAATGAATGAATAATTTAAAAATTCCATTTTTGCTTCAATATTGCTTAAGTGATATTTTCCACTAATTCATCAACCATTTTATTTTATGTTTTTTTGGTGATTTGTTATTTGACTGATGGATCAGTTAAACAGGGGGTATAAAATGAAATAACATTGCATAAAAAAATAAAACCCACACATTTTCCAATATGAATATTGTCTTTTATAATGTTTTTTTACGAGACAGCATTAACATTCAGTGTGTTATTTCGTTTTTTTGTTTGATTTAGTTTTTACGTATGCATCACAGCGCTCGGTTTGAAGGTTTAAAGTACATTAAATGTAGCGAAGTGAGTGCATTCATACATACTATTTGTTTCAACAGTCCTAAAGTTACCAGTTTAATTAAAAACGAAAAGGAAGGACACAAAATTTAAAGTTACATATTTTCGAATATGAATAAAATACTTATATTTTATCCCCCATAGACAATGTCTACTTGGCAACTCGATTACAGACCATTCACGGTTACTTCGCACTTTTCTGAAGCCCTGCTAAAGTTCTACTTTGGTTACCGATTACGTATATTTCTACTACATGTAAACGTAAACACTGCCATGTGNAAGCCCTGCTAAAGTTCTACTTTGGTTACCGATTACGTATATTTCTACTACATGTAAACGTAAACACTGCCATGTGACTACGTTTAAATTGTCAAATGTTTGCTTAATGTTTTCAGCCCTTCCAAGAATACTGTCAAATTTAAAAAACCATTTTGTACGAATGTTCACAATTTAGGCCTATAACCATATTTAGGTCAGTTTTATGACTTTTTTTAACNAAAAAACCATTTTGTACGAATGTTCACAATTTAGGCCTATAACCATATTTAGGTCAGTTTTATGACTTTTTTTAACAATGTCTATGTTGACGATAGTTATTACACTTATTATTTTACATTGTTAACATATTTGTTATGCACAACATAGAACATTACACGTAATATATGTTAATAATTTGCCGCGACTGTGTTTAACCCTGTTACAACAGCAGAGGGAAGAATTGTAGTAGTTAACCTCTTATTATTGATGTGTGTTGGGTTATTCAGTTGGAATAAATATTAAAACGAAGGAACAACCAGTCCAACAAAAATACACAGGAAATTCAAGCACGCAACTCGTGTCACTTATTTATTGTACGTACCAACGACAAACCTAAAATATAGTGGTGAACATGCACAAAAATAGGCCTACCGTAACTTTCATTCCGCTCATATTTCAATGAATTGGTAGTTATTGTTTTCTAGGTTCATTTCATTATTTATTTTAATTTATCTGGCCATGCTTAGTATTTTGTTGGGATGTGGCAAACATTCAAATCACAGCAACATAAGCACGTTACACTATTGTGTTTCAAACACCTTGGGCAAGGTTACAACGTTGTGATAAACAGACATGACTTCAAAACAATTAATTTCTTCTTAAAACAGTATACCGTTAAAACGTATAAATTTCACACGTCCGATATTTGCAATCACACACACACNTTAATTTCTTCTTAAAACAGTATACCGTTAAAACGTATAAATTTCACACGTCCGATATTTGCAATCACACACACACACTGGTCCAATGTAACGTAATGGTAACAATACTCTTTCACAGACACAGCGGTCACGACGCACTTTACAGTGTATTTATTCCTGCCGCGAAAAAAACTGATTTATCACAACATCGTAACTTGCCTAGGTAGGTTTAAAAAACACGAGTACGAACTTGACGCTTCGTTCAGAAACACGTCCTGTCATGTCGGCGTCGCCAGTCGCCACTTCTGCCAACTTCGGATTTGTAACCGTCCCGCCATCACATCTAGATATACTATAACAAGTATTCAAACAATAAAATCTCGTTTCAGTTGCTAATTACAAATTCAAAACTCATTATTTTTGCTGTAATAAGTATGACATATGCTAAAATTGAAAACATGTATAAATTTACTGCTACTGCAGGCGGTGCGAAACTTCCCGAGAGAGAGATAAAGAGATAGAGAGAAAGAGAGAGAGAGAGAGAGAGAGCGGCAAGCTTCGCTCCGTCTATTGAATTTTCTCCCTCGGACGAAAAAAAACACCATGTCACTAAGGCCTACGCACGGTCACTTGCGCTGATAATTTTAACTGTAACAATGAAATATGTTTCCTTCAGTGCTACCTAAAAATGCAAATATATCATTAGGAAACGTTTAATTTACAAATAGCGTACCAAAAAACTAGGTTAAAACCATATTTTAACTGTGAACTATTTCTTACTAGTCATCATTGCCAAAACATGGCTGCTTTCATTGTTTTTAATTCGTATTTAATACGAAATAATAATTAAAATTTATAGAAGATACTAAGAAGTTTCATTAATTCAAGAATACAGTACTTTAAAGTTAATCACAGTGTTATATATTTGTGGAATACAAGTTATTGAAAAAAGCAGGTTGACATGTTACGCCAAGCGTGCTTTTTCAAAGTTTCGTTTCGAAACATCCGAAGAAACCGTGAATGGGCAATAGTAAGGTAATTGTATGGAAGCCTAATTATGTATATTTGAATCCTGAAACCCCAATTTTTTTTTTCTGTTTCACTTTTTTCAAATTACTTTAAATTGGCACAATGTAAACAAGGACGATCGGAAATATGTTTATTTCCCGTAATGGTTTGGCTAAATACAATAAAAACAATATTTAATTCGCCGCACGTAGTAAGCTGTCACTTATTCAATCAGTGAAATTGTTTCAGTGATTTTCCATTGATTAGAATTTAGAGTTTACTGTAGTAAACGAATGTACTGAAACTTTACAAACTCCTACATTTAGACAAGAAAGAGCAGTGATCACACTGGCTGCGCGAACTGTTCCAAGGTCCAGCCACGCGCTTCAAGACAAGAACAAAGTTCCCGGTGGAACCGGCGCTTTCCTCACCAAACCTCCCCTCCTGGTGGCCGATACCTATTAAAAGGTCATACCAGGAGCGCTTCTTTCTACTGTACGTTAACTCCCGCAAACAAAAGCTAGATAAGCTCTTTTGTTTCGCAGGGCGCCACCGGGAACTTTAAATTTTGAGTCCGTCATACTGGTCCGAAAATAATTAAAAAAATAAAAAAAAACACAAAAGCTAAATACTTACAACACAATACATTTAAACACTACCACGCTTGCGCTTCTCCTACACACGAAAAGTTAAGTATGACGGCATTCCCTTAGCATATTCTTGGCCCAGTGCAACCAGGCTGTACCAAGATAAGACCGTGCGTTGCCTACGTATCAGACCACGCATCGTCTGTTTTGAAATGTTCGCATCAATTTCTAGAGAACGGCTCATCTGAGAGTGTGCCAACAAGATAATCTTTTCTGTTTATGCAGGCGTGCTGTTTCATAGTTTGTCTCCCACAAATCGTTTACAGCTTACTGTTAAAGGTTTATTTAAACACAGAGTAGCAACACCCATTTAATTAGTGAAGGGGAATGATATTACCAACCACGTTTTCAGAGGTGTAAGATCTTCGTATTACAAAAAAAACTATTCACCGGTTTTTAGCCAAATCGCCAGTACTTCCTGATATCATTATCTAAAAGCATTCCAGAACTCGACTTTTGCGGGAGCTGAACTCCTTGAATAATCACTTAAGCTGAAAGTGGTGCATACGTTTTCGATTAATATTTTTTTAAGGAACAACCTGCCGGAGTTTGTCGGTGTTGTTCAAAAACATCTTTTATATTATCACAGAGATAAGAGGTTCCGAACTATTTTTTTAAATTACGAAGTGTTCTAATTAGCGTAACTATATACATTCTATCTTGATATCAAATAATATCACGAATTCCGCAGGTGTGTGCTGACGTGGAACTGTATCCCCGCGCGGGTGCAGCAGGCCACGTGATCCGGCAGTTAGCATGGCAGTAGTTCCTGTACGGCCCACAGCTCTGCTGCGCTAATTGTCGCTCGCACACGCCGACTACCCAAGGTCGTTCGCGGACGTCTACTGCTTGTGAATCACCCACGCCGTGACTCAAGGTAAAATAACCGCGCCAATTATCACATGCTCAACCTCGCACTGTGAGAAATGCCTGACACTCCAGTTCCGTTACCGCGACTTAACTCGTCGCCTTTCCGCTCATCTGCTCGGAGGAAAGGATATTCTGATATGCACTGTTCGCGGTACACTGAGTACTTTCAAAAGCCCTGATTATGATGTTCTTTTCTGATTGCATTGTATCCACCATGTGTACCTTTAACATTGCCATAAACCTGATTACTTTATTCGTTCGCCACCCAAGGAAACTGTGGAATAATTAAGCATGTATATGTATTACTTATAAGCAAATCTTTACTATAATGTGANTTAATTTCTTCTTAAAACAGTATACCGTTAAAACGTATAAATTTCACACGTCCGATATTTGCAATCACACACACACTGGTCCAATGTAACGTAATGGTAACAATACTCTTTCACAGACACAGCGGTCACGACGCACTTTACAGTGTATTTATTCCTGCCGCGAAAAAAACTGATTTATCACAACATCGTAACTTACCTAGGTAGGTTTAAAAAACACGAGTACGAACTTGGCGCTTCGTTCAGAAACACGTCCTAACATGTCAGCGTCGCCAGTCGCCACTTCTGCCAACTTCGGATTTGTAACTGTCCCGCCATCACATCTAGATATACTATAACAAGTATTCAAACAATAAAATCTCGTTTCAGTTGTTAATTACAAATTCAAAACTCATTATTTTTGCTGTAATAAGTATGACATATGCTAAAATTGAAAACATGTATAAATTTCCTGCTACTACAGGCGGTGCGAAACTTCCCGAGAGAGAGATAAAGATATAGAGAGAAAGAGAGAGAGAGAGCGACAAGCTTCGCTCCGCCTATTGAATTTTCTCCCTCGGACGAAAAAAAACACCATGTCACTAAGGCCTACGCACGGTCACTTGCGCTGATGATTTTAACGGTAACAATGAAATATGTTTCCTTCAGTGCTACCTAAAAATGCAAATATATCATCAGGAAACGTTTAATTTACAAATAGCGTACCAAAAAACTAGGTTAAAACCATATTTTAACTGTGAACTATTTCTTACTAGTCATCATTGCCAAAACATGGCTGCTTTCATTGTTTTTAATTCGTATTTAATACGAAATAATAATTAAAATTTATAGAAGATACTAAGAAGTTTCATTAATTCAAGAATACAGTACTTTAAAGTTAATCACAGTGTTATATATTTGTGGCATACAAGTTATTGAAAAAAACAGGTTGACATGTTACGCCAGGGGTGCTTTTTCAAAAGTTCGTTTCAAAACATCCGAAGAAACCGTGAATGGACAATGGTAAGGTAACGGTCTGAAAGCCTAGTTACGTGGATTCGAATCCTGAAACCCCAATTTTTTTTTCTGTTTCACTTTTTCAAATTACTTTACATTGGCACAATGTAAACAAGGACGATAGGAAATATGTTTATTCCTCGTAATGGTTTCGCTAAATACAATAAAAACAATATTTAATTCGCCGCACGTAGTTAGCTGTCACTTATTCAATAAGTGAAATTGTTTCAGTGATTTTCCATCGATCACAAGTATAGCCATTTTCACTGATTTGAGTAGTTGAATTTCACTGCCACTCAGTGGTTTTCCATTGATTAGAATTTAGAGTTTACTGTAGTAAACGAATGTACTGAAACATTACAAACTCCTACATTTAGACAAGAAAGAGCAGTAATCGCACTGGCTGCACGAACTGTTCCAAGGTCCAGCCACGCGCTTCAAGACAAGTACAGTGCGTTGACTACCTATCAGACCACGCATCGTCTGTTTTGAAATGTCTGCATCAATTTCTAGAGAACGGCTCATCTGAGAGTGTGCCGACAAGATAACCTTTTCTGTTTATGCAGGCGTGCTGTTTCATAGTTTGTCTCCCACAAATCGTTTACAGCTTACTGTTAAAGGTTTATTCAAACACAGAGTAGTAACACCCATTTAATTAGTGAAGGGGAATAATATTACAACCCGCGTTTTCAGAGATGTAAGATCTTCGTATAACAAAAAACTATTCACCTTTTTTTAGCCTAATCGCCAGTACTTCCTGATATCTTTATCTAAAAGCATTCCAGAACTCGACTTTTGCGGGAGCTGAACTCCTTGAATAATCAATTAAGCGGAAAGTGGTGCATGCGTTTTCGATTAATATTTTTTTAAGGAACAACCTCTCGGAGTTTGTCGATGTTGTTCATAAACATATTGTATATTATCACAGAGCTAAGAGGTTCCGAACAATTTTTTTTAAATTACGAAGTGTTCTAATTAGCGTAACTATATACATTCTATCTTGATATCAAATAATATCGCGAATTCCGCAGGTGTGTGCTGACGTGGAACTGTATCCCCGCGCGGGTGCAGCAGACCACGTGATCCGGCAGTTAGCATGGCAGTAGTTCCTGTAAGGCCCGCAGCTCCGCTGCGCTAATTGTCGCTCGCACACGCCGACTACCCAAGGTCGTTCGCGGACGTCTACTGCTTGTGAATCACCCACGCCGTGACTCAAGGTAAAATAACAGCGCCAATTATCACCTGCTCAACCTCGCACTGTGAGAAATGCCTGACACTCCAGTTCCGTTACCGCGACTTAACTCGTCGCCTTTCCGCTCATCTGCTCGGAGGAAAGGATATTCTGATATACACTGTTCGCGGTAAACTGAGTACTTTCAAAAGCCCTGATTATGATGTTCTTCTCTGATTGCATTGTATCCACCATGTGTACCTTTAACATTGCCTTAAACCTGATTACTTTATTCGTTCGCCACCCAAGGAAACTGTGGAATAATTAAGCATGTATATGTATTACTTATAAGCAAATCTTTACTATAATGTGAATAAAACACAAAACACTAACGTCACTGGAAATAAATACAAATTTTACGCTATCAATACAACGCCGAGTCTTGGCACTATTTTTATTTCTTCGCTGGCAACTTAACTGAGAGCCCACGTGGTAATATGCACTGCAACATATATAAGGTTACGGGCAGTGATTTTTCTCCGAAAGATAATTTCAGATGTTCTCACCTTGCCATGAGCAGCCTATACACTTCCATAGTTCTTCCATAACACCTTGAATGTCTATAAATGAAATAGCTTGCAAAATAACGAACAAGATGTTTCTAAATTCCTGTTTGAAACTCCTAGCTTCTNCTATCAATACAACGCCGAGTCTTGGCACTATTTTTATTTCTTCGCTGGCAACTTAACTGAGAGCCCACGTGGTAATGTGCACTGCAACATATATGAGATTACGGCCAGTGATTTTTCTCCGAAAGATAATTTCAGATGTTCTCACCTTGCCATGAGCAGCCTATACACTTCCATAGTTCTTCCATAACACCTTGGATGTCTATAAATGAAATAGCTTGCAAAATAACGAACAAGATGTTTCTAAATTCCTGTTTGAAACTCCTAGCTTCTGTAGAGGAGCTGTATGGATAATCTTCCGAATAATAACTCGTGTCCATTAAAATATCGTGCTACAAGAACAACAAAATCAAATATTATATTCAATAATGTAATAACTGTGATGTGATTTAATGCAATCTAATGAAATTAACCTAAGTAAACATAACATAATTATGAATTATATAATATAATCTAAGCCATCCTAAACAAAAATTAACTCAGTTTAGCGAACCTGTGCAGATTTCATCCAACATTACAAAAATTCAACCATCNCTTCCGAATAATAACTCGTGTCCATTAAAATATCGTGCTACAAGAACAACAAAATCAAATATTATATTCAATAATGCAATAATTGTGCTGTGATTTAATGCAATCTAATGAAATTAACCTAAGTAAACATAACATAATTATGCATTATATAATATAATCTAATCCATCCTAAACAAAAATTAACTCAGTTTAGCGAACCTGTGCAGATTTCATCCAACATTACAAAAATTCAACCATCATCAAAAAATGTTGTAATAACCCTTAACCTAATCCTTACAAAACATAGTAGAGGAAAACAGGTAGTTCTGGAGCAACTTGGTGCACCCTCTTCTGCTGGGTGAAAGAGAGTTACTGATGTGAATTCCAGGTTATATACAGTAATGTTTCCAATAATATGTGGTTCCCTTACTGGTCTACAGTTAAAGTTATTTGTTCGGGATTGCATCTCGGCCCACTACAAGAGCTGCTCATTTTGGCACCCGTCAGTTTTGTTACAAACAATGCACCTGCAAAGAATGCCCTGGTAAACTCGTTAAACAACAGGCAAACTTGATACATCAGTAGATGGATGTATTCGCTTTTTGGTACTGCTTGAGCAGTAGGTTTTATTTTGGTTATGAAATATAGGTTTATTTTTTANGATGGATGTATTCGCTTTTTGGTACTGCTTGAGCAGTAGGTTTTATTTTGGTTATGAAATATAGGTTTATTTTTTATTTATTTGTAGCGTGTTGGACTTCCGGATATTGGTTACTATTAAAAATATTACCTACTCAAGTCACTTCACAAGTCGTAGAAATTTCGTAATAGGAATTTAAGAGGAAATTGTAATTTTAATTGCAATAAATCCCTAATTAGGAGTGATAAATCTTACTCCACAGGAAACCTGAAACCTACCTTCGAAGTTAATATCAAGCTATTAAAATTGGGGTCAAAGCATTAAATAAAACATAGCCAGGTAAACGGTTCAAACAATTACTTTTATTTTCAGTTATCACAGAGACAGTAGTGGGTAAATATTCCCAAATATTTAAAATATGTGTTTGTAGCATAACTGGTTCACTGTTACATTAAGACTTTATAAAACAGCATTTACAAACTTTCCTAAGCGTGTCTTCATTGATCCTATATTGCTTCATGTAACCAGTGACTATTATACAAACAGTAGTAGTGAAAACGAATTAGTTATAGTATTAGCAGCAGTCGGATTATTAACACGTTTCTAAATAGAAAAATTCTTCCAACAAAATACGTCACGAACTTCAATCTGATTTATACATGCAACAGAAGGGGCTAGATTATTATGGGCCCTACGGAAAAAAAATCCAATAATCCACTATTAGGATATGCAGTCATACACTGCAAACAATATATATATATATATATATATANTATATATGCATAAAAAAATTACATAACTTTCTTGACTCTGTGTAACTTGCTTAACAAAAGTATCGTGTTGTCTAACTACTTCAGTAATTAGACCACCAATATTTCTGAAATTATTCCTTGTCAGTATCTTCTCCTTCTGTAGTGTTTTCGTGGCATGGTGGCCGAAGCAGGAAGCTGAGCTATGTCTGATGTTGTTTGTATTAACGTTTTATAAAAAANTGTTTTCGTGGCATGGTGGCCGAAGCAGGAAGCTGAGCTATGTCTGATGTTGTTTGTATTAACGTTTTATAAAAAAACGTCGTGTTCAAATTGGTGCCGAGGAAAATCCGTTTCATATTATTTTTATACAGAGTGGAATGGAAATTGTTGCAATTGTACGAAATAATGTTTACGATAATTTCAGTGTATCACTTGTACGCATAAGTACAATTAGCTAAGTCCATTGATATGTTAAATTTTACATCACGTGGAATGTTACACAGGAGGCACAAAGTTCAAACCAATCAAGTCTCTCAAAAGTGTTCAATTAGATGCGAACTACCGAAACCAAGTTCATCGACGTTGCACAAATCTTCGTAGTTATGGACAACGGCGAGGCAACCTTGGTTAATTTGATAAACTTATTGTTTACGCGCATATCACCCATCTCCACTTTTATACTATATATATATATATGATGCATTGTACCTTCTGCTCTTTTTAAAAGCTCCTGTGACAATTGGCATCCAACTAACACTGAATCCTGATATGTGTACAGAGAAATCCAGTGCGTGCTCTACACCGAGTTAATGTTATAATCAGTTGCCTCTCACTTGTTTAGTTTGTAAGCGCCAAAAGATTGCATTGAAAAGTGAACAATTTTGTGGCAGCAGAAAATTTAAGGCCATTGCCTACCGGTTGTCAGCTGTGAAATTTAAATAGGAAATCCCATGTTAAATAAATTTCGCCTCAGTGCGTTAATTTTAAAGATAGGCATTTCAAACAAAATGTATTCTTTGCGAATTTGTTTAAGGAAGATCCCTACGAGTATATATTTGCAATATAGATAGGCAGTATGCACTTTCTTGTAAAACATTAATTTTTAAAATTTTTTGTAAACACTCTTTACATTATCTGCACTCTAATAAATTATTCGCAAATTTACTATACAAGTGTATACGTAGAGCAAGACAGCGTAAATGATAAAGTTATTTCCCATACATTCATGCTAACTTTTCTACATTTGCTCAGGAAATAGTCAAATGCTTAAAAAACTTCCCAACTTTCTATAGTATCAACACTAAATAGTTCATATTTGAAGCCAGATGTGTGGTATTATTTCCTTTATATATGGGTGAAAAACTTCCAATTCAGTTCAGAAAGTTCAACGGAATTTTTTTTTTTTTTTTAGATTGTGTAAACATCTCCGCTGTAAGGAACTTCTAAAAAAATTCGTGAATAATATGTTTGAAAAGTCTATCATAGAAATTAACGCACTGAGACGAAAATTTCTTTATATCATATTTCCTATTTAAATATTTCATCTGCCAGCCGATAGGCAGTGCCCTTAAAAACCAACAGTTTTAATCAATTTCGTGGGTGCCAGCTGTTGCAAGGGGGTTAAAAAAAACCCTCAAAAATTAATGGCTAGAAGTTTGAAGTTGCGGTTGTGCAAATAACAATCAGTATCTAGTAGTCGGTAAAGTGTGGTTTACAAACAGCGGTAACAATAATAGCATTATTGTAGGAAGTGGAAATTAAATTTAGTTTGATATGAAAAATAAATGTCTAAGGAGTGCAGATATTTAATACTTATTTAAACTTCAGGAGTATTAAAATATAAAATGTCAAAAAACCCTTTATATGATATTCATACTAAATTAAAATTCTGTTCTTTTATCTCAGAATAATTGTAATACACTACATAAAATTGACGTATCAAAATATTTCATACAATTAATAGCAAAAATACCCAGCGTTGCCTGGGTACAAGATCGCAATGAGAGTGCACGACCCTATTTTAGAGGTTTCGTGCCCAATACGAGTCAGGAGATGCAAGAAGATGTTTTAGGTTTTCGGCCCAATTGGAGAGTCAAGCCCATTTTAGCCTACACAGTATTTTAAGTTGGGGCAGCCATACCAAATTTTGTTCAGATCCGTCAAACGGTGTAGAACTGTAGAGAGAACAAACATGTCTTCCATGCATACATACATACATGGGAACTTTGTATTATATATATGTATACTAAATCATTAGTTTATTTTCTTCGTACGTAGTATAACATTATACGTGTAAAGATTTAACTTTTGTCTTATTTTATTTTCTGTACAACCTTGTAAGTTACTTTTCTAAAATAACGAGATCTGATTTACATACAACTTACAGTTTAGCATTCGGCAGTTTAATGTCAAGTCAGAACACTGACGGCTGCTCGACAACTGACTGCACAATACTGAGTTGGCCCTCACAAAGATCTACGTGCATACGTATGTATACAACTGCCGACTGCCGGTGGCTGAATACACGGTCGCCGACTGCTCGTTCTGGAGTGTGCCTAGCATCTCCGTGTCGCTGATTCACTCCTTCTGCAAGTTTTTGTGATGATTGGAAAACTCGATTGCTGCCCTGGACAGTCATTAGAGGTGATAATAGCAACCCTGCTGGATCGCGAGTGTACCTGAGTGCAAGTGTCTCCTCGGTGACCGCGTGGAAAGGCACTGAAATCACACAACTGTACCAGCCTGGTGCACGTGTCTGGTCAACTGTCGTGTCAGTTGACGGTAAAATATTTTCAAAAAAATGTCCTAAACGTTAAGGGCACTTCCTACCGGCTGGCAGCTGGTAAATTTGAATAGGCAATCCCATGTTTAGGAAATTTCGCCCAAATGCGTCAATTTTTAAGATAGGTGTTTCAAACGAAATGTATTCTTCGCGAATTTTTTAGAAGATCCCTACGAACGTATATTTTCAATATAAATAGACAGTATGTAATTTTCGGTAAAACATAAATTTAAAAATCCCTTGCAAACAAGTTATACATGTTATGGGAACATCTCCGCTGTAGNTTATACATGTTATGGGAACATCTCCGCTGTAGGAAACTTCTAAATAATTCTTGAAGAATACGTGTTGTTTGAAACGTCTATCTATAAAATTAACCCACTGAGGCGAAATTTCGTTAACGTGGGATTTCCTATTTAAATTACGCAGCTGCGAGCTAGTAGGCAGTGCCCATAATTAAAGTTTTTAATCCTATACACAGGACTCTTGCTTGAACAAACGGGGAAAAGCTACCATAGATATTTGAAAAAGAAATCTTTATACGTGTTGCTTTCTCAACGAGCTAGTATACAATGGTGTGGTAAATTAGCGAAACATTTCTGTGTGTGTGTCTACGCTGATTGAGCTTATCTCAGTCTTTTGTGGTTAGACCCCCCTCGAAGATTATCTCAGGGAGGAAACAGGCGCTGTTGTGGGAGTCTCCTTGACAGAGGCCGAATGGCTTTCAGTTCGTCTGACAGTGCGATAGTTCACAGTTAGCTATAGAGCTTCAAGTACTAAAACTTTCCTTGAAACTGACTAAAATAAGCTACTTTTGGCAGGACCCGAATGTAGTCGGGGAAAACTGGAACAAGTTATTGTGCGTCAAATTGAATTTTATTTTATAATATGCCCACATATATTTCATTTAAAGATTTCAGTACAAACCACAGCAAGCTGTGAAAAATAAGCTTACTTTACGTAGAACAATATCCTGCAGCTTCGGGTCTAAGAGTGGACCAAATACTTAAAAATGCTTCAAGATTGGAAATTTGTGAACGAGTTATTCCAGATGTACATGGGTAATCATGCTCAAGAATGTTACTATCTGTAGTTCCTATGGAACTCTAGTCGACGTGGAAAATGCTGTGCGCATTACCTGCCCAACTGAAGAAGCTTTGCGCCATTGTTTCTGGAATTTATGACGCATGTTCTGCTTAATACGGATATCTGCAACGTACGCCGTTGCATATTTACTGCACATTATTTGGCACGAAGATTAGAGAGAATTTTGTATCAACCAATTTGTTCAAAACACGGCATCACGCCCAGATTCTTGGCGTAACGCTGCAAAACCTGCTTGTTTGTTTTTCTAGATAGACTTCCAAATTCAGATATATTTGAAATAATGTTGAGAAAACATTTTTGTCAAGTCATAAGTAATTCAAGCGAACAATTTTTAGAAATTAATTACATAACAAAATGTTTCAGTTATCAATTATCATAAAACGTGAAGGCTAAATACCGAGAAAATCAACTTGTGTCCTTAAAGTCGTTTTACACGACAGAACATTTAGTACATTCACTGCAGTATAAAAAAGGTTTTTTAAACGAGATAATTTGAAAAAAATATCCGTTAGCATAATTTAAACAGTTTATCAAATAAATACAGATGTTTCTATGCGGTTAACAAAGTGAATGTTAATAACTGTGCTGTAACAAGTTTTGTCGCACAAATGCAGAATAATATCAAAATAATTAGTAAACAGAAAGGATCTTTTATCAGGAAAAAAANACAAGTTTTGTCGCACAAATGCAGAATAATATCAAAATAATTAGTAAACAGAAAGGATCTTTTATCAGGAAAAAAATACTTCAGAGTTTTAATTAATATAAGAGCTCCAGCCGGACTCAAAAATGCTTAACAAGGAGGGAGTACNGAAAAAAATACTTCAGAGTTTTAATTAATATAAGAGCTCCAGCCGGACTCAAAAATGCTTAACAAGGAGGGAGTACAAGTCCTTTTGGAGGTCGTTTGTTTACCCTCTCCAGGATCGAAACAAGAAAACCTGACGTCTGAACCACTGGAGCTGACATTCATACTAAAGAGATGATCGCAGCTATAATTAGCCACTGACTTTATATCTCTGGAAACCAGCGAACATTTTAATAATTTACTGAAAAACTTTGATATAAGATACAATTTTTTTTACGAGGGGAGTTCGCGAGCATGAAGGCTAAAGGTGACGGGATGTTCAAAATCATATTATCCTTATCAGGTAGACTCTCAAAGCAGTGGATGCTGATTCCTCGATGTGTAAAGTACTGGCTATAAATATCCTTCGTATGCAATCACTGTAAAACATTTTTGGTCAACTTCCTAAACTGTAATGGAAGTTTTTAACAAATACACTGTATGGAAATAATAGCACACATCAAGCTGCATATACAGGAATGTTTNACTGTAATGGAAGTTTTTAACAAATACACTGTATGGAAATAATAGCACACATCAAGCTGCATATACAGGAATGTTTTGTGTCGCTACTATACAAAGTTGGGAGCTTACCTACGCATTTGACTGTTTCCTGAGCAAATGTAGGAAGGCTACAGGGAATGTATAGGAAGGAAAATAACCATTCCCGCTTTCTCACAAAGTGTATACCCTGGTAAGGTAAATTTCAAAATAATTTCTTAGAAAGCACTAAAGCGATCACGGTCACTGAACGANAAAGTGTATACCCTGGTAAGGTAAATTTCAAAATAATTTCTTAGAAAGCACTAAAGCGATCACGGTCACTGAACGAGTTAAGGTACGTCCCTAGTTTTCATACAGGCATCATTGTAATATTATGTTTCTTTTATAATTTAAAAAAAAAAATGTAAAAATTTTTTTTTGGGCAGAAATGAAAGGTGATATTTTGTTGCCAATTTATAAATTTGGTTATTGAAACATAAATGCGGTCGTTAAAAAGTGTCAAATTCAGAGTAAATCGCTGTAAGTATACCTCTGTTTGCGATATTTATCCTTCTGTGAAAAATTGTTTTAAACTGTTGCGACAATGCTGTATCTCTTTTGAACAGATTGCTGTCGTATTAAAACCTTATAGTCACCGCTTAAAATTCAGAGAAAACAGACCACGTGTGAAGATTGTTTACGCTATTTTCCATCGTCGTCACANTATAGTCACCGCTTAAAATTCAGAGAAAACAGACCACGTGTGAAGATTGTTTACGCTATTTTCCATCGTCGTCACAGTGCTTCCTTACGACCGGATGTGACGTTGAGGCATTTCAAAATTTTTTTACTTGGAAGGTCACTTTTAGAANTCACAGTGCTTCCTTACGACCGGATGTGACGTTGAGGCATTTCAAAATTTTTTTACTTGGAAGGTCACTTTTAGAAGTCTGTGACAATGCCGCGGCGCAGCATCAGCAACGTGACGTCAGAAACGAACAACCAATCACGTCGGGTATAGCTGATGTAGCTCTGTTCAATGAGTAACTTTACTCAGTTGTGTAACTTGCCATATTCACGCTGCCACCTTACCTTGACAACCAAAATTAATTGCAGTAGTGTTTGGCTTTTAAAAATATTATGGATCTTGACATGTTAACAGCATTTTACTATACAAACCAACTCGAGATATCTCAGGTTGAGTCTGAAGCAGACATATTCGCATGGTGTAAGTCAGATGTTACAGTATGCTGTTAACATTGTTTTAATTACGCGTCGGGNCAACTCGAGATATCTCAGGTTGAGTCTGAAGCAGACATATTCGCATGGTGTAAGTCAGATGTTACAGTATGCTGTTAACATTGTTTTAATTACGCGTCGGGGGTGCCTATTTACAAAAAAAAAGACGAAATTTCAGGTTTGGCGAGTCGTTTTTTTCGCATGATACAGTTCTTAGCGGGGTTTTAGACGTGAAAGTTGATGACAAGAATAATGCGTTTATCGCGCAGAATATCGCTATTTTCTTCTTCTGGCCGAACACTTCTCCGAGGCAGTGTGTGGTTGTGCATGCAAGGTCGTTTTCCAACATGGCGGCATTTTCAATTGCACCGCACTTACACAACGCGCTGGTCATTACGCGTGTGAACCTCTGGCTTCCCTGTCTGTTGTTTCCTAATGACTCGNTCTGTTGTTTCCTAATGACTCAGTTGCCAGAAATATGAGCAAGCGAAGTATTGCATTTCACTTCTGTGGAAACTCCAAAACAAAGGGCGAAGTCAAGGAGAAGGAAAAGATAAATATCAGGTGTTCAGACACCTTACTGGTTTTCAAAATGTTTCTGGTTTGCTTGACATGTATCTGTTCTCCAATACATTATATTTCATATTATATATTAATTACCACTGCGTTAATCCTTCAATGTCACAGATGAAGAGTACCAGCGTAAAGTAAATAGTGGTTAAAAATATATATTTCTGTATATACATTTAAACCCGCGACGTAGGTCACACTACAAAGGCCGGCAATTTGTATTTATCTAGAGATTATGTAGTTAAAATTTTTTCTATTTATTTACGAGTTACCCATAAAATCATATTTTAATACGATAACAGCCAATAGTTCACAAATTTTTCAGTGCCCTTTTTTAGGGAAAAAACTCAATAGGAAGCTCACCTCATTCGGAAACCGAACTTCAGCGATCCGTGTCCTCTCCCACTNTTTTTAGGGAAAAAACTCAATAGGAAGCTCACCTCATTCGGAAACCGAACTTCAGCGATCCGTGTCCTCTCCCACTTACATCGCCAGGTCAAATAAACTTGCATCATCTAACCGTAAGAACCTCCTTTGAAAACGACTTATGCTTCTGAGCTCTTCATGAAAAAATACTTGTTAAAATAGATGTACAAGTAACACACATTGTAATGGTAACTAACGGTTTAAAATCAAAATAAAGAACATAAGAGCATACATTATTGACAGCCATGTTAGAATGACAGTAGTGTGTTATTTTCCCTGAGAAAGTTCAGTATAAATATCTACACTCATGCACAGTTGAATGAGAGACACCTGCCGTATTGGCTAAATGGAGCTGTCGTCGCCTCGTTGAATGTAATACTGCCCAGCCACCTATGACTGGGAATGTTGTTGGACGTTACACTGACCGTCTGAGTAACAGTCGAGCGAATGTAATCTTGGCCAGGTCGTTGGGACCAGACGTATGGGGCACTCCATATCCAACGTCGTGTATGAGCTGGTATTTCCATTGTCTACAGTGTCAAGAGTATACCATGAGTTCTTGGGTTCGTATAAAACCACCACCGCCAGAGACAACAGCTGATGGCGTACAACGTATCTATTACACTGGTCGACGTCGGCTAGGTCAGTTGGTAACAGCGGGTAGATAGGCCACAATGCAGCAGATCACTCTCCAATTCAATACTGGACCACAAAGACTTGAGAGCAGCCATACTATCCAGAACCATCTCCTCGCTATGGGGTACAGAATCTACCGCCCCACTATGATTAACATGGGAGCGGGAACACCGCCATTGGACCCTCGTAGCACGGAAAATGGTCGCCTGAACGGATGAGTCGAGGTACACGTTGGTACACGCCGATGCAAGGGTACGAGTTCCTCGCGTCAGCAGGGTTTCCTGGTGCACATGTCACCGTCCCTCACCGGCGAACGATGCAGGGACCTACCGGCAGATCATATGCACCCATTTCTGCACCTACTCGTACATGACTCTGCTTGAGACCTGTACTTACAGCAAGACATTGAACCGGCTCACCGCTCCCGAATCGTGACAGAGTCGTTGGAAGAAATCTCGACGGACTTGGAGTTACTTGCCTGGCCCTCGAGGTCACCCGAACTCAGTCCTATTAAAAACATATGGAATGCCGTCGAGAGGGATGTTCGCGTCGTGGATCCTGGTCCGACCNACCCGAACTCAGTCCTATTAAAAACATATGGAATGCCGTCGAGAGGGATGTTCGCGTCGTGGATCCTGGTCCGACCTATCTCCGTACATTGCGGTAGACTGTGCAGCTCCCGACAGCTTCCGGTGCTTTGTGGAGCCTATGCACGTTACTAAGTAAGTATCGTTAATTCAACTGCTAATGAGTGTATAAGCAATGTCATTACCACGTGATGAAAGCTCTGAACAATTCGGTATTACAAATTATAGCCCATAAATATACACTGTGGGTATTTCGCAATGAGGAAACACTTGAAATTTTGGTGTCTCTTGCTTGTGCAATTTAATCTTCCGTGAAAGACACATTTTTTCAAATATCAGATAGTACAAATTAACGCCATGTCATCAGCAAATTCCAAAAGAAAATTTGNCCATGTCATCAGCAAATTCAAAAAGAAAATTTTGGCATATAAATAATTCAGCTTGTTTTATATATTAGTGTATTTCTGTAAAATAATGATATATTTCCTTATAGCGCCAGTTACTGATACATTGCTAGTAACTCTTTTAACTGAATACCTTATGCGGGAAAAATGGTGTATGTTACAGCTTCAGAGTGCTTTAAGGGGGTAATTAATGGTCTTTATTGCTTCACATTTATATGGCTACAGGAGATCGAAACGGTGATGATACATTCTATGGCATAACTCAAAAATCGAGCACTGCCAGAATTCACTGTATTAACTTATATGCTTAACCATCCAATGTCAAAACCGAAAACAATAACAAAACTTATTTTATCTTTGTGCCATTTTTATTTAAACTTTCGAAGTTTCAGACATTTCTTTTAAAGTGTTGTTCATCTTTCAATCAGCCAAAATAATAGTATTTTAAAAGAGCTTGTGTTCGAATTAATTTGCGAAACTCATTTATGAAGTATTAACGTGTGTGTTATCTTCACAATGTCTGCTCCCCGCGAGGCACCTGACTGCCACGATAAAAAAAAACACTCCACTGTTTGACGCGTGCGTCCCTAGTTTGATAAGAAAACTGGCTCAAGTAACGGTAAATAAAATAAGGTTCTAGTGGACACATACACCAGCAGGCCTATAATGTCCCGAAGTGCTGCGATACACAAAGCTTTCTTTTGCCAAATTTCTGCTGCTTCCACTTCGGTCAATAACATTTCCTTTAGTTTCTGGAACATTTATTGCTATAACGTCGGCAAGAATGTTATAGCAATTTACGTAATTTTCCATAAAAATATGCGACTCAAATGGCAGAAGACATTATAAAACAGTTACATTTTTTGCCATTTTGTTATGGCAATGTTTCTAATTCAACAGAAATTATTATATTTATACTCAGATTTCTTGAGCTAAACTTGCAAGTGGGGATTTACTGCAAGTATATACGTACAATAGTAGACCATCCTTAAATATAATTTATTATTTTCCACGACTAACAGCAATGCATGAAATATCAAATAAAATATTAATTAACTGTGCAGTGAAAAATATTATCCGATGTTGTGGATGCCACGTTTCTTATCACTATGTATACGCCACTAATTTCTCATGCAGGAGAGCCTTGACGTTCTTTTTTAGCCCTATTTTGCTCGCAAGTGCAAAGTTTAACGTTTCATAGGATGTTCGCTGCAAAATGAGCACTTTCGTAATCAATCTCTAAAAAAAAAAATTACACTTCCCGCTAGCTGCACGTATGCTACCGTGCACAATGNAAGCACTTTCGTAATCAATCTCTAAAAAAAAAAATTACACTTCCCGCTAGCTGCACGTATGCTACCGTGCACAATGTCATGCGGGCCCATAGTTCATTTGGCAGAAAATTAAATAGAATAGTTCTAGGTTTTACTGATGTATGTATAAGGTGTAGTCCATTCACTGTTACTTCCTACTTTTCTGAAGCCCTGCTGAAGATCTGCTTCCAGGATATTCCTCCGCTTCATGAAAACAAAGTTTAACCAGCCTAGAAAATTACACCAAAGGGACAAAGCCCCGCATTCGTGCGCACTCAGTGTAATAATATTTTGCATAAGAACTATTTCTTACAACGCATTACCAACCCACCTGTTTTCTCACTGTTTTAATTTATATTATTTACAAATGAAATATTGTAATTTATAGATAAAATATAAGTAAAATTTCAATTTAACAAAAATAAAGTACTTATATGTTAACAGAAGTATAAAATTTTTGTGATACATGGCATATTTAGGAAATAACCGAACACGTCATATATATGGTTATTTTTCAAAGGTTAGATTAAAAAGTGTGAATAAACCGGGAATAGACTATAATAAGATCTATGGTAATGTTAATGTTACGTACAGCGGAAGTAAACTAAATTATAAAGATAGTATATCTGAAACAGAACTTTCAAAAGTGCTTAGTTAACCACGAACGGCTTGTAATACAAAGTATACAGTCCCGACTCGAGTTAGCTCTGCGATAGCTTCCTTTTACCTCGAGGCGCCATCGTACGGCAAGCCGAAAAACTTAAGGGCATGTCCGATTTCTCTTCTAGTATACACATGGCCGTACTTGGCCCCGCCTTTGACGGCACCGAGTATAGAAAAGCGTGGTTCGATGGTTCGAATTCCCAGTAGAGTACACATACTGTTTACCCTGGCGAGTACACGAAATTACGTACTAGTTGGGTGTGTTCGCATACTTGTTGCAGTCGCCATATTTGTTTCGTTTTGAGTTGTAAACTTTTGTTAAGGTTATTAAGAACTTAATTTTGATAAATTGATAAGTTTTCATGAAATGTAATTTTATTGCAAGTAAACCGCTTTATTTTACATGTGCAATTTACTCCTGCTTTGTTGCTGTTGGTACATCAAACTCGCAAACGCATAGCAAAATGAAATAAACTCAGTTCCATGGCTTACCACACATAAGAGCCCAGGATATAATAATAAAAGATAACTTCTCAGCACCTATGGCTCATGAGTCGGGTTTATGTGTTTATTGACTGGGCCGACATAAGACAATCATCGTGTTAACCAACTCATTTTGCACTCAGAGTTACTACCAAAAATACAAGTTCTTTCTCACAGAAAACATTCTATCGATTTTTTTTTTATCTTTATGACGGTCTAGGCAATACAACGTGTAAAACTACAAGAAGTACAGTCTTAAATAAAAACCATTTATTTCACACTCTCGAGATAAGACTGAAAACCCTGATACTCCAAGACTTCAGTCATGATGAAATGTAATTAAATAAATATGACAAGTTAAATATACGCATACAGTGGCAAGCGAACACGTGTGAGATCTTTAAGGATACAAAATAGATTTGCCTTTAGGAATTTCTGACTAGTTACTCTTCATTTTGGCTGCAAAATGTCAATTTGCACTGCCTGGTAACGACCTTTTTATTCTTAATACGTGCATTTAAATTTTCATTGCACTCAGATTACTTCGTACTGTGATATAATGTAAATAATACTAGCAATGTCTGGCGACATTTTGTGTGATTCCTTCTTCCCCCATCCTCCCAGAAGAAAGGAAACTCCTCCTAACAAAAAGAAAATTGGGCAAATCTTATACATATTTTCAGTACTTCTTGTTTTTTCCCCTGGACACGGTATTACGGAATATCTCAAAAGACTTTAATTCATAAATTTTGAAAAAATCGTAATTTGAGATTGAAGGTTTTAGACGATCGCGATATACCGCAAAGAAAAACAACAAGAAGGTGAAGTGTGAACAAAGAGTGTCAGTTGACAGTTCAGATGTTTGGAAGGCGCTTAGCGACGAAATGAAGTAAGATAGAGATGGGTCAACGATGGAATGCAGAGGCGACAGGAATGGAAACGCACCGAGAAAACAATCTGTCTAACACCGCCAGAAATCAAATCCTAAACGTCTTGGTTGGAGAACGGTACTATGTGGTGTGTTAGAGAATATGTGGTATATCTGTCGCCGAAGGGTGGGTGAAGGTAGGGGAGGAGGGAGAGAGAGAGAGAGACTGGGTACTCACTGCAGTCACTTGGGTGGCGTGGTTGACGTTCGTGTCGTAGGCCCACTGCGCCAGCACGTTGTCGCTGCACCGCTTGGCCGACACCGTGTCCACCCTCTGCAGGAGATCGCGGATCTGCTGCATGGACGCCCTGGTCCTCGAGTCGTCGACAAAGTCCCTTCTCACCGAGTACTGCGGCTGCCGCGGCACGTAGCCCTGCAGCAGGTAGGGGTTGTTGTCTACGTCGCCGTAGTCGTCCTGGCACACGACGACGGCCGGCAGCAGCAGGAGGAGCAGGAGGGACGTCCCGACCCGCAAGTCGAGGGCCGCAGACCGAGGGCGGTTCGTGCGAGCCATGCCTTCTTGCACCGGCGCAACAAGTGCAACTGACTGACTGACTGCCTCGCCGTGCCTCTTCGCACCGACGTGCCAATCGCGACTGACCTCCNCTGACTGACTGCCTCGCCGTGCCTCTTCGCACCGACGTGCCAATCGCGACTGACCTCCTCGCCTCGCGCGCGCGCTATCAGCAGGGTTCCCACCCACGTACGCCAGCGACGACGTCGGAGCTAGAAGGACACCAACGTCATCCCAGGACGCGTGGCAGAACCCCCCCTGGCCCATTCCCTCCACCAGTTTCACAACCAAGCCTGGGAGGGGATGGGGCTCAGCGGAAACCTTGAAATGAACATATTTTGAATGCTGGGGGGACAAGCTCCCACGAGGCCCGCACAATGCCACCATGCGCGTTCTTGCCCAACGTGTTTACGTGCGGACTCCCAAGGGGTCCCCGCAAATTGCGTTAACGTTCTTTTGTGCGTCGCCGGCGGGCTGAAGCTTGACATATGAACTCGTCCGGTTATTTTTTTGCTCGGTCCGATGCTCCCTTTGCGAGGTTTGTGACTTCGCAGCTCGGGAATGTTGTAGGAAAATGTTACACGTAAACTCATTTAGAGCGCTCAGTACTACAATATCAACTCCCTTCACAATAAAAATTAGTCGACATTGTAAAATTTTACTTACAGCCACGTCTTAACCCTCTCCAGACCACACTATAAAACAAAGGTAAACAAAATTTTAGAAAAACATTATCAACCATTGGGTGTATTCAACATTTTTGGTGGCGCCATCTATCACAGGGTTTTATATTACTTAATCTTACAGTAATGGGAGTGTAAGAGCCTTAAATGAAAGCTTAGAACCAATTCTGGCAGGAAAACCGGCAGCTAATAACATACGTGAACGTTCCGTACAATCTATTAATAATACCACTTGGTAACTGCGGATATATTTCGTAGAGGTAGACTATAGTAAATAAACACTTGCTTTATGTCATCGCCGGTCTAGGAAACGTTAGTGAACAAGTTCTTGTTTTCCACTGAATTCTCTAGAACTATTTTAACTTCTTGTTTTTCACATCAAGAAATAAATTGCGCCACGATTGTTCTTTATAGCTCTCCGCATTCTTGGATACATTATAACGACTCATTATTGGTGGCTTCCTAGTACAGGGATTGTGTTTGAGTACTTTTGAAACTCGTGACCGCTAAGGAAGGCATAGACACGCCCGTTAAATACCACTTCACCTCTAAAGATGGAAGTGTATTACGTTTCTCTAAATTACAGTGTCAATTCTACATAAAAATTTGCATGCTAAAAATATGAAAACACCCGTTTAATCCGATTCCACTGTAAATTACACATGATCTTCAAATGCATTTTCGGGCCGCGGTTTTGTAGTGGTTAAACTACCCGCATCCCACCAAGGGAAACTGGGTTCGATTTCCGGCGAGGTTGCCCGGATTATCGCATGTGAGAATCATGCTGAAAGGTGCCGTTGGTCAGCGGGTTTTCTCAGGGATCTCCCGTTTTACCATCCCGCTGCATTTTAGCGCTGCTCCATAACGCGTTTCTCACTAACACTCAAGATCTCGATTTTAAGAGCCTCCCAAAAATCTTCACTGACTCACTCAACTGCACAGAAAAAGTCGAATGTTGTGGCAACAGTATTAAATTTTACTACAAAATTAATTTTTTGTTATATGTGAGCTGTCAGTAACTAACGTTGCTGTTAATATAATATAGCGTTAAGCTATTAAGGTTACTGTAGCATTAAGTACTTTTGTGACAAGATTACCTCCTTATTATACTGGCATAACATTAAGGTGGAGTTTATGTTGCGGCAAAATAAATTTTGTGTTGCGGCAAGACAACTCTTGTGTTGCATTGATGTTTATATTTGTGTTGATAAATTTTTTTTTATATTTTTTTTTTGCTTTAAATAAACATTGTAATGTAAAATAAATTAAGCACAATTGTTTTGTCACAAAAATAAATATTATTAACGAAAAAAAAAAGCATGACAGAAGGCAGGGGAATCGAACCTATGCTACGAACTCTAGCTGTACACGTCAGAAAAATGCCGTCACTGACTAGTAACATGCCGGAAAGCCGTTCGTGAATCAGCGCCTCCTAACTTACTCGTCAAGTGGCAGCCCAGCCAGCAGGGGATCACGCGAAGCACGAGGTAGCCAACCTCGCACATGGACTGGAACAGAGCTTTGCGAAGCCAATCGGCGAACGGGTCCACTTACATCAAAGGAACCACCACATTTCGTTTCTGTGTACTTATCTACTCTGTGGCTATTGCTTGGTGCTATTGGCAAAGGAATGTGTTTTGATCGTGTTGGGAGTAAAAATAACGCTCGAGAAGTGGCCTCCTTACCGCCAGCCAGTAGTTTCACCTGCACGGGGGAGAGCTGAAGTGTTCTGCTGTTGCTGTTTGAGTAGTCTGCGAGTGCTGTACGATTCTTTAAATTAACTGTCGTTAGATTAGTACGACTGCATTTAGCATAAGTCAAGGTCATCTGGCACAAATGTTTTTCCCCTCAGCTAATTTTTTTTATTCGTCTCGGTACAGAGTATTAAATTGCAAGATATTTTATCTTCATATTCGCCCGATGTCAGTGGCTTTCGACGGTGGGGGGCTGGAGGTAATGATTGTCAGCAGTCCTTCGTACTATAGTGAGAAGGAGGTTCGATCCGCGACTTAATAATCGTTTATTTGAACTAATGGTAAAACGTACATGCTATGTTCCGTGGCTGTACAATTTTTTTCTTATGATAAGCCGACTATGTATAATTTTAGCTGTAAAAAAGTTTAAGTGCTGTTTTTAAAGTGCTGCATTTACATTTGTTTCAAATAAATTCATGGATGAGTTTTTACAAAAATCCATGCCAATGGCTATACTAAGAATGTATCTACATATATTTAAAGTTCTTATATCATCAAAGCTTACGGATATTTGTATGTATCAAGGCACTGCGTACGACCATAAGAAAAAATGCATATTTGATGCTAAAATGAATAACATCTTCGATGTACACCTATTTGTCTTCGCCGTTTCTCCCTAACAGCGTAATATAAGCAGGGATAAAAATAAACGAATAACACAGAAGTTATTTGTATACTTTAACTTTATTTTACAGACTTGTAAAAAAATTATAATAGTTACACACTCAAACTCATTCTTCATTCGACAAATCAATTATGATTTGCTCCTATTGCAGATAGGTAGGTAGGTGTTTGTAGACATATTGCATTTCGTGTCGTGCATATGCGAGAAGTAATGCTTTAGGCATGTATGCAAGCTGGTATCTTTGTCGAGTGCTGCAAGTGATTTATCCTTTCCAAATGTCACGAAAGATGATGAAATTTTCTGACCACTTTAACAACATCCCATCATTTTCATTATGTCCACTCGACGAGAGGAAGAAGCTCTGGATTATTTGTAGTGGTACAAGCTGCTTTTATACACCGAAAATGGGTTAGCCACGGTGCTGGGTTTAGCAGAGGATTACAGGCACGTAATTATTAATTCCAAACAAGAATTGCTTATTATCTTTACCTATGCGCCAGTAGACATCAACCCTGTATACTTATGTCTCTAAGTTATAAAAATTAAGAATTAATTATATAAAATATTTAACTTATAAAAATATATTTGTACATAACATCGTATTCGAACAAGTTTTTTTAAATATTTACAACCGAGGACAGATCATGCACTATAGTTATGCTTGAAAAACTCGTCACTATATTTTAAGTATTCCTCTTTAATACAATGTGGCAACTGACACAGGGATGAAATTAATATACAATTCTGCCTTCATATTCGAATTTCTTTTAAAACATACTGGACTGTAGATACATCACACAATTTGTGTTTAAATTTTTTTCAATACATAACTTTTCTATAATTATATGGGTACTTAACATTTTATTCGTTAGTTTCTTAAAGTTAAACATGGCTGTAGACATATAATGTGCTATTGTAAACTTTAAAAACCTTTCATGAAAGGCTTATGGCTTGGTTGTCCAATCACCTTGATCAAGGTCAGGAGTAATACTTGTGATGTGAATTTGTTGACTATATCTTGAATGGGTGTAGGATGGCTTATAAGAAGGTTTAAGGTATAACTGACCACATAACCTTGATTGATTTCCGGAGCTGTACCTTTGATACTTATTTTACAGATATAAACTAAATGGTTCGAAATGGCGGCCAATTATGATAAGAAGGCTTGAAGCGTTACATCCATTATCACCTTAATCTAGGTTAAGAATGGTATCTGTGATGTCTGTAGCTTCAATGGATAGAAAATGGTAGTTAGCTATGCTTATAAGGAGCTTAAGGCATAATTGATCAAATAGCTCTGACCTGAATTGTATGGTTATAACTTCGAGGCATGTAAAATGGCGCCAATTTATGTAAAATGGCTTAAGGCATAATTCAATTTTCATCTTGGTGAGACTTGTACTGGTCTTATATGTTCTTATTGCCATGTGTCTAAATCCAGCAGTCGTTGAATGATGCACAGCTGTGCCTATAAGTTCGTGCATGTCGGACATATACATAATGCACTTAAAACACGACCTAAGGTAAGACTCAGGCTCATTACATTATTACTTCAAAAAAACCTACGATCATGCTTATGCATACTTAAGTCAATATGGCGTTGAACATATACGAATAATCAAAGTTTATAGGATCACATCAGCATTCGACTCGAAAACACGAGCCCGAAAATATATAACACTTGGTATATTTACGTACACAATTCTATACTTATAAAAATCAATATGGTGCTGATTATTGTCTTATAATCACATATTCTGACATAATATACGAATAATAGTAGCTAAATTAAAAGATTACTTGGCATGGTTATGCATATGAAACATCTCATTGCTAATATGTTATATTTTATGAGTGAACTATCCTTCCCAACATGAGCGGCCATCTCACTCTTGTTACATATTTCCTCGCATCTCGAATAGTCATATCTATACTATTCCTCATTTATATTAATAAAAATGTCACAGTTTTAATTATAATTATAACAAATTTGAATAATATGTAGTTACTAATTTGTTCTATCACTGCGAATGAGGCTTATCAAAGCAAAGTATATCTCCTTTTAGGTACATGAAAAATAAGTTATCTGGTGAATTTACTTTATTCATGTTTGTCATATTTAAATACAACTTTATATGCTACTTTGCTAGACTGAATATTCAAGTTTTCTTTAATTTTGGTTTGTTTTTTAAATATGTGACTCGCATATAACTATTTTCTATTTGATTCATATATTTCATTCCCACAGAAAATAGTCTACTATCAAATAAGATTTTATACATGAGCAATTCTTTTTACCGGTTTCATATTCATCCTTACAAGTTAATTTTCTAGACTGATTATCACTTTTGTATGTTTCAAAATCTGTTTCCACATAGTTGATTATCTTTCTATATAATTTTCTTAACAGTTAAGATATAGTTTCTAAAAGGAAATTAAACATTTAATGTAAAAATTTTTTATTTCAAAACTTGTTTTAAAAAATTGAGGTTTTGGAAGTAATCGCTCACCATATAGGTAAATACAATTTTTCTGCATAGTCAAGGAATAATGTTATTGTAACCAAAAACGGAGATTTTTTGGAAATGTAACTTATCATTTTCACATTTTTTATTGCATTATAAGTTACAGTTTGCATCTTCACTAAATAATACAGAAATACAATCGTGAAATAGTATATAAAGAGACATGAATATGAAATTTCATCAAAGACAAATTATAAATTTGCTTCAAACATACATAACATTTCATCATATTAACGTTTAATTGTTTTTCTCTCGTTCACAGAATAAGTGCAGTATTTTTTGTATCAGGTAACGTAGCAAATTATTTTTATTTTACTAAAACCACTTTTTGTTACACTACATACATTATATATATATATATACTGATAACGTGTGTAAAAGAGACACATTTTAAAAGATGAATTAAATACGCTTTAACGAAAATGCAATATATATNTATATATATTGCATTTTCGTTAAAGCGTATTTAATTCATCTTTTAAAATGTGTCTCTTTTACACACGTTATCAGTACTGGTAAGTATGTTATACACTGGACAGCCAAAAAAAAACTAGTATAGGCGTGCGTATGCAAATAACAGAGGTAGGGAACCAATCAGAGTAACGCGATGAAGTCGGCAGCACCTATATAAGACAACAAGCGTCTGGCAAAGTTGCTAGATCGGTTACTGCTGCTACAATGGCAGGTTATCAAGATTTAAGTGAGTCTGAACGTGGTGTTATAGTCGGCGCACGAGAGATGGGACATAGCATCTCCGAGGTAGCGATAAAATTTGAATTT